>JAQHUG010000008.1:15033580-15051198 GCA_028555095.1 Dicrostonyx torquatus | reverse complement strand
CCTTGATCTTTCTGTCTTAACCTCATGAATTCTAATTATTACAAGTGTTTTAGTGAGGGTTTACAATGCTGTGATAAACACTAGGATCAAAAAGCAGCTTGAAAAGAAAAGAGTTTATTTCAACTTACATTTCTACAACACACTTCATCACCAAGGGAAGTCAGGGCAGGAGCCTGGAGGCAAAACGTTATGCAAAGGCCCTAGAAGAGTCCTGCTTACTCATTGTTTAAGCTAAGCTCTTCATTGCTTGCTTCGTCTGTTTTCTTATAGCACCCAGGAAAACCAGCCCACAGATGGCATCACTTACAGTGAGCTGGGTCCTCCCACATCAGTCGTCAATCAAGGAAGTGCAACACAGCCTTTTCCACAGGCCAGTTTGGTGGGTACATTTTCTCACTTGAGGTTCCCTTCTCCCAAATGACTCTAGTTTGTGTCAAGTTGACATAAAACTAGCCATCACAAATATGGACCTCTAAGCCTGGCACACCTATCACATTAATTTTTTTAAAGTATTATATTTTTTAAAAATTCAATTATTTTCTATAATCTGAACTCATTCAGTCTCTCCTCCAAAATATATCTTGTTTTTTTGTGTGGATTGAACTCCTTTGCCTTAAATTGCATCTTTAAGTGAGGTAGAATCAATGACATTTTTATGACATTTGGAGTACTGCGTGGCCTACAGAGTACCCAGTGGTACTGAAGAAAAAATAATACTAGTGAAGATGCTGTTGACTAGGACGATGATGAGGACGACAGGCTCACAGTAGCTAATGACAAACCCTTCCCCTTCTATAATGTCTGCATCAGAGAGTAGCCATTTCCTATGACTTTCACATTTCTTTCCTTGCTTGTAATAAATATCAAGTTTCACTGAAAGGCTTTTATCTACACTTTGTGATGATTTGACAGCTTGAAAGAAAATAAGTTTTCCATAGCTGAAGGACTCTTGTTGTATCACAAGGGAACTTAGCAAGAAAACATGTCAAGCAGGATAAAAGAGAAATCGCAGAAGAAAAAAATAGATCATAGTAAGCCTCAGACAACCTCCTCTGAGTCGAAGAACTATTAAAATGTAGGAAAAATATAAATCCAAGAAAGTTAAATGAGGCCAAAAGATGTTGGAAACATGAGCATGTCCAAGGCAATGCTGACGGCAAAGATGTCATCGGATAACAGCGCTGATCCTGAAAAGGCAGGTCTAGGCCACCTCCTCCCATCAGCTAACCTGGGGCTGATTACCCATGGCAGATAGCTACAAATAATTGCTCTAGTCATTCCAGTGAGCCCCTTATCTTGCCTTAGCAAAGGAGCAATGCATTAGCTGGCTTCAGAGGCCAGGCACCCCAAACTTGACATCTCTAAGAAAGACACCTCTATTCTGATGGAAGCATTCCTTGAAGTGGCTCACTGGCCAAGAGTTCTACAATGGCTTCAAAGCAGGCTGTAGACAAGGGTCTCGTTAAATGAACTGGGAATTCATCTTTGCAGGTTGAACTGAGATGAGGACAAGTAGGTGGAGACTGATAACAGCAAGAAAAAGGAAAGCATGTCACCCAGAATCGTGTTAAGGATTCAGCTCTTGCAGAAAGTAGAGGATAATTATGGCTTTGTGTGGTCAGAACTTTTCATGTCAACAAGGAGCATGGCCTATCTAAATAAGAAACTGTCAGGTCCTGTTAAAGTCATAAGAGTTCGGGCCTTCCTTCCAACCTTCACCTTCTCTCCAGATATGCCAAGTTATTTTAGAAGGCTAAGCAAAGAGGTACTTTATTTGGATGTTTATATGTGCGTTTGTTTTAAAGTAACTTTTTAATTTTGGAGGAAATTGTCTACAGCTTCCCTTAGAGTATACACATTTTGTCTTCCTGCTCAGATAATATTGACGAAACCCAAACAAACTGTTCCTAACCTGCACGAGAAATTATCTAAACAGTATATTCAGTGACAAAGAATTTTTACAGGGAGGAAAAGAATGATGGGAAAATCTCTCTAATGTGTTAGACTAGTAATGAAGCAGATGGAGCTAAATTCATGCCAGCCCTTTCAGATAATAACACTGGGCGTCAATCCACCAACATGCAGTCTTTTTCCTACATAGAATTTAGTAGTCCTTATTGGAGGTACTTACTTTGTGTCTATTTCTCCATGTAAAGCTAAGATGCTGGATGGCTAAAATAGTTCCTCCTTTTACTCTTTTAAGTCTTACCTAGTAACTATCACTTGGCTGGTAATGTTGTAAATGAATTTTTCTCAAAACTCTGAATTAATTGCTAATAGTCATTTTAACTAAAGATATTTTTCTTAATTAATCTTTATTTTTTTATACCTACATACCTAAGATCACTTTAAAATTCTCAGGTAGAAGGAGGTCACCTTGAGAAATTTTTAGGAACCCTGTTGTAGAAAACTGTGCCCACTCACACAGAGCCTGTGCTTTTTTTCTCTGTGGCACATATTGATACTAGATGCTTTTGTAGAGGGAAGGACAGTGATTAAGGAAGGAACAGGATCTATGTCTTTCTTCTGATAATCTCCGGTCTAGAAAAAAAGATGCTCTGACCTATTCTTTGAGTTTAGCCATTTTCCCTCTTACAGAGCCAACCTCCGATTCCAAAACTTCTGCAGCTTTCTATCAAGATTGACCTTTGTTGCCAACTTGACTGGATTGAGAAACATCTAGGAAGCTGGTCAAGCACATTTCGAGGTGTGTCTATGATGGGCATATAGGTCAACAACTGAGAAAGCAAGAACTTCTCTGAATGGTACCATCCCACGGAACATACAGTAGAAGGAGGAACTGTGTGTGCATGTGCCTTTTACAGCTGATGCTTGTGGACATCAGACTATAGTGATTAACCTTTGAATATTATTACACCAGAAACTCTCCAGAAAGCTCCCAGGCTTTCACCTTCTCACTGGAGCCATGCTCTTGGTTCCTCTTGTTCTGAAGTTTCCAAATTTGGGTTTCTGCAGCTTCCATCCTGCACACTTCCATTGTGGGAATGTCCAGGCTCTAGTCATGAGAACCAAGCCAGTAAATCCCCCCTTCTAATTAGAAATGTAAAGGTAAGAATGAAAGCCTGTTAGCAGAATGTTTGCCTATCATGTACAAGGCTCTGAGTGTGATCCAAGTACCACACAACCGATATGGTGGATCCCACCTACAGTCTCATCATGTAGGGCATTGAGGCAAGAAGATTAGAAGTTCAACATCATCCTTGGATATATCATTAGAAATCCTGTCTCAAAAAATATATAAATGTGTTCTCTTTGTTCTGAACCTGTACAGAACACTGACTAGCACTTGCCCCATTGTTCTTAGCCATGACTGACAATGGTGATCACAGTTAACATGGTTAACCTTTCTTGACTTGGTCCCAGTTCCGTTGACAAGCTCCATCTCTTAAGATCTCCATCCCCACCCACACACATCGTACTCTATTTACCAATCTCTCAAAAAGGAAAAAGACCTGCTATTGAGCCCCCTCACATGATGTGTGTAGTTACCTGAGGCCTCATTTTGTGTGGTTTTAGGTACCCAAGGGCAGTATTCATGCACATTTCCACGCTATCCAGCCAAGGAGCTGGGTCATCCTTCAGTTCAGTTTATCCAAAACGCACCAGTTACCTACCTGCTCCTCTCTGAGCAGTCATGTCCGATACCAGATCACCTCATGGAATCACAGTGCTTGTTTTCAAGTAACCCTGTTTCACCTAATAACAGTCCCAGAGGACAAAAGAATTGATGCCGGCAATTCAGTTACACCAAGCGAATCGGGAAAATGCTTCCTTTAGACAAAAAGAGGGAAGTCTGTGGTTTAAGAAGAAGTGACAAAAACCCATGCTGAGGTTGCTGATGTACATGGGAGATTCTGAAAGACTGGGGGCACATTTCCACAAATTTTATTACAGGATGTTGTCATAATTGTCCTATTTTGCAGTTAGTAATTACTGATATTCTTACTAGCTTAATTCACATATTAAACTTTATCGTAGGTATTTTATAAAGGAAAATGATGTTATTTATATAATATACACATTACATATCATATGTGAAGATTACATACTATACTATTCATTATATATTAACATGCATGTGTATATAATAATATATACTTCTATACATTTATGGTTCAATTCTAACCACAGTTTCATGCTCCACAGGGGATCTTGCAGTGTGCCTCCCAGGAGTAAGAAGCATCCACTCCATCCACTGCCTGTTATGTATATTCCTTAACTCCATCACCAACTCTCAGGCAACTCACCGTTCTCGGCTTGCTCAGCTATTTCTAACACATCTCTCAGGTTGCAACTTGCGATAAAACCTTACTCAGGGACCAGAGTTTGGGTTCAGCAGACTTGACTTACACACTGACTCTTGGGAAGCATCAATTTTCACCCAGAATCCCCTAACTGCCAGAAAGAGCAAGTTATCTACACTCTTGAGCTTCCGTTGTCGTAGACACGGTGCTTATGCTCAGTGCTCCGTCTACACTTCTCTCACTTCACCCCCACTGCCTTCCCCATCACCTGGCTATTTCAGCAGACTCTCCTTTGAAAGCACTGTGGAGAACCAATGGGCCAGGGACAGCATCCAGGGAGATGCAGAAGGATCTTGGCGTTCCAGGAGGATGTTATTCCCCAGCTGGCACTGGAGGATGCCCAGAAACCATGCAGGTCCCAACATAGTAGGGCACTTCTGTGCAGGGTCCAAAGTGACCAGGAAGACTGGGATGCCTGAGTTCCCACCAGATTCATGAGCATCTCTTTTCAGTGTGTCTTGGGGGAAAGTAGTGGAAGGAAGAGAGAGAATTTAAAATTTTTTAATTGACCCAATTTGTCCAAAAGGGACCATTTTTAAAGAAAAGGAGACCATTATCTTTAGATGTCAGATGTAAGTCTTTCAGAAATCAATGGAAATGGAATTTTTAGAGTAATGCATGTCCTAGTTAAAAGCAATAAGGACAACTTCAACTTTTTTGCACACCTTCATTGTAATATATTAAATTGGCCTGATTTTATCAATGAGACAAATTGCTAACACAACACCTCTGCCAAAATTATTATGTGTGAACATGATAGATGTTTGAGGAGTCAGTAAATAAAAACCATAAGAAATATTTAACATTTTAAGCTCAGGTTATGGTGGCACCCCTGCCTATAATCTAACCACTCAGGAGGCTGAGGTGCAAGGATTGAAAGTTCAAGGCCAGCTAAGCCACATAGTAAGACCCTTTCTCACAGAAGAATTTAAACAAAAAGGGTTCAGGAAATAGCTCCATCTTTAAAGTGTTTGCTGTACAAGCATGAGAACTGCAGATCAACTTCAGGCACTGATGTGAAAGTGGAGCTACTGTGTGGGAGAACTGGAGAGAAAGGAGATGTGCAAACAGGCAGATCCCTGGAGCTCATTGGTCAACTAGCCTCACTGAATCTGTGACCATCGGATACAATTAGAGAGCTTGTCTCAAAAAACAAAGCAGAGAGTAATGAAGGAAGACACTCAGCATCAAACTCTACCCTCCAAAAACACACATACAAACACACCACACATACAGAAAGAGAGACAGAGACATGGAGGGACAGAGAGAGACAGAGACAAAGGTTTAAACAAAAAAGAAACAGAATCCCCCAAACGACAGCTAAGTCTCTTCCATTGTGGTCAATCTACATGTTATATGTAGAACAAATCCCCCAAAGGGTAATATTTATGGAGTAGAAGCATTTTCATATTGCAAGTGAAGAGAATTACATAAGGTCACATTACCAGTAGGGACTTGAAGTCCCACTATGCACAATTATCAAGCCTGTGAATAGTTCACTTCTCCAAATATTTGTAACAAGAATCTCTATCTTTAAGTCATTGGAGTTTAGAAAAATCTCTAACACAAGATTAAAAATTCTGTGAATAAGGAATATCATCTATAAATATGCAACATAACTTCCTTTCAAAGTTCTTATTAGCCAGGCTGTGGTGGGACAGACCTTTAATCCTAGCACTTGGAAGGCAGAGAGAGGCAGGAGGATCTCTATGAGTTTGAAGCCAGCCTTGTCTACAGAGTTAGTTCCAGGACAATCAGAGCTGTTACACAGAGAAACCCTGTCTTGAAAAAACAACACCCCCCTCCAAAATAAAGTTATGGTTATGGTTATGTGGGTAAAGCATTCCTCCAAAGGACTGGTATATTGAAGACGTGATGTCTTGCATGCAGTGCCCAGGCAGGGGCTTTGGGAAAGTGATATATCATGAGAACTTTTATTTTATAAATTGATTACATTATTGAATTCAAACTTGAATTGACTACTAAAAGGCAGGAGGTCCTGAGAAGCTTGTCATTGGGAGCATGCGTTTGAAGGTTACATCTTGGTACTGGCTACTTCCTGTCACTGTACCGCCTCCTGACCACCATGGGATAAACAGTCTTCTCTTCATGTGTTTCTGAAGCCATGATGGGCTGTCTCTCCTTCAATCCACAGTAATGGAGCCAGCACAGCATAAACAGAAACCGTGAGCAAAAGCAAACCCCCTCTTTCAATCTCTTTATACCAGGTATTCGGACACAATGGGGAAAACTGAGACAAATGTGCGAGGATTTTATGATCCAAACATTTTGTTCTTTTATTCATTAGCTACACATTAGCTATAACAAGCTATCAGAGAGAAACAGCATGCAAGGGTTTATTTTGGCTCATGGTTTCAGACAGTCTGGTTCTTAGACACTTTTACTATTGATTTGGGGCCCACGGCAAAGCAAAACATCACAGTGGGAGCACATGGCAGCTCTGCGCTACTTTCTTCCCAAGGATCAGGAAGCCAAGACAGAAAGAAGAAAGAACTAGGGTCTTAATATTATTTTCAGGGGTACATGTCTTATGACCTGACTTCCTGTCACCAGACTCCATCTCCATGAAGAGTCCACCACCTCTCAATCCCCTGAGCACAAGCCGTAACACAGGGCTTTTGAGAGATGTTCCAAATTCAAACAATAGCAACATCTCTGTGACCTCGAGCATGGAATTTAGCCATTTGAGTTCCGTGTTTCCTCAGTTGTAATGTGAGAGAAATAGTTCTGACCTCAAAAGAAATAGCTCAAGCATCGTACACACGATATGACGCTGACGTCCCCCTTCTGTTTCAGCAATGGAAGGGAAGGGAAGCGAATTGCTGTCTGTGGACACAATGGCTGCTCCATTCCAACTGCACTGCATTTGCTCAGGCTGTTGACATGCTGTTTCCACTCAAAGAGCCGTCCTTCACTCCCTTCTGCTTTCGTCTCTTCAGCTGTAAAAGGAGCAACAGTAAAATGTTTCCTCCTCGATGACTGCTCTACAGTGAAGCACAAAGTCCTAGACCACTCCTAGCTGTGTCCCTGGAACTAGAACTACAGACACAGTCCTTCCCCGTTACTGCTGAGTCTTCCGGGTGCAAGAATGACCTGTGCAACAGCGCCCTATCCCTTAAACAGCGGGAAATGGGACCAGGGGAAGAACACATACATTCCGCGGCAGGATGGTGCTGGATACTGAATGCTGATGTTCTCGTTGATTAAGCCTCAGCTAACAGAAAAGTGCCTTTATTTGATCATGGTTCACTGTGAAAAACATCCCTTCCCTACACTTCACATTGAATTAAGCTGACGATGATATTTTTAAAAAATGGTTACACAGATAATGTGAACCAAGCCTGAACCATCATAAATATTTGCCACTATTCTTCAGGATGGCAGGCACTGCCTGTTGGCTAGGATGCTGTCAGCCAGTGTTAACAGCAAAAATAGAACAAGAAGACTTCTTTATGTACTTTTCAAAAAGGCACACTTGAGGTTAAATCAAGAAATCTTATTTTTTTTTAAAGAAAATGAATCATCAGACACAAGACTATGGACTATAGCTGATTTGTGTTTCCTGTCTCCATTACTTCTCAGGTTCTCTGACATATGCCCTGATCCAGCACATACATAGTATCTTACCATCTAACGCATTTTTAAAATTAAAATGGAAGAGTCATTCTGAGAAATTGAATAGAAGCATAGCTGTCTGGAGTTAAAGTGACAGTGTTTGTTCTTTCAAATGGTAGGTTTTCTCAGACGATAGATGAATTGGAAAGCTGTGAAATAAAAAATTGCAATACAAAGTAAGGATATTATAACCAAAGTTACTAATTAGTACTGGGGAGAGAGCTCAGGGGTGGAGCTTTGTGCAGCTTATGCAAAGATCTAGGTCCCATCTATAGTACCATGTGTACATGCACACAAAGAGATTTGTAACCAAAAAAAAAAAACAAAAACCAGAAAACAATCCTAGTAAGTCCATCTAACATTGCTAGCATGCAAACAAAATGGCCATGATGGTGACAGTTTCCAGAGTTCCTGGAAGAAGGTGGGATTAGCAAATTCACATTCCTTTTTACTGATTATTTTCTGAAACCAATATTTTTTAAAAATCAGTTATTTTCCCAACATACTGTTACCTCTAAACTGGGAAGCATTTAGAAAGAAATATATCCTGATTTAAGCTTATGTCAATCATTTCTCCCCCCCCCCAGGATAAATTATCTCAAGTTGAAGAGATAGCTCAGGGGTTAAGAGGACTGGCTGCTCCTCCAGAGGACTGGAGTTCAAGGGCCAGTACCCACATGGCCAGCTACAACCATGTGTAGCTCCAACTCCTGGAGATCCAGTGAAAGTGTCCAAAGCACCAATGCTGCTTCAGTCATATTGAGTCAGCTTGGAGATCCAGAGCTTGTGTGAAGGTACATCCGCACTCATGTGCGGATATGCATAATCAAACAATAAAATTAAAATTGAAAAAAAAAGCCAGGAGGTAGTGTCACGCACCTTTAATCCCAGCACTCAGGAGGCAGAGGCAGGTGGATCTCTGTGAGTTCGAGGTCAGCCTGGTCTACAGAGTATGTTCCAGGACAGCCAAGGCTGTTACACGGAGAAACCTTGTCTCATAAAAATAATAATAACAATAACAATGGTAATAATAATATATCCTAAAAGCAAAATGTTGGAAACATGAATGTATAGGGAGTTAGAGCTGGCAGAGGTTGGAGAAGAAGGTGCTCGTCCTTAGGTGACATCTACAGCACTGAGAAGGAATTTCTTTAAAGTGATTGTCTCCCCTCCCAAGGCCAACTCCTCTAAGACCCTATCCTACTGTTGAATGAATTAAACAATTCCCAGGTCACCTGTTGGGAGGCCATGCAATTCGTTCACTGATGTCTATTTCTTTCTAATTCTACTCAGACACGTTATTAAAGGAATCGTGTGGTTCTCCCACACTAAATGTCACCTTTTTTGAGTTGAGCAAGTAAACCAAAAGGAACCAGAAAAAAAAGCACCTGGGTCAGCACGCTCTCCACAGTCATAGGAATGGACTGCCTCTGCCTTCTTCTGTGTTACACCCTTAGCAGCACAGACCTACTGGACAGTCCTGTGTGATCACTGGCTGACCGCACGAACAAATATGGAGAGACCATCATTTATACTCTAACCAAGCAGCCAGGATAAATATGATGCAGCCAACAAAGAAACAGGCTGAGAAGAATTGAGTCCCACAATTCACGCAGAAACTTGGTGGGAGAGACAAGACAGAATAACTGGATTCTTCATTCTGCCAACAGGCCCAACGCGCTGTCCTCTGGGTGCCCTGTAAATGCTTCAGGGATTTCCAGGTCACCTTCAAAGATGTAGCAGCTTGGTCACTTCTCTGTATATGGTATGCCGCCACACTTTACAACCTTGGAAACTATCCACTGGCACGCGCACTGCTGTTGTATGTACACTAAGAAGAAAGCCACTGCTGAGACGGTTAGGCCACGATGTTTCCTTTTTACCGACCATGCTCTTGTCCTCACTAAGGGAGATTCTTTTTATCTGTTAGGCTCAGGTTTTACCATGTATCATATACACCCTCACGTGTGCATTATAAAGGCATGAAATTAGTTAAGAGAACCCAAAACATCTACATTGAGTTCCACCTGGCTGAATCTGGTTTTGGTCCGATCACAACTAGCTTATGGTTACATTTTGAAGACCTCATTAAGGCCATCGATCCTGCAGCATTTCTTAAAGCTGTCAGAGGGCACAACCCCACGGGCGAGGGGCAGAGTGGGCCTGACAGACTCCAGATTGCGGAGAGATGCTACTCCCCTCGGGTATGTCGCTGCTGCCACTCTGTCCCATAATGGTCTGCTCATAGACATCAAAGGAGTGCTTCATACTGTCACTGGAATTTTCTTTCAAGCCCTCCGTGACCATTCTGAAATTGTTTATATCTCATGGTTTCAGCAGGGGTCACGACAGATCAACAGTGATGTAAAATGCATCCAACCATCATAGGATTTTTAATGCATGTGGAGTTGACGAAAGGCGGCATGCATCGATTTGCTACCTGTGTTCTGTCTTCCTGCAAGAATGCAAGGACAGGAATGCTGTCTGGTGTATTCACTACTTTGTCTTCTGTCCAGACAGAGATGAATGGCTCAGCATTCAATCCACACATTCCAAAAATATGATCAAATTAATTCACAATGCCCATTAAGTTTCTAATTCGAGAGCCTTTGTTTACACTTTAAATTTTCTATTCCAGGCTAATGATGCACTGCCGAGTGCTCACCTAGCATTCCCGAGGCCCTGGATTCAATCCCCAGCACTGAAAATAACAGCATAGAATAAAGCCTTATTTTCTTTGTTAAGAAACAGGAGAGAGATGGGGCAAGAGAGAAAGAAAGAGAATGGCAATAAAGACAGTGAGAAAAAAACAAAAAAGGGTTGAGAAGACGGCTCTGTTAATAGTGTTTTCTGTGCACATCTGAGTTTAATCCTCAAGAATTCGTGTAAAAAGCTGGTCTTAGCAATGTATTCCTCTAATCTTAGCACCGGGGAGGCAGAGACAAGGAGACCCTTGAGGCTCGCTGCCCAATCAGTGTAGCTGAATCAGTGAGCACCAGGTCCAGCAAGAAACCCTGTCACAATAAATAAGGTGTAAAGTGATGGAGGAAGACACCTGATGTAAACCTCTAGCCTCCACCTATGTGCATACGCACATACTTGCACCCACACACATACACACACATGCACAAGTATGTGCACCTGCATATGCAGGTATGCCCATACAAACACATACAGAAAATAGTAATCCAAGAAGTGTGCTTTTTAAATGCTATAATATAATCTCTTTCTTTAGTAAAGTATCTTGATACCCAGAAAGAACTTTTAAAAAAGAACAGCTCTGTAGAAGGAGTTATTCATAGTTGATTTTTCTTCCTTTTATTTACCTTTACTTTCTAACCCAAGCTTTGTTGCTTATTATTTATAATAAAACCATATTATTATCTGCATGTTATTTAGATCCACCTGCCTTACTTTTAGGTATCAAAAGGTCAAAACTTCAGATTGCAATCAAAAGTATCCTATCAATTATTTTTTGCACTGACTCTTCAGTAAGTTAATTTTTGAGCACGTTGATATGACAGTCTTTAAGATACTTCCAAAGGCCCTAAGAAATGAAAGAAAATCAAATCAGCATGTACTGGGCTCAAACAAAAACTCCTCACCAACAACTGGCTTGGGCTATGTTCTCCCAAGTTATGTGGTCTGCCGAGATCCTCTCAGGCACGAGCAGAGACTCCCTTTGGTCTCATGATTCTGATTAGGGGGTGTTATGTGCTTGCGATTCCTCTATCTGTTTTATGAAACTCAAAAGAGCACAGCCAAGCTAAGAAACTTGGAGATTAGCTAAATAAGTCAGCATCTCAGGTGGGTCACCTTCAACCTAGACTAGGGAGGGGGCTTCACTAGTTACTTTTCTTGTCACTCTGTCAAAATAACTTGATAGAAGCAGCTTAGACAAAGAAAGATGCATTGGACTCATGGCTACACAGAGATTTCAGTCCATCATGGTGAGGCAGGCATGGCATCTGGAGCAGTTCCATCTGTGGTGGCAGAGGTGCTGAGCGGGTAGCTCATCACATCATGGTGAGCCATGATGGGCGATCCATGTCCAGGATCCACCACTAATGGTTTGCTTCTGCCAAACAAGCTTCACCTACAAGAGTCTCCAGAGCCTTCACAGGCACAGGTGAGGGGCCAGTAAGAAGATGGTCTCGTAGGGGACGTTTTAGAGTCAAACCCTAACAGGTGGTGTCTTTTGCTCTCCATAATCCATGTGCTGAGTTAAAATACCTAGCATGTCAGAAGGAAGCTGTATTCACGGAAGGGTCTTTAAGGAGGAAACTAAGCTAAGGTGAGGGACTAGTGTGGATCTTAATCAGAACCGATAATATCTGTGTAAGAAAGAGTTAGGATACAGACACACACAGATGGAAGACCATGTGGGGCATGGGAAGGAGATGGCCACCTGTAAGCCCAGGGGAAACTAACGCAGCTGACACCCTGATCTCGGACTCTCAGCCTCCAGGGCTATGAGTAAATCACAAGGACAATTAAGCCTCCATCCCTGAATGGGGCACTTTGCTATGCCACTCAAGCTGGCTATTGAGGGCTAGCATGAGATCAAAGAGAGCTCTCTGCAAACCACATAACTAGGGAGAACATAGGCTGTTTTCGACTTCATTAGTGAGCCGAACCAGCAGGACCCTTCTTGTAACAGACTTTAAACACCAAAAGGTTTTTCTGGTCCCTCCGTGACCTGTGACAGATATGGCTTACAGTAGAGACCAAATAGCAAGGCAGTAAAATTTTCTATCAAACATTAGTTTCCTAAGTCTTAGCTATTGCCTTCAAATTCCTTGCCTATCAAGTCCCCACAGTTGCTAGAACTCTGCACCCAGCAACTGACTGGAAATTCTAAATTTACCCAAGACTCTTCAGATAGTCCAAATAGCTGAGGGGCAGGCAAGGGGAAAAGAACTCAGAGGCCTGGAAAATATCGCTCTTTCTATTAATCAGTCCTGGTTCTGAGCTCATGGTACCTAACAAGATGGAGACAAAAGTATAAAGCAGAGGAAAGGGGGGACTGGCAAATCATTAGCCTGACACTCTCCGTTTGCTAAACCCAGATGATAGATTCATTACTTCAGCCTCCCTCTCCTTAGCAGTATGAGTTAGATTGTCCTCTTGCCTACAGGTAATTCTCCATCAAAATTAAGTCTGTCAGTGAGTCCTCAATTTTATAAACTATACAGGCAGGGGAAGAGATGAGGTCAGGCAACTGTGGGTAGGGAGGAGGTTTTCCTTTCCAGGGCTGCAACACTAAGCCCAAGTTGTTGGGGCTTTTTAATTTTTTTTAACCTGGATGTGGCTGTATTCGCGGTCCCATAGCGACATCAGCTGGCCAGATCTCCAATAGCAGCCTCTGGGAAGGAAATGACTCAGATGCACTGAAATACCTGCCGCAAAAGGCACAGATACTTCCGTGTCTGTGACAAGTACATGGCAGATGCACAGATCTTTGTCTTTGGGGGCTGCCTCAGTCCTCAAACATCAGTGATGTTGCTACGGCTTCATTGCCAGCCAACCTTTTTTTGCAGGACACTTGTATACCCAGATCTGTCTCCTGGAGTTAAGTCAGGGGTGCTCTCCTACATAGACAGAGGATGCAACTGTGAGAGAGACCGCAAAGCCTGGGGGTTCAGCCTGTGCACAAGAGGTGAAGAAAAAACTAATAAAGTCAAAACATGTCTAATCTCTCCTTTAAGGTTCAGGACTACTTGATCTCTGGATCCCCTTTCTTGCACAAGCCTCTCCCCTCCCAAAAGGACCCTAGAGATTCCTTCACAAATGCAGTCAGTTTAGCTTCTGATGTTGTACGCTTAGTCTTATAGCTCTTCCTTTAAGAGGGTCCCTCAGATTGTACCAGCTTCAGTTTAAAAAAAAAAATACTGGGCTCCATCCCTGCAGCACTGTGTGGGCGGATGTAGCTATTAGGTGGATACTTTCCTCAATACGGTACTGGGCACTGTGGAATACATGGAGAAAACAAGCTTCCAGAAATGCCCTGTTTCAAAGGAGCTGCAGCAGCACGTGAAAGAACTAGGATTTCATTCATGGCCAAACCGAACAGTTAAGATTATAGACATAACCTGAAATTCAGGTGACAAAGATAATAGAGGTCATTAAAGAACTGGAAAGCCAGGCATGGTGGTTCACACCTACAATCCCAGCACTTGGGAGTATCATGGGAAGATAGAGATCTCAGGATCATCTTCATGACAAATGAAGTTAAGAGGCCAGCTTGGGCTATGAGAAATTGCCTTAAAAACATATAAAGTAATACATCTATGAAATTATGAGTAATAAGAAAAAAGAAGTATCTAATCAAGGGAGGAATGCAAGTGGAGGCCACAGAATTCTGGGGAAAAAGACAATGAACCAGGACAGAGCAACTTAGGGGGAATCAGGTGCATTAGGAAGTCGTAAACTTCATCCACTGGGCTAAAAGAGATGTAGCTCCAGTTGTTGAGAACCGGAGAAGCCTCTTGAGAATTTGATCTTGAGTCAGCAATCTCAAATATAGATGATCTCCAGGATGACCTGTTGCATTGGACACAGTCCCTACCCTTTCCTAACAACTGGCCAGTAGCAACATCACCATCACAGTGCTGTGGATGCCTGATCTGGCGAGGAGAGCTGGACCGTACTATGGTCAAGCTCTTCAGCCTTAGCAAAGCACCAGGTATCTAGTGGCCAGGGCTGCAGCCTCAGATCATTAACTCCTCCTACTGAGCAGCAGAGTCTCAGGAAGGGCCTACAGGTCCTGTCTGCAAACACTGTGAAGTGCCATTCTAGCTTCTTGTGATGCCCACTCACCTTACACTGCCTTCCCAACTGCTCTTGGAAAAGCACACGTTTCCCTTCTTTAAATACCTGCAACATGCTAGACTTTCATAAGATTGATTTTTACGATGTGTGTGTGTGTGTGTGTGTGTGTGTGTGTGTGTATACACATGAGTGCAGATGCTCACGTAGTCCAGAAGAATGTCAGATCACCTAGAGCTGTTGTGAGCTACCCAGCATGGACACTGGAAGCTAAACTTGGGTCCTCGAGGGCTGAGCAATACATCCTCTTAACCACTGAGCCCTCTCTCTGTCCCCAGCCTCTAATATTAATAACACCATGCCCCACAGGTAAGTAGCTATTAAGGCCTTGCATGTCACTATATCAAGATTTCTGCCTCCTTTAATAGTCTACTGAATGCCTGGGATTCTCAGGCCATGCCACAATTCCCTGTGGATGAATCTAATGCCACATGCAAGTGTCTAAAGTTGAAAGATGCAACTAGTTTTCTAGCACACCCTAGTGTGCTGGTTAGTTCTTGTATGCTTGACAAAGACTATAGCTCAACTAAGAGAGAGAGAGAGAGAGAGAGAGAGAGAGAGAGAGAGAGAGAGAGACTGACTGACTAGGTAGGCCTGCTGTGGGGTCTTGAAACTTCAAAGCTCACCCCTAGAAACAGACTTTCTGCAACAAAGTCCTGCCTACTCCAACAACACACCCCCTAATTTTTCCAAACTGTTCATCCACTGGGAACTAAGACTGAAAATAAATGAACCAATGGGGAACATTCACATTAAAAAAAACCACAGGCATGTCTGTGAGATCTTATCTTGATTATTAATGCAGGAAGACCAAGCCCAAGATTGGAAAAGCCATTCCTGGGTAGGTGGTCAAGGGTTATATAAAAAGAGGGCTGAGCAAGCCCTGGGGAGCAAGCCAGTAAGGAGCGTTCCTCCGTGGTCTCTGCTTTAGTCCCTGCCTCCAGGTTTCTGCCTTGAGTTCCTGTCCTGACTTCCCTCAGTGATGTTCTATTACCTAAGAGCGTAAGTCAAATAAATCCTTTCCACTCCAAGATGGTTTTGGTCAGTGTTTTATCACAGCACCAATGAAGCAAGCTAGCACACCTACTGCACAGCCATTGCACACACACAGGTGCATGCTGCTATGTGGGTTGATGGGTCAAGAGTAGCTCAAACATACCGAGAACCTGGAAATCTCCATGGGGTAGTTCTGATAGAAGTGGATCCATCTATCGTCAGGATCAAGATCACAAAGATAGTGAGCAAATGGGGCCAAGAGGAGAGGACAAGCATCCAATACCAACAGAGAAGACCAAATGCTCCAAGGGGAGAAGAGCTGAAGACATTGCCTTAAGTGCCGGTCCCAACACTAACCAAGGCTGTGGATGAAACCACAGCATCATCAGAACACCCCTCGGGCCCACAATGCAGTGATGAAGGCTTTAGTAGATCCACACCCGGTACTCAGCACACAGTGAGACAGTGTGAGCTGATCCATCCCGTTCAATCTTGACCTGCCAGACTCTGTTCTCAGTGCTTTGTACATGCAGTCAAGTTCTTATACCCAAGAGTTTCACACCACAGATTCCAGCAACTTCAGACTTAATAGATTCAGAAGAAAATGACTGGCTCTGTGCTGAATACGCCCTTTTCTTGTCATAATTTTCTAAGAACAAGATAAAGCAGCTACACACGAGGTATTTGCCTGGTACTGGGTGTTCCAAGTAATCTGGAGCGGATTTAAAATGCACAGAAGGATACACAGAGGTTGTGTGCAAACACTAAACCCTGAGGGGCTTGTATGCATCTGGATTTTGGTTTCTAGGCAGGTGAGACAACTGGAACCAATCCCCCTTGGATAACAGGAGACAAATGTACTAACTCCTTTAGTCCTCATGACTGTACTATTAGGCAATTAATGTTGTTTCTGAACTATTCCACTGTACAGGTGAAAAAACTAAGCACACACATGGGAAGTAACCTTGCTCTTGGCTCCAAGGCTTATAAGCATCAGGAAGAATGTGAAGCAAAATAAGTCAGTTGCCAAAAAGTATTTCTAACAAGCAAATGAATAAAAATGTAATATATATATATGATATATGTATTTCTCTTTATACCACACTTTTATCCATTTGTTTATATTATCTTTTGCTTGCATTATACATATGCATATATATGTATGTATATGTATATATACACACAAAGGAACACTACTCAGCAATAAAAAGTAACAAAGTAATGATGTGTAGGAGGAAAACATAGGTGAATCTCAAGGAAACTACAGGGATGGAAAGAGAAAAGATGTGGATTTCATATTATTCCGTTTACATCAGATTCTAGGAAGCCTTGATGTACAGTGGCAGAAAGCAGATCACTGATGGCCTGCGGAGAGAAGTGGAGGGTGGGGTAGAGGGCAGAGAAGAAGAGCCTAGGAGTGATGGGTATGTTCATTATCTTGATTGTGATGATGGCTTCATGGACATATTCATATGTCAAAACACATCAGATTGCACCCTTTAAATACATGAAATATAGTGGGAGTCATTGGGCCTCAACAAAATATTAGAAATGTTTTAAAGGCTCCTTAGCATGTGATGGTGTTTTTGAAAGTTTCAGCAGCAGAAACAATTAATAAACGGGGTTTGAAGTCCAAGCAGTGGTGAGTTCCTCTTGGAATAAGCGGCTGGACAGATTGCCAAAGGAATGTAAGTGTTGCCTCCCCATCCAGGGGCTGCTGCCTAGGTGGGCTGGCCTGTTTGTGGAAGCACATTGAGTTGAATACTTACAATGAATACACTTTTCCATGTGCATGCTCTCCAGCAATAGACAGGTCTTAAGAGCTGGAGAGAG
>JAQHUG010000008.1:14989939-15032311 GCA_028555095.1 Dicrostonyx torquatus | reverse complement strand
AACCCCAACAAGCAGGACCCTCATGTTACATCAAATGACTTTGATTTTTATTTGTTGTGTAATGTTTCCTAGTCTCCATGAATAGACCCATACACGAAAAACCAGTTACAATGTCTCTAATGGTATGCTCAGAGAGCTCTGGAATAAAGGTTTGCTATGGCTTGTGTCTGAAATGCCCAAAATTTATGTGTTGAAGACTTGGTCATCAAAGTAGCAGTGTTCATGGGTAGAGCTTCAGGGAGATGTTAATCTTAAATGCCTACTTGATAGGGTTTGGGATCACCTACAATACACACCTCTGAGCCCAGCAATGAGGACATTTCCAGAGAAGATTAACCAGACATGATGAGGAGAGGGGAGATGACCCACCTTCAAAGCAGGCAGTTTCTTCCAATAAGTGGTCCACATATAAAGAATTCTGAGGGCAAAGCATTGCTACCCACGTGCCTTTGTTTCTTCCTAAGCAAGTATATCTTAGAGCCACAGTCACTGCTGACATTAAACTCAGACCCACCTACATGGACTGAAAACCAATGACTCTCCAATGAGTTCCCAGGCCTTTGCTTCCTGGGCTGAGCATCTAATTGCCAATAGGTGGAACTGGAAAATACTATGCCGATTGAGGGCATTCAGCCCGCTACAAGTGCTCTCTCTTATGTGGGTTCTTAGCTTCCAACCTGCTATCTGCTGTGTTTGTGCTGGAGTATCTGTGGAAGCCAAGAATCTAGAAGTGAGCCTTGTGGGGAAGGGATGGCTGAAGTGAGGAGGATTGGTAGAATGGAAGTGAAATGAGAACAGAGTGGGTGAATAGGGGAGCAGGAAGGTCCAAGCAGGCAGATGGGGATGGAGAAGTGAACAGGAGGGGCATGAAAACAGAGTGGGGGAATACAGGAGAAGGAAGGACGTAGCAGGCAGCGGAGTGACTGGTATGGAGAAGTGAACGGGAAGGAAATGGGTTAATGCATGAAGAAGCTATATGGGAATCTATGTAAGATGGCAACCCAGGTGAGAAATGCAATATGAGGGGACAGTAGAACATAATATAATATGAAAAAGATAGGCAAGGGGGGGATACTAGGAGCTAAAGGTTTAAGAGGCAACGGGGATAGGGAGTTGGAAAAGGAAGGCTAGGAGGGAGAATCATCAAAACTAAGAAAGACAAAGAAGTCTTATAAAATTCCAACAGTTTGTAAACTAATTAAAAACATAATTTTGTATGTTAATAAATATAATTAAGGAGCTAGAGAGATGGCTTAGTGGTCAAGAGTACTGACTGCTCCTCCAAGGACCCAAGTTCAATTCCCAGCATCCACATGGCAGCTTACAACTGTCTGTAACTCCAGTTCCAGGGGATCTGACATCTTCACACCAATGCATATAAAATAAAGTGAAATAAACTTTTAAAAATAAAAGAATATATAATCAAAAGGAAAGGGGGAGTTTGAACAGAGATAACACACACACACACACACACACACACACACGAACAATACTGCCCGGAAGACATGGGTTATTAAATGAAAATCTCAGTATCTCCTTATGAGCTCTTGTTCAGGGAGGTTCCCTAAATACCCAAGACACTACATGCTATTGTCATTATTCTTGGTTGCCTACTCTAACTGGAGAGTAAGACCTAATTGCTGAAGTCACCTCATATTTTGGCTGCTAGATACAAAGAAAATTATCTTAAAAGATGTATTTTTTAATTATGTATGTTCTGCCTGCATGTATGCCTGCAGGCCGGAAGAGGGCAACAGATCTCATTACAGTTGGTTGTGAGCCACCATGTGGTTGCTGGGAATTGAACTCATGACCTTTGGAAAAGCAGTCAGTGCTCTTAACCACTGAGCCATCTCTCCAGCCCCCAAAGAAAATTATCTTAAAGTGACCACGAAACTCTCTCCTTGAAGACTAGCTTTCAAGCTGCTCAAAGGTGTCATGAATGTTGCTGAGAAAGAAAAGATATCAATGGTCTTAGCCAACACTGGACCCTGCGTGCTACAATACCAACCTGCCAGGCAAGCTGTACCCACAAGTGCAATAGTGGCAAACTGTCTATAGCGGTAACCAACTGCTCTCTTTATTGGGTTTGAGGCCTGCTCCCCAGGAGAAAATTCATTCCCAATACTGAAAACATGGCCAAAATCCAAAGCTAAGGGAGTCATAGGTCCAAGGGGAGAACCCATTGATGTTGCTTTGCTAAATGATCATATTGTTAAAATACCTTTTATCTGTTTATGTTTATAACAATAGATTTGTGCTTTTTTTCAACTCTAGTTAGAGAAACTTCTTATTGCCATAAATAGTGATTAATATGGAGACTCAAAGTGCTGAAAACAAATAACCATGAGGACTCAGCTATGGACAGGACAGCTACATCAACCCACCCCACCCCACCAAGGCTCAGGGAACATCAAGGAAGAAGGTGTAGGAAGAATGTAAGAGTCAGAGAGTGCTCTCAAATACTGTTCTCTGGACATGATGGTTGCATACACAAACTCACAGCATCTTTGGTTACCTGCACAAAACCAAACCAGCGAAATTTTCCAGTATGGAGAGGAGAAGGACTCTCAAGGTCTCACTTCCAACTGAGGAGGTATTGACAACTGATTGCCACTGAGGGAAGGCAGACTTCCCACGCCCCAGCGTATGACTCCACATTCATGCAAATAGGACAGACTAGTTGAGCTCATTGCACAATTGTCTTTTCTATTTCTGTGACAAAAAAACATGGCCAAAGCAACATATAGAAGTAAGTATTTAATGCTTCCACAGGCACAAGGTACTAACTGGGAATGGTGTTGGCTTTGGAAACCTCAAAGTTTATCCCTGGTAACACATCTCCAACAAGACCAAGTCTCCTACTCTTTCCCAACCAATTTTGTCAAAAGCTGACCAAATATTCAACTATATGATCCTGCAGGGTCTATTTTGATTTAAAAACTAATAGAGCGATTTTTTAAGAGAGAGAGAGAGAGAGGACATGAAGTAGAAGGTGTGTTGAATAAGGCAATAGAGACAGAGGGGAAAGAGCAGGGGCAATATGGTTAAGATTCAAAGTATCCATGTATACTTTTCTCAAAGAATAAAAAGAAATGAGAAAAGGACACCAAAACTAGACATTGAGTTCTTGTCAAGCAGCTGTTTATCATAAGCTACAGTAGAGGGAGTAACTAAGCTAAAATAATGTAGATGTATTAGTTACTTATCTATTGCTGCAATTAAATATCCTGACCAAAGCAACTTATATAAGTAAGCATTTAATTAGGCTTATGGTTCCAGAGGGTTAGAGTTCATGAAGGTGGAGCAAAAATGACAGGAACAGCTGGAAGCCCATAGCGTGAACTGAAGCAGGAGGCAGAGAGTGCCCTGAGAATAGCACAAATCTTTTAGAAACCTCAATCCCACCCCACCCACACACCCAGTGACTTACTTTCTCCAGCAAGACCATGCTGTCTAATCTTCTCCAAACATCCACCAGTTGGGGACCAATTATTCAGATGCCTGAGACTTACAGGGGACACCTCATTCACACCATCATAGTAGGTAGTACAAAGAAGCTAGATCTTGCTAAGTTTTAAAATAAAACAATTTCTTATTCCAAGGTTATCTAACATCTGACAATGTGTACTTTAAGGGATACTTTCCAGACTTACCTGTTTCTAATTACGTGGACATCTAATAGACACCAATAAAAAATACCCAAACACTAACCAGAGGGAAAAAGTGAAAAGCTGCTGAGCTACAAACCAGAGCCTCAGAATGGAGACAAGGACCACAGTGAATCACACACTGGCCTGAAAACTGAGCCCTAATCCAGGAAGTAGCAACATGACCTGTATTTCATCATTATAGTCTCACAATCAGTGTGTTCTTAACACTTCTGTACAATATTACATTTAGACAGTTAGTGTGTGTGTGTGTGTGTGTGTGTGTGTGTGTGTGTGAAGATAAATCTGAGGAAAACTTTTGAGAGCTGATTGTTTCCTTCCACCAAGTGGATCCTAAGACTCAAACTCCCTCAAGCCATCAGGCTTAGTGGTAAGTGTCTTCACTCACTGAGCTATCTCACTAGACCACTTCTTAATTTTTAAAAATATCACCGTAATATAATTAACATGCCAAACGTCACTATTTAAATTCTACATTAAGTTAATCACCAACAACAAAATGAATATGCACATCCTCATTGCATGGGTCTTCGTCATAAGATGCTACATCAGTTCCTCTGCTGTGGCAGACATACATTCTGCCTCCCTGAGAAGGCCACTGAAATTTTATCATCCTTCCCATGATGGTTCAGGTATTGGATCAGTCAGGTGTTGTGATAATTAGCCTCATCAGCTATATGAGATTTAGAATCACCATGGAAACAAACTTTTGGGCACATTTGTGAGGGAGTTTCCAGATTGGGTCAGTTGAGTTGGGATGACCTACCATAAATACGGGTAACACTATTCCATGGCCCAGGGTCCTTGCCTGAATAAAAAATAAAAGCTGAGCATCCGCATTCAATGCTTCCTACTTCCTGACTGTGGGTGCAATATGACAAGCCTTGTGTTCCTGCCACCACGCTTTCCACAGCAAACCAGGAGAGCCAAATTAAACCCTTCCTTCCTGAAGTTCCTTTTGCTGGGCATTTTATCACAATGATGAGAAAATGAATACAAATCTCTATCTTCAAAGCAGACAGCTGTTTTCAAGGGTATAACCAACACTACTACAAAAGATGTTTCTCGTCATCAAAGACCTCTGTCTACGCTTTGCCTCATGACTTCACCCGAGCTGACCCAGGGCTTGTCTCCAGAGGAGATAGCAAGAGGGAAAGTTGAAGGACTGAGTTTGTGTTGTTGTCTATCATTTTTCTAAACACAGATTTCCCTGGCAATAGAATTTTGGGTTCCAACAGATGCTGGACAGAAAGCCATTGCAAACTTTTCCTCTAAAATCAAGCAAAGATATCTCAGGATGCTTCAGAAGAAAAGCCTCAAAGTGAATAAGTCTCTTTTAAAGAGTCTTTCACCAATTTGAACAGACAGGTCCATAGTATCCTGACCCCAGACCCACTTTGCCATTGCATATTGCAAGAGTAAAGTCCAGGCAGTTTGTCACCCTCACTGCAGGTCATCCAACCACAAGACACAGCTTTCAGGGAAGAGTTTAAAAGGAATGATCCTCAGAGGGTCCCATCTATTCCTGGACCTGGTTTGAATGACGGATCCATGGACAATGAGAAGGAGCCTGATATCAAAACAGGATGCAGCTTCTGGGCTTATGCTTTCTGCATCTCAGTCCCATAGGCATTGTTATATACACAGTATATACTGAAGCAGATTCTTGTAAAAAAAAAAGTAGCTGTAGTGACTATTTTAGCCCCACATGCCCTTCTAGGGTCTTCTATTTCCCTTCTCCTTGATGCTGAGTGGACTTGATAAATAGGATATGATAGAAATGTCAGTGTGAGACTTTGCAGTCTGGGCCATTTTAGAAGTACATTTTTCAAAGTGTCACTAGACTGTATAAAAGCTGCAACTCTCATGCATAAAGTTTTAAGATTCCTCCAATAATCCCCACTAGAAAAAAAGAAGAAGAAATGTAAAACATAACCATGAGCATTGCTTGAAACGAAGAAATGAAAGGAAAAATCACATTGAAGACAGATGTGACTACTCATCGTTTGTTTGGAACTGCGATCAGATTGGCAATGACAAATGATCCCTACCTTCATTAGTTCACTAATTCTACCTTCATTAGCTCAGACATCAGGGAAATAATCGAGCCCACTGATAGGAAATAATGTAACAGATAGAAAGATGCTTTCACATAATGCTTTAGACAAGAAATAAGAGAGCAAATCTATTGTTGAGAAAACAGTAACAACTATACAAAAGGCAAACAATATATTTGAGTCAACTGTTGAAAAAAAAATAATTTGCCCAGTAGGCAAGGGACATTTAGATAAGTAATGGCTAGGTCTGGCTATTTAGGTAATGGAGAAGCATATAACCAACCAAAAAAAAAAAAAACGATAAATAGTCAAGACAAGATAAAAATGCAATCTTCTGTCACATATAGGCATCTAGAACGGATGCTACAACCTTAATCACCAATGAGTAGGTGCCCTTTTCTTGCTTTCCTGCTCTGATCCTATCTAGCTTTCTTCTCAGGCCCCACGGTGATTGGTCTTGTCTACATTTTAGTTAGAAAACGGTGGTTGGTCTAGTCTACATTTTAATTAGAAGAAAAGGAAGTCAGAAAAATGGCATCACTTTCCTTATATAACACTTGAGCCTAAGTCCTGTTAACGGCAGCTTAGCTCCCTAAACAATGTGCCTGTTTTTCCAGTTCACAAGTCCATGTAAGAAACAACGGTTCTATAACTAAGGAGGAAAGGAGGAGAGCATGAGAAAGTGGCAAAGCTGGAAACTCCACCTGGGCAGGACCCTCGAAGGGTAGACTCCAAAGGGTAGACTCCAAAGGGTAGACTCCGAAGGGTAGACTCCGAAGGGTAGACTCCAAAGGGTAGACTCCAAAGGGTAGACTCCAAAGGGTAGACTATAAAGGGTAGACTACGAAGGGTAGACTCCGTGGAGCTTTGGAAACTCCACCTGGGCAGGACCCTCAAAGGGTGGACTCCGTGGAACTTCGGAAACTGGTTCTGAGCATCACAGGAGCCGAGTAGTACTGTCATCCTTTTGCCCATTTGTGTTTTCTACAAGAATGCTATCAAATATATTTTCCCGGTAGGAGAGACAGCTTCCAACGGAAGTGCCCTTTCTCTTTGACCTTCATCTCATTGTGGAAGCAATGGAGAAATGGCATCCATCGTCTAGCCATGAAGACAAGAGGACTTGCTGTAATGAGCAACAGGAAGATAGAAATAGTCCAAGCTCTGAAGTTCATGGCCAGAATAACTGTGAGTTGCTATGGACATCCTACCAATAGGTTTCTTACTATGTAGTAAGACATTCCCTTGCTGAGACCAGTGTACTTGGTTTTCTGATATAATCAATCAAATACACTCTTGTATGATTGAGCAAACTTTCATAATGCCGCTTCCAAGCCACATGGATCACTCCAAAATCATTTCCCTACTGCCACTCATTCTGCTCTCCCGTCTCTTCCTCATAGCATGTGGCTGCCAGAGTGTTATTTTAAGGTAAATGCTCAACTATTCACAGGCCTCTTATAGCTTTTGAGGGCTCTTTTGTGTGCTGGGAATAAAATCTGAAGGTCCTACCATGGTCTAGGATTCATGGACTTTGCAAATCCCTCTGAACTCATCTTTCATCACCTTCCTTTCTGTGACCAAGAGGACAGTTCAGTAAGAAACAAATCAAAGCCTTCTGTAATTTCTATTAAGAAACTGGACCTTTAGATCCATTGGCATATGGATATATATATATATATACATATATATTTACATACACAGTGAATATTGCTCAACCACAAAGAAGAGTAAGATCCCATCATTTGCACCAAGATGGCTGAACCTGAAGAATACTGCACTAGGGCTGGAGGTACGGCTCAGTGCTTAAGAGCATGGGCTATCCTGTCAGAGGACCTGGGTTTGATTCCCAACACCCATTTAGCGGCTCACAATCATCTCTAACTTCAGTCCGGGGAGTCTAACGCTGTCATCTGGCCTCTGTGGGCAACAGGCTCACACTCAGTGCACGGACGTACACGTGGGCAAAACACCTACACACATAAAGTTAAAATAAATTAATCAGTTAAATAAATAAGAATAGCATAGTGCTTGATCACCACACTTACTGCAATATTTTATGCACAGAAATCCAAATCCTGAATGATGTCACTGACGGGAAAAACCTAAAAAGTTGACCTCACAAAAGTAAAAGATAAGAATGGTGGTCTCTAGGTGCTGAGAGGGAGGCAAGGAGTAAAGTTTAGAGAATAATCACCAAAATATAATTCAAGACAGGGTTCAGTGAGATATTTTTTGTTTTTCAGTACTTTCAGTATTTGGAATTGAACCTAGGACCTCACACATGCTAGGCAAGAGTTCTATTACTGAGCTACCATCCCACTCTGAGGCAGGAAAATTGTAAATTCAAGACTGGTCTGGATGTCATAACAAGTTCCAGACAACCATCCAAAACATACACATACACACATACACACACACACACACACACACACACACACACACACTAAGCGAAATAGATGAATAATTTCTAGTGTTAACTTCGCACAGGAGGGTGAGTGTAGTTGGTAATAGCCTAGTATAATCTTGTAAAGATCCAACAGAGAAGAACTTGAAAGCTGTAGACATTGGAATTGATGAAAGTATAAGGAAACAGAGTGGCATAGCACTTTGATTTGATCGCTATACGTTATAGGTGTGTTCTAAACTCATCACGATGTATTCTGTACACAGATACAAGCATGTATTGATTAAAAAGGAATAGACAATGATCAATCATTCAAAGGGGGAATTGTCACGTTGCTTATAAAATTGAACATGGAGTATTCGAACATTGTCCAATCCAGAAGTTTCTAAATCAGATTTTAGCTGCCCTTCTGTCTGGTCTGTCTGCTTTCTATTTCTTCCTTTATACTCTAGGAATCACAGTTAAGTCTGAGGAAGGTTTTTTCTTCTTGTACCTGATACTTCAGGTACCTGATACCTGCGTGCTCGGCCTTTTGATAAAGAGAAACTGTTCGGTATTTTATTTTCAAAACTAAAGTATTTAATAGCTGCAACGGACTAATTGCTTTAGTTATTGGACTTTATTGTGTTATTCTCTCTACTTCTCTCTGTGTATATACATTTAAGAAAATTTCCCAGGGCTGGAGAGATGGCTCAGTGGTTAAGAGCATTGCTTGCTCTTCCAAAGGTCCTGAGTTCAATTCCCAGCAACCACATGGTGGCTCACAACCATCTGTCATGAGATTTGGTGCCCTCTTCGGGCCTGCAGGGATACACGCAGGCAGAGCACTGTATACATAATAAATAAATAAAATTTTTTTAAAAAAGAATCACAACAGCAGCAAAATTAGTTACAAAGTAGCAAAGAAATCATTAAAAAAAAAGAAAATTTCCATTGCAAATATTTTAAATAATTTATTTTTATTTTTATTTGTACTGGTGTTTTGCCTGCATGGATGTCTGTGTGAGGAAGCTAGATTCCCTGGAACTGGAGTTACAGACAGTTGTGAACTGTTATGTAGGTGCTGGGAATTGAACCCAGGTCCTCTGGAAGAGCAGTCAATGCTCTTAACCACTGAGCTATCTCTCCAGCTCCAACCATAGTAAATATTTTCAAAGAATTTTACATTAACATTTAATGTACAAAAGAAATCACTTTCAGAGTTTAAAATTTGCCAAGCTTCTCTCCAGTATTTTGCTTCCTCTCTAAGAGCCATTTCTAAGAAATCTTTGGTGGATGATTTGGAGGGGAGCACGTGAGTTTTGAGGCAGTCACAGCTGTCTTCAAGAAAATGATGTTTATCTGGATCCCAAATAGACCCCCTTGTAAGTACAAGAGAGAACGAGACCATCCTTAATTCCATAAAAGTATTTTTAGCCTTTTAATCTTATCTGGTGCCTTTTCCAATCATTGCAAATAAGTTTCTGGTCTTCTGTATCACACCGACATATGTTGCAGATTCTGCTAGACGGGTGCTAAGGGCTATGTTTCCATCCTCTGGGTTTTAAAGACGTGAGAAAACTGTTTAAGCAAAATTAAGATACCTACAGGCAAAACCTGACAAAGCGTCGCACACTGAGCTCCATAATAGATTGAGAATTTTTTAATATCATGACACTCTCCATCTTCACCTACCTGTCAGCTCCACATCAGTTGTTATTAATTTAGCAGCAGAGAGCCGGGCAAGAGCTGCAAGCTAGCGAGCACACACAAATCAGCAGCGGAGGTGGCAAAGCCTCCTCAGAGATTCTTGTTCACAAACTTTATGGGAATTTGAAAAATGCCCCTCAATTTGCAGGATGCTTGATGGGAAATCAAATAAAGGTTGGAAACACAAGTTTCAGTTGCCGAGTTTCAAAGCCGAGCCAACTTTAAGACATGAGTTGGCAGGTTGGAATTCTGAGCAGCAGCGCAGGTGCACAGACCTGTCTTTCGGACTCCTATCAGCGTTACTTCTCTTGAATTAAAGATCCTATTCCCAGCACTCGCTGGTTCTAAGACACAGACATTCAGGTGCTAACGAGCTGGACAAGTGGGACGGGTAGCAAAAATGAGTCTACTGTGCTGAAACTGGTTTCCACAGGGCTAAGGACCACTTTAGGCCCTTCTATTGGTTAAACATAGGTCGTGTCCCCTGCCCCCCAAATGTTCATATGTTAAAGAGTGGTACTGCTTGGAGGCAGTATAATTTTTAAGAAGTGGAGTCTAAATCATGTCTGTTGGCACACACCTGAAATCTCAGCATTTAAGGGAGGAGTGGGTTTGTTCTTTCCACCCACCTTGGCGTTGGTAGAAGGTATCGAACTCGGGTCACCAGCCTCCTGAGGCAAGCCTTTTATCAGCCAAGCCATCTTGAAGGCCTCATGACTTTTCATTCTCCTAAGAGACTACTTTCTGGTTAACAACCCGAAAATCAGTTTCTTCACCCTTTTGTAAGTGCCAGTCTCCTCTTCTGTAACTATAGATAATAATAATAGTATTTGCTTCAAAGACTGTTCTGAGAATTGATGCGTTGATACCAATAGAGTTTGAAATAAAATCCAACAGACAGCAATGATGGATAAATGCTTGGTAATCCTGTGATAACAATGGTGAGGAGGAAGAGGAGGATTATGGTTGTGATAAGATGATGCAAGGCCATTTCCTGAGTTCAAAGAAGTAGTTTGGGTGATCCCTGAATGAGCAATTTGGGGATTGGTGGAAGGAATGAGTTTTCTTTTGGTAAACTGGTTGTCAACTCCTGGCTTGTAGTTTCCTGAGACACTTTTGTTTGTGCTGCTCTACTCCCCAGAAGGGAAAAAAAAGATTTTGCATTTTTGGTTTCTAAAGTTTACTCCAAGGCAAGACTAAATTGTATCTGCACGGTTCATCTCTTCATCAGCTCACCATCATTCTGTGTCGTTGCGTGTGTATCTGTTCATTCAACACATGTCTCATCCAGTGCCCACTCTGCTCCAAACTGGACTACAGGTGTGATGTCAGAATGACAAACAAGATGCCTGTGTCCTTGGAAGTTTATAGTCCAGAGGCAGAGAAATCATAAACACATGGTCTCAATATAGTTAAGTAAAGGGATGTATCTCCAAGTGTGTGAAGATGTGCTGGTCACGTGGTAATTGTGAGCAGATCTGCTGGCTGACACCTGGAATCACAGCACTTAGGAGGCAGGAGGATTGCCATAAGTCAGAGGTTCAGGATGAGATCTCTTCTCAGCAGACTCTATGGTTGTGATGGGGAGAGGAAAGACTCACCTCTGTGCTCTGGCCTAGGAAGTTAGTGGCAGGGGGGTGGCAGGGAAGTGGAATGGGCTTCCGGTGTCACAGAGCAGGCCAGTGAACATATCCTTGACTTGTGAGGTCTGCAAGACAGACTGACACAAACTGCCTTCAGAAAGGTGGCGTTTGTGACATTAGGTCAGCTATATGCTAAATGTGCTACTGAAATAAGTGCCTGCTCCCTCCTTCTAACATGCACTGACTTGGAACTTAGCTGCACTAGAGTGACCTCATGAACTGCTTTGCCTCATCTGTAGGAGAGGCCTGAAGTTCATTCACATAACAAGTAATTTCTCTTTCTCCTTATAAATGTGTAGTTTTGAGTGTATAATGTATCACTTTAGTAAAATTTTCTTCTTTGAAAAAAAAAGTTGTGTCAGTCAGCTTTCCATTGCTATACCTGAGGTAATCAACTTATAAATAAAGAGGGCTGCTTTGGGCTCCCCATTTTTACCGTGGGTTTGATCCTAAACACTCAGTTTAGGAAAGATGGGTGTGTCTTGTGACAGAGAGCATGGCCAAAGGCTGCTGTGACAACACAGCAACTCAAACTTAGCTCTAAGAGAGCAATGACAGAAGCTGATGGAGACAGCCACAGATCCAAAGGCCCAGAGTCCTAAAGCTTCCAGTAGCTGCAAAAAAAGACGAGCAGGACTGAGGCAGACCATGCCAGTTGGGAGATCAAATGAAAAGAAGTAACAGTATAAGCAAGCCGAGTCGCCAGGCAACAGTCTCTCAGCTAAATACTAAGAGCTGTGAAAGTTCAGACATCTTTTCCTGCATGAGAAACAGAATAGTAGGTTGGAGGCTTGGGCCTCCTGGGTGGAGGGCAGATAGAAAGGGAGTGTGCTGGCTCCAGGGACCCTGGGAAAGCACAGAAGAATTTGACTTATCCTGTGATGGTGGGTGTGCTAAGGCATCAGCAACAGATGACAGAGAGTTGTCTATAAAGACAGGTATAAAAGGAGTGGGTTTGTTAGCTTTCTATTACTATAACAAACACCTGAGATGACCTACTTCTAAGGGGAGGAGGTTGGTTGCGTTCACAGTTTTGAAGATTCCAATATGTGGCTTATTGACCCTGTTTCTTTGGATCAAAAGGCAGCTCATTGTGTTGGGACTGCATGGCAGAAGAGGCTTGGCTACCTTACAGCGGGGATAGATAGATAGGTAGATAGATGATAGATAGATGATAGATAGATAGATAGATAGATAGATAGATAGATAGATAGATAGATGACAGGTAGGTAGATAGATGATAGATAGATAGATAGATAGATAGATAGATAGATAGATAGATAGATAGATAGATGACAGGTAGATAGATAGGTACAAGATAGGTAGATATGTAGGTAGATGTGTGGTGGTACATATCAATATCCCGGCTCTCAAGAGGTTGATGCAAGAAGTCTGCAAATTTGAGGTCAGCCTGCACTACATAGTGAGACCTATGTGGGAGAGATAAACTGAATATGAGGGAGGTCTTACCATTTTTAAGGGCATTATCCCAAGTTTCCAATGTTCTAGAACATGTAGGCTCCAGCCCTTAAAGGCTCTACCACCTCCCAGCAGCAGTAGCACCAAGTCGATGATTAGTCCTTTAAACCCAGAGACACTTAAGGACTAGTCCAGATCTAACTATGGAGGTCAAAAGTGACCATGAAGCAGTATGGGCCCAGACATACATCTAGATTTCCTCAAGACACCGAAGCTTGATGGATGGTTACTTATTTCTGTGTCCCCGATGCCTAGAACAGTGCCTGGCACATAGAGATGGCTCCATGAACAAGAGGAGTAGACACAAGACATGGCAGAAATAGCAGCATGCACAGCACCTGTATCATCCTCCTCTTATCTGTCCCATGTTTGATGTCATTTAGAGCCTAACTTTGAAGCCCAACACAGTCCGAGACAGAAAAATAATCTCCTAAGATGGAGTGTTGTCAGATGGTGGCATTGCTAAGAGCAGTTGGATAAGGAAACAGTTTCTGGCACACACAGCTCATTTTAACAGACACCGGGATGACATGCAGAGAGCTGTCATGTCTGCTCCAAAGAGCAAACCATCCAGTTCATGTTCCCCTTGCCAAATTAATTTCATCTGACATCTCCTTTGTATCCTAAGGTATCATGGGTTTCAAACTTGACAATGACAACAGCACTTAGAGCAGTGTTCTATTTGGCAAATTCAGTCACTCAGATAATCTTTATTACGAGTAAGGCTATCCTGATAACCCCAAATCAAATAGACAGAGCAGCTAAAAATACATTTATTGATTCTTTTAAATAAAATATAAGCTTGCTTGCTTGCTTTATTATGCTTAATACTGAGTGAGGTAGCATGTGCATCGATTCTCCATTGCAACAGAGGAAGAAGACGGTAGGAAACCAGGGCTCTGTGGCTGTGAGAACTAGGAAACCAGATGAAAGTTCAAGATCTTTTGTAGTGGGTCCCAAGTCTGACTGGGTGTTAGAATCGACTATTCCCCCCCTCTTTTCCCCTGTAGTAATAGAGCCTGGCCCCTCACTACATAAAATAAGGTCAACTCCCCAGCATGACATGGCATCTGTGGCTTGTAAAACCTCCAGGTGCCTTATGCACAGATCTGTTATCTATGTGAGATTGAGCAAATAATTTATTAATGTCATTTTATATAACATGAGTATAGTCAATATTCCATGTCATGGTCCTGTAATTGGAATCTATAGTGTGTGCAGACAAACACACACGCACACACACACACACACCTTTTTTGATTGTGTTAGGCACTTCGCTGTCATGATGGATAAACTAATGTATGATTACCAACCTTTTTTATTTTACTAGTTTATTGGAGTCAGGATTGAAAATAAATCAGACCCAAGTGAAAAAGGCACATACATTGAAATTAATTGTTGTCTTCCTTATGGCTCTAAATATATAGTATGTTTTCCTATTGTTTTCTTTTCTTTGAATTTTTTGGATGAAGCCATCAGATTGTCTGATTGTTTTCTATGACTTAGAATTCATTGTTTGTATCTACACAGAAGCATTCAATATATTCCCCCTTTTGTATTATTTCCTGCAAATTTATTAGATCAAAAGGCTGGGTCAATACAAATGGGTGATGTGCAGAGACTCTGGAGCGCTTGTTCCCAAATGGGATGTCTTTATCAACCCACTCCTCAAGGTTCAGGGATCTATGCTGAAAAGGAGGAGGAAAGATCGGAAGAGCCAGACATGGTGCTAATGCCAAAGAAACAGTGTCTTCCAGACACAGCAAGACTGAGGCACAGATGAGCCCACAGAGACTGTGGCAGCAAAGAACATTCAAGCCGGAGGGGATCCCGGCACTGAGAGGGGGAAGTGGACACAGTCTCCCTCACCTCCCCACACACACACCAAGAAGCCATCTGCAGCTGACACCTGCTGGCAAGAGGGAAACCACCTTTCTCCAATGGAATGTCACTGGATACATCAATGGCACCCCAGGGCATACCCCATGCCCAGGAATAGGTGGCCAACACAAGATAAACTATATGGTTTTTTGTTGGTTTGTTTTTTGGGAGATTTGAAGAGGGGTGTGTTTGGGCATATTTTTTTTTTGTCTTACTAATTTTTTTCATTGTTTTGATTTTTGTTTGGGGGAGTGTTATTTTGGTTTTTCTTTAAAATTTTTAAAGAGAGAAAGTACATAAAATTGGGTGGATAGGGAAATGGAAAGAATCTGAGAGGTGTTGGTGGAGGGGAGAAAATGTAATCAAAATATATTGTATGAAAAAATTTTAATTAAAAAATTAAATTAAATTAAAAACTGTTAAGTCCTGGTCAAATTTAGATTCAGTCAGCAAGATTAATATGCAGGTACTAAGCAATGCTGATACCACTCTCAGGAACACATTGTCCTAGTCAGGGCTCTCTGAGGCACAGAGCTAGCAGAATGAATGAATACATATTGAACCAGAGAGATGTCCCTGAAGGTAAAGGAGTTCATACCAAGTCTTACACCCTGAGTTCCATTCCCAGGTCCCACATGGTAGAAGGGAAAAACTGACTCTTGAAAGTTGTTCTCTGACATCCACACGTATACTGTGGCATTCATAATTCTACACACAGACAGACAGACAGACAGATAAATGTAATAAGAAGCATAGCATCAAAAGCAAATATATATTTCTGGGGGTATTTATTAAATTGGCATAAACAATATTGCTATCTGCACATCAGAGCCATGGAGATCCCAATAGCCGTTTTGTTTAGTACATGTGGCTGGATGCCTCAGCAGTCCCAATATGGTGCTTGACAGCCTGATGGCTTCCCAGAAAGCCACTGGCTTCAGTCCACATAGGAAAGCTGAAGGAAATGGCAACAGCAGCAACAGAGGAGATGTGCTCACCGGCGGGGGTTGACAGCAAGCGGGAAAGCAGCGCTCTTCCTTCCCTTAGATCTTCTGTCTGGGCTAATGAGAGGTAGGGCAACCCATTCTGTGGACGAGTCTGCCCCTCAAGCAATGCTTCCACACATCTGTTTAGTTGCTTTCACAGACTGTTCAGTTGATTGCAGATCCAATCAAGTTGATAACTAGAATTAATCATTATGCTAATCAGTATCGGGAGGGCTATCCAGGCATATACATGTAGCAGGTGTGTTCATGCCCATGGATGCACCTGCAGAGGCAGAGGGAGAGGCCAGGTAGCTTCTCACCTCATGCATTTCCTGCCAATATCTAGAAATGGCCAGTCTCCACAGAGCCCCCATAACTTCTTGTGGGAAATGTCATTTGAAGCCAAAATTTGGTGGGTTGGGGGTACTCTTTGCCACTAAGTTGTGTTTGTTCTGAAACTTTGTGGATAAACCAAGCAAGCTAAGAAATACTTCTTATTTTTCTTAAGACAGAAGCATCCTAAGGTCATCTGGATATTTTGATTTAAATTCAGGACAAACGAGTTTGATTTAACCTGACTTATCTGATGCCTGCAATGCCCAAATCCCAACTTCCAATAATGTTCGTTCTATGACTATTTCTTTTCTTTTCTTTCTTTTTTTTTTTTGTTTGTTTTGTTTTTTGAGGCAGGGTTTCTCTGTAGCTTTGGAGCCTGTCCTGGAACTTGCTCTTGTAGACCAGGCTGACCTCTAACTCACAGAGATCCACCTGCCTCTGCCTCCCGAGTGCTGGGATTAAAGGCGTGCACCACCACCGCCCAGCTTGACTATTTCTTTGCTTTATCCCACAGTGTATACATGCAACCCCATCAGAATAATACCAGCTACTCTAAAATGGTCAAGAAGCAGGAGACACAATGTCAGCAACAAAAAGGCAGAAGCATTTTCCACTGAATGTGTTTGCTTCGAGTATCCACGATTAGAAACTCACTGATAATCATATGTCAAGTCACTAAAAGAAAACCACACTCAGGGATGGAGCGATGGCTTCGTGGTTAAGACCCCATCTTGCCCTTCCAGAGAACTTGAGTTCCATTTCCAGCAATAGTATCAGTAGGCTCAGAAACACCTATAACTCCTGCTTCAGGAGATCTGACGCCCTCTTCTGACCTCTATGGGCACTGCACTCATGTGTACACACCCGCGGACGCGTAATTAGAAATAAAATCTTTTTAAGAATTCCACAGTCTGTGGACATATCATGTACCATATGTGTAACACAAGGGGCCTGCTCGTTGGGGTTTGTGTCCCGCCCAGTACCCCACAGCCGGCAAGCCCCAAAGAAAATCACACAGAGAGTCTACATTAGGTTATTAACTGATTGGCTCATTATCTCAGGCTTCTTACTAGCTATTATAACTTATATTAACCCATCTATGTTAGCCACATGGCTCGGTACCTTTTCTCAGCTGGGCAGCTTACATTGTTGCCTCCTTGGTGGTCTGCGCAGGAATGCCAGGGAAGCTTCCTGCTTCCCAGACTTTCTCCTCGCCCTGCCTCTACTTCCTGTCTGGTTGACCCGCCCGCACTTCCTACCTGGCCAATCAGCATTTATTTAAAACATGATTGACTGAACAGACAAGTCTCCTGCACCACATGTGTCTTGTTTTGCCTTTCTGGAGATTTCTTTCTCAGTTTGATAAATTTATAATGACATAAAAATGTACCTGCTTCCACAGACAGATTTAAAAGAAATTTGTATAGCCATGCATCCTAGTCCTAGTTCTCATCTATACTTTATAAATGTTTGGGTACATAATTTGGTTTTAAAATAAATATAAAAATGTGCTTTCATTTGCTGCACACCAAACTTTACAAGATGGAGAGTACACCATAAATTCTTTCTTGCCTTGCTTTTCCACTGACATATCCTGGAAACCATTATTACCATTATACTGGGGCACTTGTAATTCCTGTTCAGCGGTTCATGAACCCTCAAGGTACGAATGCCAAGGTGACCTCAGCTAACCCCTTATTTGGGAATATTTGAGTGTTCACAGGCTTGTTTGCATAGACCGGTAGGTTTTTTTGTGAAATTGCTATCCATATTTCTACTTGTTTTCCACAGATTTGTCTGATCTTTTTTCTTTTTTAAGCATCCATTCACACAACACAGATTCCAGACTTTTATACTATTATAGGTTACCATGGTACCAAATTTTTCACCTGAGTCCCCCCCTTTTATGTTTTTTGTTTTGTTTTGTATTTTGTTTTTTGAGACAAGGTCTCTCTGTGTGTAGCTCCAGCTGTCCTTGAACTTGCTCTGTAGACCATCTGGCCTCAAACTCAGAGATCCACCTTCCTCTGCCTCCCAAGTGCTGGGATTAAAGGCACGTGCCGCCACCACCACCCAGCTCTGACCCTCTTATTTCATGGGTGACTTTTTATAACTACTGAAAACGTCCTTATTTCTGTAATCTTCTTCATCTGTGGTATGTACATACAGTGTATATGTGAGTGTATCAGAATGCAGAGGTGCAGGCCACTGCACACATGTTCTTAAACAAAAACAAACTTGAATATCAGTCATTGCCTTCCACTTTGTCCCAAGCAGGGCCTCTTGTGCACTGCTGCTCACACAAGGCTAGCTGGCCTGCCTGCTTCTGAGGACTCATTCTTTGTCTTGCATCTGGAAGGAGGTGGGCTGGGATTGCATATCCTGGGAAACCATATCCTGGTTTCTCTGGGTTCTAGAGATTCACAATTTGGCCCTCAAGCCTATGCTGCAAGCATTTTATCCACTGAGCCACATCTCCATCTGAGCCTCTATTTTGACACAGTCAAATATAGCAGCCATATTTATGATCTGAATTCATGATTTGGAGTTTCCCTGTGCTATAGATAAAGCCTCTCACAGTCTTGTTGGGTGGCTGTGAGCTTTCAGTTTTTGTACAGGTGAGCTTTTCACACACTTAGAGTTTATCAGTGTGAAGCTAGAAAACACTGTTTGGTAAAAGTCCACCTTAGGGGCAGAAGAGATGACTCAGCGATTAAGAGGACCAACTGCTCTTTCAGGGAACATGAGTTCAATTCCCAGCACCCTTGCCACGCAGCTTACAACTGCCTATAACTTCAGTTCCAGGGGGGATCTCAATCTTTAGCTTCCCAGACACCTACACCTATACACACACATACACATACTTACAAATAAAAATAAGTTTAAGTCCAGTTCAGGCTGTCAGGTAGTGGCACTTACTGTCAAGTCTGATAACCTGAGTTTGATGCCCAGAACCCATGTGAAGATAATAGGCTCTTCAAGTTGTCCTCTGATCGCCATACTTGTACTGTTTTACAGGAGTGAACCCCACATATTAATAAATAAATACATAAAAAATGCATATGTCTAAAAAGTCCATCTCAAGACTTGGGATATAGCTCAGTGGTAGAGCACCCTACACAAAATGAGAAAGAAAAAGCCCATGTAATTGAATGAAGATTGTCATCTATATGACAGAACTGTCCATTTATTTAATTCCAATTTTGAAGCATTGTGCCTTTATACCATTAGTCACATAACCAGTTAGCACAGGTTAAATTTGAGCATAATTTTTGAGATTTTACATTTAGTGTAAGTAGGATCTTCTCTTCTTCACTCCTTACTATTGGTTTGTGAATACTGTTCCTCTGTTTACTACTTTTATAAATTCTCTTATTGTTTGTGATTTCCCCTTTGGTTGAACTTTCAAAATATGACACTACACAGTCTGTTAATAGGGTCAGTTTAGCTTCTTGCTTCAAAACACACACTTCTAGTGTTTATCTACTCCAGCCGTAACACAGTGTAACTAAGTGGGAAGCTTACCAAGGATGCTTCAAAATGTTTCCCATTTATCTTAGTTAAGTTCTCAATTGCTGTGAAGAGACATCATGACCATGGCTACTTTTATAAAGGAAAATATTTAATTAGGGCTGGTTTATACATTCAGTCCATCATCAGTCCATTATTCAGTTCAGACATTTAGTCCATTATCGTGGGAATCATGAAGGCACACAGGCAGATGTGATGCTGGAGGAGTCGGAGAATTCTATGCCTGGACCGGCAAGAGAGAGAGAGACTGGGCCTGGTTTGAGCATCTGAAATCCAAAGCCCATCCCCAGTGATACATTTCCTCCAATAATATCACACCCACTCCAACAAGGTCACACCTCCTAATAGTGCCACACCCTACAAGCATATGGTGCTATCTTCTTTCAAACCTTGTTTGATCACTGGCCCTCGTCTATATTTTTAACTGAGATTGGTCTAGAGTTTTCTTATTTGGAGAACTCTGTGATGGGTTTGGGAATCGATGCTTTATATTTATAAAACAAATAGCCTAAACTTTTCTTCTGTGTTCTACAATAGTATTACAAGCATTGCAATGATTCAGTCTTTAAAATTCTGATACACTCTTCTGTGAAACTATCTGGACTCCATGCTTTTTTTTGGGGGGGGGGTAGTTTACTCCACGCCCTGCAAAGCAATGTACCTATCTCGGAACGATGCTGGACCCTGCCCTTTATTAGACCCGCCCCTTTGCGCAGGCGCGCTTGCCGTCCATCCAGCCAATCGTGGGACACATGCGTGGGGGCTGGACTTCCTGCCCTATCAATGCCTTAGCAGTTTGGGTTCCGCCCCCGCCAGGAGCTGGGCCAGAAGATGGCGGCGGCCGCGGAGCTGAAGCTGCTGGAGAAGTCTCTGGGACTGAGGCCGGGGAATAAGTACAGCGCTCAGGGCGAGCGACAGGTGAGGCGGGGCACCGGTGGGAGAGCGGCGAATTGACCCGGAGCCTACCGGTACTCGAGAGTACAATCGGCCGGAGCTCGAGAGTGTTCGCTGCGCCCCACGTGTGTGCGGGACGGGCCGCAGGGCTCGGTCTGGATCAGTGTCATCATCCCCCGCCCGGGAGCAGAAAGCCGGTTCGGGAGGCGTGGGCAGAGCCGTGGGTTGAGATCACTCCAGGCGGACGGTAGCCGAGAGTGCTGCTTTTATTCAGCGACCACCTTACGATCACGGGAATGGGGCGGGGATGCGGCCGGGAACTCGCCCTGCAGGCGAACAGGACAGAGTGATTCCTGGAAGCCTCTTGGCTAAGAGAACAAGGAAGGGGCCCAGCTCTTTCTGAGGACACATTGGCTTAGATATGCTGTGTACAGAGCATATACCCAGTGTGGTACTGTGAGGTTCCTGGTGAGATGTAAGGATTCCGATTTTTTAGGGTGTTGGAAATGAGTTGATTATAGCATTATTTGCCCAGGAAAGACTGTACTAGAGGAAGAATGGTAGTGGGAAACCCAATTTGAATGTGTATTTGGGGGAGTGGTTCCAGATGACTTGTTCTTGTTTGGGCCCTAATGTTTTTTCATTAAGTACAGGTTAAATTTTTGTCCAAAACGTAACAGTATTGTGGAGTTTACACTAACTTAAAGTGACATCTGGAAAGGTTAAGCCTGTGACAGGCTGCAAAGGCCAGCCTTCCCAGGGGTGATGAGGTTCTCTGTCTTCACCCCTGTCGTTTGCATCAGCCTCTACGCCCACGTTTGACTTTGGAAATTTGCCAAGATGTGAATATTTGCTTTCGAAGATTACTTAATATGAGGGACAGTCACCAGCAGTCAAAAGCCCGACAGAACAAGCTTGGGGAAGGAATACAGTGAGGAATGGCACAAGGAAGTGGGAGATTGTTTGTTTGTTTGGGTTTCGAGGCAGGGTTTCTTTGTGTAGCCCTGGCGGCCCTGGAACTCACACCAAGCTGGTAGAGATCCACCTGCCTCTGCCTCTGGGAGTGCTGATCTTGAGGTTTGCACCACTAAGCCCAGGTCCTAGTTAATACTTCCACCAGGCATGCTTTTTAATTTTCCTGATAATCCAAGACAAGCTTGTGGTGCACAGACTACAAGGCAAGCAAAACACCCATATACATAAAATAAAAAATTTAAGTTTAAAAGAAAACCAAGCAAACAAGCAGTCCTCATTCTTGGGGAATTTATAGCCTTATTATAAAGGGGGAAAGAAACCTGTTTCCTTTGTCTTGTAAGGACTCCAAAGTTGGTTGTAGGTAACGTCTCTGAGAGTTCTCAGAACATGGTGTATTGGTTCAAGGGAAGGTTAGGTTTCCCACAGTCTCCCCCTAGTAAGTGGTTCCATGAAGAGGTGATAAGCATCGCTCCCCAGAAGGCAACCTCTGATTGCTGGCACAAGTAGCTCAAGCTGGCTACTCCTCTGTTGAGGTTTTAGAGCTGCTTCAGGAGAACTGCTACAAGGCACAAGCCAGGGTTGCTGAGGCCCTGGAACAGAGCATCTCCTCAAACTTCTATAGGCTTTGCTTAAGTAAGAGATTTATGGGGCAGGGGCTGTGGCTCAGAACAGGGAGGGCACTGGGTTCTATTCCCAACACCACAAAAAATAAATACATAGACTTATTTTACTAAATCAATAAGATTTTAAGATTTCAAGAAGCTGCATAATCTAATCGCCTAAACAGGTATTATTTGGTTTATGAGTAAGGGCAATCTCTTTTCTTGTTTTTTTCGTTTTAGGGGCAGGGTCTCCCTAGGTAGCCCAGGCTGGCCTGAAACTTATAATCCTCTTGCCTCAGCCTCCCAGGTTGCTGTGACCAAGTGTGGGGAATCATGAGTGAAATTAATAAAGTATTCTGGTTTCTGTTTTTTCATGTTGTATGCTCCTGATTCTGAATTTTGGTAACATTTAGCCAGTATTACTACCAGTTATATCATCCAGCATGCCATTAAATTATAAATCCTATGACTGCTGGTGTCCTAACTTTCAGTTATATATAATTTAGTATTATAGAGCATTTCCAAAAATTGGGGATTTTAGCGCTTACCTCCAGTTTTCAATCATGATAGTCTTTGTTTTTAATTTTTTTTCTTTTTAAGGTTCCAGTTCTACAAACAAACAATGGTCCCAGTCTAATGGGATTGGCTACCATCGCGACCCATCTAGTCAAGCTAGCCAATAAAGAACACTTGCTGGGGAGCACCCCAGAAGAGAAAGCAGTCGTTCAGCAGTGGTTAGAGTACAGGGTCACCCGAGTGGACGGACACTCCAGCAAAGAGGACACCCACACTCTGCTGAAGGTATCTTGACTGTGTCTGTAGGCTGTACTGCAGGAGCCTCGAAGCGGAAGACCTTCCCCTCAGGGTCTTCTTTCCCTTTACACTGAGCGAAATAACGGAGTCCCGTGAGGCATCTCCATAGAGACCTAGCTGAACAGTGGTTACCAGTGCCTAGAGGACGGGGGAGCCATTTAATGGCGGTGCTTTAGGTTTGCATGTTAGAAGAGCTCTGGAGATTGGTTTGAGATTACTGTGAAACTGAACATGCTTATCTATACATGCTCAGCCTTCCAGCTGCATTCTTTACCATCCTTGAAATGGTTTGGTGGTAAACTTTATGTTATGCATATGTAATTAAAGTATTAATGTATATAACAGTCTTTGAAAATATATGCATATTTATTTGTATTTATAGGTGTGTATATATGCACATATCAAAAACCAGTAACATTTTTCCTAGAAATAATCATCTGAGAAATTTTTTATGTTAGGAAAAATTTAACAAGAGCATGATTTTTAAATTTTATGTCTGTAGTTTGTGTGCATGTGAAGGTTGTGTGTTCGTGTGTGTATACAAGCAGGTGGAGGTCAGGGGCTAACCTCAGGTATCGCCTATTTTCTCCACCTTGTTTGGTTGAGACGGGTTCTCTCACTAAACCCAGAGCTCATGGATGGCTAGAGAAAGTTGGCCAGCAAGCTCTGGGGATTCCCCTGTCTCTGCTTTGTCAGCACCAGGGTTACAGGCAGATACTTACCTACTACTGAGGCATCTCCCTAGCCAGAGTAAGCGTGGTTTAGACATTATAAGAACAAAATATTGCACCCTGACATGCTCATAGATGGCATTTAGAATGTTGCTTCTGTTGGGCTTTTGTTGTTTTTTTTTTTCTTTTAGATGATTGACATCTAATTTGTGATTTCTATTGTCAATATTGTCTGTTTCAAAAGTGTCTCCTCACACTGCTCTCTCCCCAGTCAGCCTGCCTCATTCTCCCAAGGGCTGATGTTTACCCCCATATCCAACTTAAAAATTAAGTCCATGAAATTAAGTCTCGCTGGGCAGCGGTGGCATATGCCTTTAATCCCAGCACTCAGGAGGCAGGGGCAGGCAGATCTCTGTGAGTTCGAGACCAGCCTGGTCTACAAGAGCAGGACAGGCTCTAAAGCTACATAGAAACCCTGTCTCAAAACGAAAGAAAGGAAGGAAAGAAAGAAAGAAAGTTTGAGTCCTTTTCTTTTGGCTAGACTTCTAGCCTTCTGAATGTTTAAATCATATGCTGCTGCAGCTCATCCTTGCCCTTTTTAAATTAAAGCATTGTTTTTCTTTTTTTAGGATCTTAATTCCTACCTTGAAGACAAAGTCTACCTTGCAGGATATACCTTTACATTGGCAGATATCCTTCTGTACTACGGGCTCCATCGCTTTATAGTGAGTATTTAGGGGTGGTTAGCTTTTATCTGTAATATTCAGAATCACTTTTTTTTTAATGTTGTGAATTTTAATCAGATTTACATTTCAACTTAACAAAAAAAGGTTATTTTTAAACAAGGCACTATGGGTAAAACTTGCCACATAGTCCATTTGCAGAGCTGTGCTCTCTCTTCCTGCCTTCTGTGGCTATACCTCTGGGTCTGTCATCATCATGCCCTCCTTCCCCACACACACATACACACATGCCCCTGTATACCCTGTCTTCTGTGCACCTTCCTACCCAAGCTCTTGAATCAAGTATCTTGGTTGCTAATCCTAATTTGATGACTCTTATTTACTTATTGCCATCAAGTGTCGCCTCCTTCTGCTTGACTTCAGCTGCATCTTCATGACACCATCAGCTTCTTTGCTGTGCTGTCCGTTTACCGCCATGTTAAATGTAGTGACCAGCTCTTCCTTTCCAGTGTCTGTAGGTGTTTCTCCCTGTGACTTCCTTGCCATAGAGCCTTTCTTCTTCACAGGCTTTCTCCTCGGTCATTGAATTCTTTCATCGGCCTCCCTGCTTATAATACCCAAGCACCTTTCTCCCATTCTTGGCCTCAGAAGGGCATTCCCTCGTAGCCTCACACCTTAGCTCCTCTACCTTGCCAGCCCTTTCTGGGTCATCTCCCAAACTCTGTTTTCTTTTTCCTCTCATTCTCTCACATTTTTCCTCTAAGTACTTGGTTACTCTCTACATTTTAAATCCTGTGTCATCATGCAGACTTACTGACAACTACAGACACCCCTTTTCTTTCACTGTTCTTTACTCTGTTTAAGCATCAGCTCCTTGCTCCTTGCAGTGTTCCAGTGGGCACTATTAACAGACACGGCGAGGTCGGTCAGGGATCAAGTAATTGACAGACCAAGTCCAAACCCAGGCAGTTTGTCCTAAGTTCATGCCTTCTTAGATCTTTTTCTCTGCCTTAAAAAAAAAAAATAAAACTCTTAGCTCCCCATACCCCAACACCCTTCTTCCATTGTGGGGGAAAAAACTTCAGAACATTTTCTATATTCTCCACTTTGTGTATCCAGTCAGGGCCTGGTGTCTCCACTTGCTGGGTCCTCTCATCCCATCTCTTCTTTCTTGGGATCTGGAGTGACTTTTGCTGTGTATTGGTCAGTTTTATTATCTCTAGTCCATATAAAGAAGATAGAAATAATGTGGGCTCTATGAGATGAGCCTGGTGGCCACTAGGCCAGTCTTTCTTAAAACCAGGCTTTTTTCCCCCTCAGTAATTCAATAAACCCTGGCAAGTATAGTTTGTCAGCATGGAAGGGCTTTCTTCTGGCTCCTGCCACCCTTCCAGCTTTGGCCTTGTCTCTCTGCCTAAGCTGTAACCCACCTGAGTCTGCTGGCATTGACACTGTCTCTCTGCTGAATCTGTAACCTCCTGAGTCTGCTGGCTGCCACACGTTTCCTGAAGCCTGCTGGCTGCTGGGAAGCTGTAACGCCCCTAAATCTGCTTGCTACTGGGTCTTTCCTGCACGTATTTTTGCATTGCCCTCTCCTTTTCATCCTGGTCTTTGGTACCTTCCTCTCCAGTTATTTCTTTTTCCTCGGACATCTGTCTCCTCCAACTCTACCTCCTTGCTATCTCAGGCTCCTGAAGCAATACTGAAGTGCTCCTCTCTGTTTCTGTTTGACCCTCAGGGAGGACTTCTAAAGCTTGACTTTGTTTTGCTTGTACTATAATTGCTATTTGGTAATTTCTGTCACAAACTGCTTCCATCATAAATGTAGAGATTTCTGTCTCACATCATTCCTGGCACACAGTCAGGCTTCCAGAATCCCAAGTAGATGTGAGCAATGTCTGCTGTCCAAGGAAAGGGCACATAGATACTTGTGTAGATGTATTTGCAAAGACCGAGGCGGATCTTTCCTAAGGGTCTTAGTGTATAGAGAAGCTCTTTGTAAGCCCTAAACCACCACAGTAAGAAGTGATATGGTTAGATTCTGCCCTCTGCAGTAGCAGGTTCCACAGTACCAGACTGAGCCAACCACAGAGCAGAAATACAGAAAAAAATGACGTCTGCACTGAACACGCACAGACTCCCTTGTCTTTACCTCACCACTACATTGTAACATCTGCTTATCCCAGCACTTACTGTTGTATTAGATAGCACCAGCCTCCTACAGAAACTAATGAGTTGTTTTATTGCTAGTTCACTACTTAAGCCATACTTCTCAATTTGGATTTGCTTAACTTTATTAATTCCCCAAGCTGGAAATGGCGACACACACCTATAATCCTAGCACTTGGAAGACTGAGGCAGGAGGGTTGCTCCAAGTTCAAGGCTAACCAGAAGTACATAGTGACAAAGGACAAAGGAGGCTTTCTCAAGTGGGTGCATTGTGTTCTGAAACACCATAACGGCCTAGTTGATTAGCTTAGTGCTCCCTGCTATCCATTAAAATTATCAAGAGCCTCCTGTGTTGCCCACTATGCTGTATTTCCGAGGGACATAAAAAGAACATAAGCCTTTCTTTTTCTTTCTTTCTTCTTTTTTTTTTTTTTTTTTTTGCTTGTTCGTTTGTTTGTTTGGTTTTTGTTTTTGAGACAGGGTTTCTCTTTAGTTTTAGAGCCTGTCCTGGCTCTTTAATCCCAGCATTTGGGAGGCAGAGGCAGGCAAATTCCTGTGAGTTCGAAACCAGCCTTGTCTACAAGAGCTAGTTCTAGTACAGACACCAAAGCTACATAGAGGAACCCTGTCTTGAAAAACAAAAAACAAACAAACAACAAAAAAAGAGGTAACACAGGGAAAAGGCACATGACAGAATATGATTGTCCTTGGCTAGCCAAATAAATTGACGTTGTTATATAGTTTCTAACAGGTAGAATGGCCATATAATTTCTCATCAAAAAGGAGCATGGTTAGCTGTGACAGGATGCTTTTCACTACTCTGCTGGTACAGGGAAATAGAGTAGTAGGTAAATAGTCGGAACTTAGACGGAAAAGCCAGGAATGGTTACACCGGTATCCTATTTCTTTTTCCTCTCCTGACTCTCAGCACAGTGGCTTTTACAGGTGCAAGCTTATGAGATTAGCAGTATTTGGTATTATGTACCGTCATTCATCTCCAGGGAAATACAGTGTTTAGTTATGTCCTTCAGTGCATTTAGAGTGATTTATTTACATGTGAAGAAAGCACCACTGGAGCTGAAACATATCAGCCACTGCAGCCTCTTTTTATTCCGCTCTAGCTTCAATATGTCTTAGTAGCATCTTGAACTTAGAATGATAATGTGGCACAACTTGCCTCATTTCAAAAAAAAAAAAAAAAAAAAGCCTCCAAGGTAAAGAGGATTTGCTACCAAGGTATCTAAGCATCTCTCCTGGTGGCAGACACAGTCTTTCAGCTTGGGGGCCCCTGACTTGACATGAGTAAAACAAGGGCAATTCCATCTCAGAGGATTTGTCCCCTTTATACATGTAGCACATATTTTGTGTTTGATATTTAATACTGGGAGAAATGTGCAGTGACTGTCAGCAAGCTAGTGATTGCCTGCAGAGCTCTAAGGTCTGGATTCCTTTAGCGTGGAGCTGTCATGAAGAAGGAAGATTCCTCCTATCTAATCCACACAACAATGATAGTAAAGAGTATGAAACTCATGCAGACGTAGTGCGGGGTTGCAGTCTCCTCTGCTGGGCTCATGCAGAGCATGGGCGGGAACCTGTGCAACATTGCCATTGCAGCGAACAAAATCATAATTTTATACTGCAAAATTCTGCAGTTAGTTAACTGTGAGTCAGGCATCTTGAAAGGCCTTTGATTTTCAGGAGACTTTCAACTGTTTCCCTCGGTTCTGGATATTAAAATTAGAGTTATCCTCATCTTTAGCCATTTAAACCTACTGACATTTCCTGTTCTGGAATATGTATCTTCTCTCCCTGTAGTGACTGTTGAGATTAGAGGTATTATGGTTATCATTCTCAAAGCAACATTGAATAGAATAATTCCTAAATTTCTTTGTTGACCATTGTTTTGGGTTTGTACAAGTCAAAGTGTGTGCCCTTCCTGTGGGAGAGCAGGCAAGGTATTCTCAGGAAGAAAGACCTTCTTAAGAAAAGGCCTCATAAACTAGAACCCTCTGGTGATAGGGCGACACCATGGTGTTAAGTGGCGTTTGTCAGTTGGATCTGAGTACACACAGGTGTGAGAAAAGTGACTGCTAGGTATTAAGTTTGGCTTGGCCACCTGCTTTTCCAGCTTTGCTCGGTTAACAGTACACTGATACGTGCCCAGTCCTGCATTCCTTCACTTAGTGTTTTATGTTGTTGAATCCTTACTCTGTAATCAGCAAGCACAGTCTATGAAGTCTGTGAAACGAAACCTTTAACAGTCAAGGAACCTCTGGGTCATCAAATCACACAAACACACACACACCCTGATTGTTTCTGTTGGCTGAGTTTTCTGAGATCAGGTTTAACTTAACGCATCTTGGCATACTATATTATGCTTTGTCAACAGTGCCTGTGTTGTGACTGTTGATTCCAGCTGCAGTACCAACTGCTTTCTTCCGTGATTCCACTAAGAGACGGTCCCTTATAATCAGACTGTGCCTCAAGATTGTTAGAATCCTTTGTGACGCCGTGGCTGGCCCATATATCTGTTCCGAGCAGAGATGCATTTGTTCTGAGCGCCAGTGAAATATGGGTTCTTTGAGAAGGAAAAGAGAAGGGCAAGAAGTCAGTCTGAAGCAGTTCCGAGAACACTGGCTGTCCAGAGACTGCCTGGTGCTGGTGGAAGGATAAAGCCTGCACTAAAGCCAGGCTGCAAAGAGTTGGTTTGAATGTTTCCCACATTTCTTAGTGGAAAATAAGTAAATCAGAAAGTTATCTGTTTGGCTTTAAGGTTCAAAGTAATTACTAAGTTCCAATATAAACAAAAAATGAGTACGTAGGAGAAAGAGCTGGCACCACCAGAGACACACTGTTGTCTAGACCAGTGAGAAGCAGGAAGCAGCTTTTGCATTGTGTTCCCCATGTTTAAAAAAAAAAAAGAGTAAAGTAAAATAACTAGTTGGTAGTGATAGAAAGCTGTGCTGTAAATGAAATAGCCTAGGGTGGCATCAGAACCATTTTGTAAAATAGTGAGTTCGGTAAAGAGAAAATCCCCTGCTTAGTTTGTTGACAGTAACTTTCTGTGAAAAATATTTTTTAAAGAGTAGCAGAGGTAACATGCCAAGTTTAGTCATCATTTTCTCAGACTCAAACAGAAAGACATTAACAATGTTCTCTGATCCATTCAGGAAGCCTGTATATTGCTAGTAAAAGAGTAAGTTAGCTCAGCTGGGCGGTGGTGGCGCACGCCTTTAATCCCAGCACTTGGGAGGCAGAGGCAGGCGGATCTTTGTGAGTTCTAGACCAGCCTGGTCTACAAGAGCTAGTTCCAGCACAGGCTCCAAAACCACAGAGAAACCCTGTCTCGAAAAACCAAAAAAAAAAGACTACTATGCAATAGATATCTGTCCAAAAATTGTCGGATTAAACTTGAAAATATTAGATTTAGGAGCTATCAGAAGCTGGGCAGTGGTGGTGCATGCCCTTTAATTGGGGAAGCAGAAGTGGGTAGATTTCTATGAGTTCAAGGCCAGCCTGGTCTACAGAGTGAGTTCCAGGACAGCCAGAGAAACCCTGTCTCAAAAAACCAAAAAGAAGGAAGAGGAGAAGCTATTAGAATAAAAATGATTTTATCCTTAGGTTGGATTGTAGTTCTTGTTAGAGTGTGGAGTTAGTAATGTGGAGCATATTTATTTTGATTTATGTCATCAATTGGTATTGTCTTAAATAATGGACCTAATAGCAACAAATACTAGTTCTGTATGTTAGCAAATGTTTCACAGTATAGAATATGAAATATGCATATTCCTTTTCGCCTGGTTCAAAATCTCAGTGCACAAGCTAAAGACAAATCAGATAATTGTTAATACCTTAGTGTTTTTAAATGTATTATTCTGTATTTTATTGCATCTTGAAAAATAACACACCATGAAATGGTTAAGTACAGTTTTGGTTTAATGAAATAGAATAAAATTCTAAGAAGTTTATCATTTATTCTTTCATTTTGCAATCAGTACTGGGAATGGAGCCTAGGCCTGCTAGACAGGAGTGCATTCTGCCACTGAGCTACACCCCTGTCCCTAAACTTTTTTAAAACTTTGCTTTTCAGAGGCAACTCAGTGGTAAAAGACTTACCTGACATGGCAAGGCCCCATATTCAACCCTTAGCACCAACCAAACAACACAAAAAGAGCAAACAAAAACCCAGTTTTCTCTTGAAAATTTTTAATATATTGATAGAGTTTTTTAAAAGTTAATTCATTTACAAAGTGTTTTGAGTACAAACTAAGGCCCACAAGTGTACCTCCTATTTCTATGTTGGTATAGCACATGCTTCTGTTATTTCAGATGTAAAAATCAGGAACATGTGATACCATAAATTCTCTTGTAATAAAAATTAGCCTTTACAGTAAGGTTGTTTGGTGACAGTTAGTGCACACTAGTTTGACCTTCATCGCCTAGGTCCTGTGACTTGGCAGGTATTTGTCTATGGGCACACCTACGTACAGCCTCGGGACACCATCTCACTAAAAGTGCCTCCAGGCACGTACAGACCTCTGCTTGAGTGTGGGCCTGTGGGGCCCAAGTTGTTTTTGTGTTTATTTTCATTGTGTTACAGAGATTACAAGTCCTTTATAAATGTAGAATTAACCACAGGAGAAGGGACTGTACCACCCACACATGGGATTATGGCTGCCAGTTATCGCCCTATTTGGCTTCCTCTTACTGAACAACTTAATTTCAAAATTTGTCTTAGAGGAAAATCTTGAGTTACCACCTGCTTTGGAATTTGATCCCAAGGGAATGATAAGCACCTCTGTCTTCCAAGATAGTTAAGTGCCGGGAATGGCTGCTGCATCTACTAAAGCACAGATCTTTACTGCCCACGGATGAGGTGTGTTTAGTCAGCTCCTTTCTCAGTCGGGAGCCACTACATAGCCTTTTCTTGTATTAAACTGTAAGCACTTAAAGTTAAGCAGGTCACTGTCTACAAGTGGGGTTTTCCCTCTGAAGTTGAGAAGGAAGATAGCAATAGTCTCTGTATGTGCATATGTATATATACATAAATAATGTGTGTATCCATACTCTTCTTTTTATTAAATGATGTTCTCTTGTTAAGTATGTTAGACATCAAAAACTCTTTGTTTTTAAGGCTTGCTTAGAAATCGGATAAAGAACCTTAGCTTTTTGAAAGCTCTTCTCTATCTATCTATCTATCTATCTATCTATTGGCTTTTTGAGACAGGATTCTCTGTGTAACTGTCCTAGCTGTCCTGGAACTAGCTCTGTATCGGCCTCTGCCTCCCGAATGCTGGCATTAAAGACGTGTATCACTACCACCACATGACTTAGTTTCTTTTTTCTAATAAAGTGATGAAAAATCCTTTCAGCCTCTACATTCTATATTAATGTCAATTTATGTATTTATGGAAAGCTTGATATTTTCCTAGAAAGCACACTGTTTTGTTTTGTTTTTTAGTTTGCTTTTTTTTTCTACAGGGTTTCTCTTTTTAAAATTTTTTTCCTTTATTGATATTTATTGAGTTCTACATTTTTCTCTGCTCTCCTCCCTGCCTCTCCCCTCCCCCTTCAACCCTCCCCCAATGTCCCTTTGCTCCCAATTTATTCAGGAGATCTTGTCTTTTTATACTTTCCCATGTATATAGGTCTATGTAAATCTCTCTTAGTGTCCGTATTGTTGCCTAAGTTTTCTGCAATTATGTTTTGTAGGCTGGCTTTCTTTGCTTTATGTTTAAAAACCACCTATGAGTGAGTACATGTGATAATTGTCTTTCTGTATCTGGGTTACCTCACTCAAAATAATGTTTTCTAGCTCCATCCATTTTCCTGCAAAATTCAAGCTGTCATTTTTTTCTTCTGCTGTGCAGTACTCCATTCTATAAATGTACCACATTTTTCTTATCCATTCTTGGATTGAGCGGCATTTAGGTTGTTTCCAGGTTCTGGTTATGACAAACAATGCTGCTATGAACATAGTTGAGCACATGTCCTTGAGCATCCTTTAGATATATACCCAAAAGTGGTTTTACTGGATCTTGAGGAAGGTTGTTTCCTAATTTTCTGAGAAATCACCACATTGACATCCAAAGGGGTTGTACCAGCTTGCACCAGCAATGCAGAAGTGTTCCCTTTTCCCCACACCCTCTCCAGCATAAGTTGTCATCAGTGTTTTTGATCTTGGCCATTCTTATAGGTGTAAGATGGAATCTCAGAGTTGTTTTGATTTGCATTTCTCTGATGACTAAGGATGTTGAGCTTTTCCTTAAGTGTCTTTCAGCCATTTTAGATTCCTCTGTTGAGAGTTCTCTGTTTAGGTCTGTATGGATTATGTGATCCTTTGGAGTCTAATTTCTTGAGTTCTTTGTATATTTTGGAGATCAGTCCTCTGTCTGATGTGGGGTTAGTGAAGATCTTTTCCCATTCTGTAGACTGTCGTTGTGTCTTGTTGACCGTGTCCTTTGCTTTACAGATGCTTTTCAGTTTCAGGAGGTCCCATTTATTAATTGTTCTCTCAGTGTCTGTGCTGCTGGGGTTCTATTTAGGAAGTGGTTCCCTGTGCCAATGCATTCAAGTGTACTTCCCACTTTCTCTTCTATAAGGTTCAGTGTGGCTGGCTTTATGTTGAGGTCTTTGATCCATTTGGACTTGAGCACAACTGGTTTTGAACTGAGCATTAAAATATTAAATGTATTGACTATCAAAATTGCCTGCAGCTTTCCTGTGTAAAAATGGTGGCTTTGAAAAGTGGGGGATTAGGTGTTTTTTCCGTTTCTGTCAGTTACCTCCCAGTGTTGACAGCTCTGCTTGTGTACAGTGAATATTATCTGTTGTGTTTTTAATCTCCACTTAGGTTGACCTGACAGTTCAGGAAAAGGAGAGCTATCTGAATGTGTCCCGCTGGTTCTGTCACATTCAGCACTACCCCGACATCAGGCAACACCTTTCTAGTGTCGTCTTCATCAAGAACAGACTGTATGCTAACTCCCACTAGAAGCCCTGGCTGTGCAGCAGCAAGATTGGAAGTGTAATGGAAAATGTATTTTGGACCATGGTACTAATGTAAATTAACATGACGTCATTTCTTTGTTAATGTTGGTAGAATTTTTAAAATGTAAGCTTGTCTGAATGTTTTATTTGTACCTTAGTTGAGGCTTTGCAGTTTTTTAATGTAAAAATTCAACTGTTATTCAAACAAATCACAATTGAATTACAAATTATCTCGTATTTTTAGGTTAAATTTATTAATAAAATTTGGAGATCAGTGGCTCGATCTTAAAAAAGAAGTCACCCTGTCACTGTTTCACATCTGGCTTTTTCATGTTTTTAAAAGTCATTTTCTTCTTAGATATTTATAGTTGTTTATTAAAACTTATGATAAATTATGCTAAGGATTCAGAAAGGGAAGGATATTTGTTCTCAAAATATTTATGTGAGCTAGTAAATGTGAGTTTGAAAATCAGCTCTGCTTGTTTCTCTCTTTCTTTCCTGTAGTCAGCGTTTACTGAGGTGTCACTAACTTCTGAGCCCCCACCAAGAGGGAGTTAGCTAAAGGCATAACTTTAAGCTAATGGCGCTTCTTCCTCTTGTCGGGCATCTTGAAAGACACAGTGACTTAAGGAACTGGGCTTCACCCATCTTATCACGTGACAAAAAGTCAACCAGCACTCTCAGAGTCTTCCACTGCAAAACCGTGAAGATCAGGGACACTAGGACACTGTTAATCACGACTCTTCATGCTGTAACTCTCACCAATGTGATAGTCATGGGTTATTGTGAGTTAAAGAACCTGTCTGCCCAAATAAGAGAAACAGAGTTGGGCATTTCCTGACCTTGCATGGTCATAACCCAGCCGTGGTCTGTAACATGAGGGCCTGCTCGGGGTTTCTGTCCTGCCCAGTTCCTGCAGCCGTTTAACCCCAAAGAAAATCACACAGAGGTCTCCAGAAGATTATAAACTGATTGGCCCATTAGCTCAGGCTTCTTATTAGCTCTTATAGCTTATTTTAACCCATTATTCTTATCTATGTTAGCCACATGGCTCAGTACCTTTTTCAGCAGGGCAGGTCACATCTTGCTTCTTTGGTAGTCTGGGCAGGACTGGGAGGAGAAGGCTTCCTCCTTCCCAGCATTCTCCTGTTCTCATTGCCCCTTTACTTCCTGTCTGGTTGTCCCACCTATAGTTCCTGCCTGGCCAATCAGCATTTAGTTAAAACATGATTGACAGAATACAGACAGTTCTCCTGCACCAATGGTCATTAATGATCACAGATTCAAGGGCAGCCTAGACTACACAGGGAAACGTTGACTTAAAGAAAATTATGAAGGGCTAGGGTGTAACTTAGTGGTGAGTGCTTGCAGAGGACCCCAAGTCCTGTGTTCAGTCCCCAGAGACAGAAGGCGGGGTGGGAACCTAGGTTGTACGATCCAGAGTTCTAGGGGAAGAGTAAGAAATTGGAAAATATTCAGCACCAGTTGAATCTTACTGCTAAGCATATGATTCTGAGCAAAGCAAAAGCCTCGCTTCCAAACATTACTACAGTGGAAATCAGTCTTTTAACACTTGTGCTTTTGGGGACATCTTAGCTCCAAACCATTAGTGTTCAATAAAATAAATGTACTTAAAATGTCAAAGAGCCAATGAAATGGTTGCACACTTTAGCAATCATATTACAAGGATATAGTTCAGTAAAGGAGTGGCATCAGTCCGAATTAGACCACTCTCACCCTATAGTAGTAACGTTAAATCCATGCATCTGATGAAATTCCTCTTCTGAAGTAGAGGTAGGAATCACTGATCTTGTCTCACTTTGATGATAATCATCAAAATGCGATGTCAGTCTCTTCCCACTCCATCCCCGAGACACCAGCCTGCTCAGCATGTGACTGCATCTGAGATAAGACAGAAGGTGGCAGTGCTTCATCTAATTGTGGAAAAAACAGTCATATTACAACCTGTAAACGCCAGCCTTTGTTTCCTTCAAGGTGTTGTAAAATGTTCCTTATTGTTTGTTTTTAGGCTTCTGAGATGTCCATGAGATACATCTGAAATGTGACCACTCAAATGTGTGCTGCTCCTTCTGAAAAGTGCATGTCTCTTTTCCACCATATCTGTCTGTAATGCCCAAAGACCTGCTTCGCTGACCATTCAGTGATTGCCTTCGTGTGTTTTTAGCACTTGCCATAGATAGGCTTCAAGACTTGGGGGTAACATACGACACATTCTTGCTCTTAGAGAATCTACACCCCGACCCCCTGTGAACAGGCTCCTGAGGGAGAGCACACAAAGATTCTTTTGGGAGCTGTCTGACCCCACAATTCTCTGGAAGTAAATACTAAGTATCGAATATAACACTCTACTGTGTTCTGGGCCCTGCACTGGAAACTTAATGTTAACTCATGCTAACTTACAAAGCAAGGAGGACAGACTCTGCCACATGATGAGCAATACTTCAGACCATAGTGGAATAAATGAGAATTATATCACCTTTCAGGATTGGTGACAGCCTGTCCATATTGTTCATTGATGCTCCCGTGCTGATGTCTGTATTTTGCATACATGTCTATATTCCACATACAGATTTCAGAAACAGATAAAGAACTCCAAGTAGGAAAGCATTGCTTTTCAGCCAAGAGTTCATGGGTTAATTCATTAATTAGGATAAATACTAGTTTAAGATAAGAAACTAATATCAAAAAAGGTCATTTGTTCATAGACAGACTTAAATAAAATTCATGTATTTTGAGCAGCTTCCCAGCTGAACACTTCCTCTAGTTAATGGATTTTTTCAGTAAAGTTTTTACAGTCTTAGTTGTCCTCACCCTCTATCTGCAGACAGAAAAATGGTATAAGAAACCCCAACTGATAACTGGAGCTATAGATAGTACCAAATTCTACATATACTATGTTTTTTCCTATATGTGCATGTATTTGATGAAAATTATATATTAGGTACTGTAAGAGATAAATGATAGAGTAACTTTGGGCAATTAGAACAATACATTTGTGCCACACGGTTAGTCTGACAGCCAGGATAGTTACTAAGCTACTAATGGGTGGGTAGAATATACAGTGTGGATACACTGGACAAAGGTAATTGGCATTAGGGCAAAATTTCATAAAGCTCCTCCAAAATCATCACAGTGTAATAGGAATTGTCTATTTCTTGGAATTTCCACTTTAATATTTTTGGTCTACACCTGTTAGTGGGTAACTAATACCAACATGAAATCTTTCATGGGATGGAACTGCTGTACATGGGAATTTTGATGTTAGACACTGGTTTCACCTCTTTGTACCTGTAGTTAGGGGACAGAAACAGATACCGCAGGTTTCCTACAAGGACAAGGCAAGAAGGTGACAGCAGTAGAAAGGATCGCCCATTGCCAGCACATCATGTCACTGCCCCTGAGAAGAGTATCTAATTTAGGAAATCCTTGCTGGAAGTCTGTCCAGAATTGCTTCAAGATATGATGATAAATTTTAAACAGACCTACAATTAGGAACGTATAGAAGTGTCCTGTAATCAGCTGCACATCACTCCAACAAATAAAATACACACAGCTGACAAGTAGTCAAATTAGAATCACTGTGAACTGTCGCCTTTTCAGGTATATTTTTTTCCTTAATATTTGACTTCATTCCTTTAATAATAAAAAAAGACAAATGTTACATGAACTTTAATGTTAATCTGGCTATGGCAGAGATGTGGTGATTTAATGGATTAGAGCATTTAGCTTTTTTACCCCAGAGAGCAATATTTCTTCTTTCTCTCCATAATTAGATAATCTGCTGCGACCCATTACCAAGGGCACTAAATTTCAAATTCTCTGTACACCTGAACAGGCTGCTACATATCTGGCCATCTTAATTTTAGTCTTGATTTATGGAAGCTGAATTACATTCCCAACCCCTCCTGGAGCTCTGGGTGAATTTCATTGCAAAAGCAATGGAGAGAAAAGTTAGCATCATATATCTCTCTTGCTGGGCAGACTTTTAGCCACACAAGGGGCTCCACATCCCGCCGTTCCATGTCTTGTATGGTGGATTTATAACACTGTGAAGCTCAGCTCTAGGGTTACACACACGCATATCACAGATGAGGTGGGGAATTTGATTTTGCGATAATGATTACTTGCTGCAGAACCCAGATTCCTGTAGGCTCTGCCTCTATTCCCAAAACTGCCTGTGAATAAAACTAATTCCTGCTGCTTCCAAACTGAGTCAGACTCATCTCTCACAGAGCAGAGGGAGGCCAGAAGAAAGATGGTGGAAAGTCAGGAGAATCTAAGACCTGGCCTTTTTTTTCCATTATGTCTCAAGTGTCTCTACTTCCTTTAGGAGGATTCTGATTCCCTGAACCTTTTCCAGCTCAGTGAGTTAATTTGATAGTTCCTTCATGCTGTCGCTTCCACTTCACAAGGCCAGGTCCCTAGGGCTTGCCGGTTGGATTATAGATCCCGCAGATTTGGCCTGCCGCGCCTGCTGAGTGTCATCTGTCCCTGCACTCTTGCCATGAATAAAATTTATTCTCCCTCACATCATCTGCTTGAGAAATCTGTGCCTGGCAGGCCTGTCTGTCCATGTTAAGTTTGAACTCCAGTAGCCATACAACTAATTTGACAAGGCATGACTTTAAATAAGAAGGCCGCAGGCATGCTTTGACCAAGACGAGAAACTTTCAACCCCCAGATTACCAATTCCAAAGTGCAGTCTCGGAACTGGACCGTTCCTGTGTATAAGCTATCTGCACAGCCCCACGTCTCCTGCTCTTCTGCAGCACTTACCTGCCACGTCATGAAGGTCCTTAGAGACTTTAACTTGCCGACTGGCCTCTCCTGTCCCGTTTTCAGCATATGAGCCCCATCTGTTGAATTTAGAGAACTCAGTACAGCAGAGTGCCTTATGCATAGAGGATATACTCTTACCATAGAGGATACATTCTGATGCCCCGAGTGGATGCCTGGAACCCTAGGTAGTGTGTAAGCTTTCCATTCCAGATAACAAAATCCCTAGGATCATGAACTCAGAAGCTAGATTTACTGTGCTTGATGGTTTTGGGAATTCCAGTCCATGGTCTGCTGGGCACTTTTCTCCTGTTGCTTTAGCACCTGAGGTGAGGCAGCATATCAAGGCTGGGAGCATGTGAGTTAAGTGCTCACCTCATGGTCTGAGTGGGGGAGGGGTGAAGAGGGGGAGAAGAAGGGAGAGGGTAGCATCCCAAAACTTCCTTCAAGAATATGCCACCAATGACCTAATGACCCTCACTAAGGCCCCATCTTTTAAAGGTTCCACCACCTCCCAGTAGCACCGAGCTGAGGTCTGAGCCCTTGTTGACACATAGGCATTTGAAGAACATTTCAAAACCAAAACTATAGCAGTATCATGTATAGTAGGGATATATATATATTAAAATCCAAATTATAATTAGACCCATTAGTTACTGTGATAAAATACCATGACCTAGACTTTATTTTAGTTCATGGTTTCAGAGGGATAGAGTCTTCATGGTGGGAAAGGCATGGCATGAAAACAGGAACAGGAAGCTGGCTGATCACATTTTATCTACATGCAGGAAGCAGAAAGAAAGCAGGAAGTGGGGGTGAGTCTGTAAGTACACACACACACACACACACAAACACACACCTCATGCCAACACTTGCCCAAATCAGTGACATACTTCTCCAACAAGGCTACACCTCCTAAAGATGGCATAACCTTCCCAAATGACATCACCAACTGGGAACAAGTGTTCAAATACATGAGCCTATGGGAGCACCTAAATCATCACAAGCATAGGTAAGAAATGAATAACTAAAAGTAATTATGAGTGTGTTCTAATTAATTTAAAGCATGAGTTATTTGTCTGTGGGACTTTCAATTTAATACCTTCACTGCAGCTGACTTTGTAGCTGACATGGGACAGCCACAGACAAAGGAAACAGTCTTCAACCCTCACTACTAGATGCCTACGGAGTGAGTCACACTTGGCACTCAGCACTGTTTCTCTGATTTTGCACATTCTCTGATGTACAGAAACCATTTGAGGTTTCTTCAAGTGGATTTTTAGACTCACTCAGGTTTTAGGTTACAAGGTCCAGAGTTGGAGGGCCTGAGAATGTGTGTATCTAAGTGATGTTGGAATGATAACTGTTCTATATAGGCAGAGTTTTTCATCGGGTCTGCCAGCTCCCCAAATAACTACACAGAGATTTATTATTAGTTATAAATGCTTGGATTAGGCTTGTTACTAACTAGTCTTTCAACTTAACCCATTTTTCTTATCTGCACTCTACCACATGGCAGCATCTTTATTCAGCATGGAATATTCATCTCCTGTTTCCTCTGCATCTGGCTAGTTACTCTGCCCTTCTTCCCAGTGTTTTCTCAGCCTGACTCTCCCACCTGACCTTTTTCTGCCTAGCTATTGGCCAGTTAACTCTTTATTAAACTAATGAGAGCAAAACTTCACAGTGTACAAAAGGGTTATTCCACAGCAGTCCTGTGAGAACCTCTCTTATACCTATTCCAGCCCAGAGAATTGTCAGCCTTCAAGGTAGCACCCCCCCCCCATCCCAGAGCTCCAGTCTTCCTCTTTGGGTGTGGCTGAGCCAAGTTTTATTTTTTTCAGCATTATTGGGATGACTTGGTGGCATTGTTCCCATGGAGCAGCTGTCACAAGAGCTTCCTCACAACTCATGTAGCATCCTCTGAATGCTGTGTCACCAGAAGTATCTCTCAGTTGAGCTAGCAGGATTCAGGTCAGGAAGGTTCAGTATGAGGTCTATGGGACTGCTGCCACCAATAAGCCTAGTGACGCTCGTTCACATCACGGTGCTTCACACCATGCTGACATTCACACTGGGCATGCCATATGTGTTTCCTAAGCCAGGAAGTTAATGCATACAAATTTGTAGGCTTTTACCCCCAAGACCAAAGATCCTCTCTTCTCATGTGTGCACACATGCACACAGAAATCTAACTAAATGAAATGTAATTTTGATGGTTTCAAAAAATATGTATAGAAAGCTCCATTAATCCAGATACAAGAAAGACAGTAAAATCCCTTCAGAGGAATGACATAGAGTTCCTCTATTGTGGTTTGGATTTGAAATGTGCCCCCAACACACACACACACACACACACACACACACACACACACACAATTTTGGGAGGTGGTGGAGACTATAGCAAGTGGGGTCTGGGGGTCTGGCTGAGGCATGGGGTCACAGAGGTACACCTGTGAAGAAAGGACATGCTGCCCCACTCCCTTCCTTTCTTGCTTCAATCTGCTGTCTGTCATGATGTGAGCTGCCCTACTATGTTCTCAAATTAAAAATTTCTGCACAGTAGAAGGTACAGAGGCATATGCTGACCTTGACCATCGCAGAGAACAGTACAACTCCAGGACACAAGAAAGTCTGACCTGGCCGGGCGGTGGTGGCGCACTCCTTTAATACCACCACTCAGGAGGCAGAGGCAGGAGGATCTCTGAGTTCGAAGCCACCCTGGTTTGCAGAGCTAGTGCTAGGACAGTCTCCGAAGCTACACAGAGAAACCCTGTCTCGAAAAAACAAACAAACAAAAACAAAAATCTGACCTAAAGGTCACAGGTCAGATTGATCACAAGGCTCGGAACATCAGAATAGCAGGAAAGCAGTATGTTCTCACTGAGTGTCGTTCCACTGGTAGACTGAGAGCTCTGTGAAGGAAGAAAGAGGCAGAGGCGGCCTTGGTCACCACTCTACACAGCTCTTAACACTGTATGGAGTACATAATAGGTGTTCAATGCTTATTTATTGTGTGTTTTAATAAAAACGTGAACGATTTATGTGACCTGTTATAGTGAATGTGTTTTCTCTCTTCTTCCACAGTCTCCCTTCCCCATCATCCACCCACTCCTCCCCACAAACACACATGGAGATATTTGCTGAAGTAGTTCTTCCCGGCACATAAAAGGCTCATAGTCGCTGGGTCATGGTGGCGCACTTTAATCTCAGCACTCAGGAGGCAGAGGCAGGCTGATCTCTGTGAGTTCGAGGCCAGCCTGGTCTACAAGAGCTAGTTCCATCACAGGCTCCAAAGCTACAGAAAAACCCTGTCTCAAAAAAAAAAAAAAAAAAAGAATGTCAACTTGTCTCTCTATCTCTTACACACACACACACACACACACACACAAACACTTAAGTAGCTGACCCCCCACCCGACACACACACAGTACAGGGCTTGTTCTGGCAGTTTCTGACACTGCACACAGATCATGTGACTTCAATTAGCTGGCAGGCTGGCTGGAAAAGTCTGTCCACTCTGGGACGAGAGAGGGACTGTTGGTATGCCTTGGTTCTCGCCCTGCAGCCTCTCTCTACATGTGTCTAAACTAACATGCTTCTACACACGATGGACTCACTCAAGCAGGACAGCCTGATTGTCCTGGCAAGAAAACGAGAGCAGAAAGCTACTGGGTCTCCTGGGGTCCATTTATAAGTACAGCGTGTTCTGATGGTCGAAGCAAGTCACAAGGCCAGGCCAGATTCGAGGAGAAGTGAAACAAATCCATCTCCTGGCAGGCAGTGCTGGTAATCCCACGGGTGAGAATAAGACCACTACCATAAATTTTGAGCCAAATTTGAAGCAAGCTTTATTAAATACTGGCCAGGATGATGGACATTGGCCAGGTCGATACCAGGGATTCCCAGAGATGGCAGAGAAACACATTAGTCAGAGTTTTAAAAAGACAAAACCTGCTGGTGGGAATGCAAGCTGGTACAACCCCTTTGGATGTCAGTGTGGAGATTTCTTAGAAAATTAGGAAACAACCTTCCTCAAGACCCAATAATACCACTTTTAGGTATATATCCAAAGGATGCTCAATCATGCCACAAGGA
>JAQHUG010000008.1:14934339-14987004 GCA_028555095.1 Dicrostonyx torquatus | reverse complement strand
GCTGTCCTTTTAAATGGCAAAACCTCTCAGTTGTCAAATTGCATCAGGGAAGAGAGCCTTTAAGAACTATGCCTTCAACATGTTGATTAGAAAGCTAGGAGGTGAAATTTTGTATTCATCCTTGCTTTTGGGTTTATTATTTCTTCTGCTAATAATCCCCAGATTTCTGCTTCACCTAGTCATCCTCTCCACGTTCCCATACACTTGCCTCTTCTGGGAATGCATTCCCCCATCCTGTTGTTTATGTTGCTTTACATTCCTCCTAAAGCACTGACTTAGATCCTTTAGGATGAGTGTTATTCAGAAGAGAGCAAAAAAAAAGAGGGGGGTGTCATAGCTGAACCTTAGAAGCCCTGGATGAACAGGAGGTAAATGCCACTGGGAAGTTATGTATTGTTCTCTTTTTAAAACGCGAATATTTGTTGAGAAAATGAACATTACCTAATTTATCAAATATCAGGAGTTAGATGCGTGGCAACTGGATGCTTTTCTCTTCATTTCTAGCTATTCAAGCAGCCAATTCTTTTTAGAGTTACACATATTTTTAGTCTGTATAACAAATGATTGGAATTTTGTAACTAGGAAAGACACAGCAGGTATTTCTTTCTTCACATGGTCACAAGTGAATCTGGTACGTAACTTGTGAAAATGAGGCATCGTGGCAGAGGGCTGTAATCCCGGGTAGTAGGAGGATCCTCAACTCAGCCTAACTCAGGATGCATAATGAGTTCAATTTTTTGTGATGGAAGACCATCACAAAAACAAACAAACAAAACAAAAAGTCACTTAAACTCTAACCATGTTGCTTCATTTGTTAAAAATTATGATCTGTCTCCTCAGGTTGCTATGATGGCCCCACTGTGACAATTCATGTCAAAATGATTTATAAAATAGTAGCGGCCAGTAACAATGTAGAAAATAAGCATATACTACTACAGTTACCCTGCACTCCACCCCTGCCCTAACCGGTGAGTTCCTGCGGGCGTGGGAAGGAATAACAGAGATAGCTGTACTTTCCAGATTTTTCAGATGAATTTTCTGTATTCCGAAATATTCTCTATTCAGATTAACTTTCAGATTAATTTTCCGTATGCAGATCACCAGCCTAACGCAGCATTGCAGCCTCCGTTACACTCAGAGCGCCTTTCCGGAACCCAACGACTCCCTCCGACGCCCTGTGATGACGTAACGCACCCCTGCCCCGCCCCCTCCCGCGCGTGCGAGCTTCTACCTCCCAACCTAGCCTCCTGGTTTGCGCCTGCGCAGCGGCGCCCGCGGGTGGGCGGAGCCGGTCGTGATGAGTGGCGGAGGGACTGAGACTCCCGTGGCGTGCCAGGCCGCCCAGGGCGGCGGCGGCGGCAAGAAGCGCGACTCGCTGGGGACTCCGGGTGCGGCGCACCTCATTATCAAGGGTACGGAGTGGAGGGCGTGGTCTACCGTGCGGGGTAGGGGCTCGTGCCCCGCGTGCTGGGGCCCGCCCCTCCCGGTGCTCCCTGGTTTTCCCGCCGCCCTCCGCCCCTGGCCTGACCCAGTCTCCGCCCCACGTCCACTTTCCACCATCCTCAAGACCCACCTTAATGCCACCAGCGAAGGGCGCCCAAGTTGGGAATGGGAACTAGTTTGGGTCCCACACAGTCACGTAGTAGAGTGACCCCCCACCCCCACCCTCTGCGCCTGGCTCGTGTCAGGGAGAAAGGACAACTCTTGGGGAAACGTCCTGAAACTTCGCAACGATCTGACCTCCCTCCTCGGAGCCTTAGAAGGCTTCGATCTAAATTATTACAGTAACTCAACTAGGTTTAATTCCTAAACTTCAGAAGTCTCTTTTTCCCGAGGAAGGACCTCTTCAGTTGCGTTTTCCACCCCTCCCTTTAACTCTTCTGCTAGCCCTGTCCATCTCAGTTTCAGCCACAGACCTCTGCACTCCTGGGGGAATGATGTCTTACCATTGGTGTGGGTGTCCATTTTAATCTTACCTGATCTGTAGACAGCGCCACAGAGCTGACTGTGACTATTTTTCAAATGTTGTCTCTGAAGTTTAATTTGGAGTCAAGGACAAGTAGTATTGCATGTGTACTAAGTAAGAATTATTTCTGTGTGCAGTCATAGTGAAGAATATTCGTTTTATGACTATTACTGGCCTACCATCACTCCACAAATGTTTTTCATCCTGCAGAATTTTGTACGTATTAAACTATAGTTCCTCATACCACATCTCTGGCAAAAAACTGTGAATTTGTTCCCGCGCCTCTGTGGAGTTGAGCGGCCCCAGTCTGACTATTGGAGACAATGCTGCTGGAAACGTGAATGTACGAACATCTGTTCTGAGGCCCCCTTGTTCGGTACTTGGGGATATATCTCCAGAAGTGGGATTTCTGGCTCATGTGATGATTCTTCACACTTTTTGAGGAGTTGGCATTTTTATATTTGCTACATCATTTTCTATTCTCCCAACCTTACCACTTGGCAGTAGTCATTCTAATGAGTGAGAGATGATGTCCCTTGTGGTTTCACTTTGCATTTCCTGTAATATCTGCTGATAAGTGTGCTTATTCTTGTGTACTTACTGACTACCTGTTTTTAGAAAAAAATGACTATTTAATTCCTTTACTGAGTTAAAGTTCTTGAAATGTCCTTGGAAGGCAGATGTGCTGGCCATTATACCATCAACGCTGTTCTGTATGTATGTATGTATGTATGTATATATATATATATATATATATATGTCTCCTTAGTGCCCTTGAGCAGGAGTTCACAGATATTTTCTCCTGTTTCTCTGGTTATCTTTCATTCTGTTGAGTGCCTTTTGAGGGCAGAAGTTTTAATTTTTGAAGTAGTGCTGTACTGGAGATCAATACAAGCCTCCCATGTGCTAAACAAGAACCACATCACCAACCTCCTTTTCTGTATTCTTAGTTTGACACTGATTCTCACTTCCACATTCAGGACCCAGACACACACCCTCCCTTTATGGGTGCTGAGAGAGTTGCACATCTGTTTCTTCTCATCTTGAAGCTTTATGGCTCTTCCATCAAAACACCTTTGTATCTTTGTGAGGAGATAATTTATCTAGCTTTCACGTTAGGTTATGAACATGAGGAGATCAAAAGATTATATATTTTAGTAACTTTTTATATAACAAACAGTGAAAGACTACATATAGCCTGGCTAGAGTTGATTTCTATGGAAATCTGTATTTTACACATACATGATTAAACTCAAAGAATTTATGTTTAATATTTAGGATGCTTACAAACTTAATTATTATAATGGACTTGTTTTGTTATAATGACACTAGGTAGCATTATAACCAACTAGTGACTGTGGTAATATGTATATCATGATATGTCCCACTACCCATAGATTTCCACAGTTGAGGTTTTAGAAGCGACCGTTAATTTACTTCTGTGCAGAACTCAATTATCTCTGCACAGTTAAAGTGCACTCCTGCTATATCAGACTGCAGAAGCAGATGTCTCCAAGCCACACACCTTAGCTGCTTCTCAGTCATGCGGAAGGAGACAGTAACTCGCGTGTGCTGTGAGACCAGCACACACAGCTTGCTCTGTGAGATACTGGGGAAGAGGTGATTTGGGGGCTTCGTGGCACATGGTATGCTCTAAGTAGATGTTTCTGGTGCTTTGGGAGCACAGCATGCAGGCTGTCTCTGAAGCCTGGGAGCAGGCTGGTTAGCGTGAAGAACGAGGGCTCAGCAGGTGTAGAGGAAAATTGGCATTACGTGAGATGAGTAGTTGGAATATAGGGTTCCAGGCCGTGGCAACTGTAGGAGCTGCATCAGGATGCCCAAGGCAGCAGGGTGTGTTTAGAAAACTGCAGGTGGCTCAGAATGGAGAACCTTAGATGGACTTTCTAGAGCCGAACTATGTATCCTGCTGGCCAGTTGGGCTTCAAAGACTCTTGTATTCTTGGGCTGCAAATAGATACTCTCTCTTGAGAGCGTATTCCCTGCACAAAGTCTACAAGCTCCTACATTCTTTTGATCTCACGCAGGCAATTATAACTCTTAGTAGACCAGTGACTCCTAATAAAGAACTCTACATACTCTTTTGCGTATCCTGTTTCTCAGACTTACTAACCACAGATCTTCCTTCATTGAAGAAACTTCAAATAGCTACTTATAGAAACTGTGGGTAATAACCTACTGAGATATTTAAACAAAAATTGTGCTTCTGTTTATATTTTTTCTACTTAGATAATATCCTAATAAAACTTATAAAACATACAATTGAAATCTGATTCACTTATAAAAATACTGGGAAGCTCTTACCAGCATATAATATGGAACATACCTATTTCTCTGGCCATTTTGAAGTGCATGTCTTAAACTAGTTGTTGCTAAGAAGAATGAGTAGACCAACTTACCCAGATAGTTAAAAGTCAGAATTTTTCTTTCATAGCTATGGCTTTTTCTTATCTACTATAAGGTGAAGATACTTAAAACCAACCCTCACCACCCACCTTCACAGATAAATCACTAACAGGCCTGCTGGCTGAACTAAGGACATAGCTCCGTGGTAGCGCACTCACCGAAAATGTGCAAAGCCCCAAGTTCAATTCCCACCGTGCTCTTAAACAGTTTGTGGAGCCTCTGGCAGTGGACCAGGATTTATCCCTAGTGCTTGAACTGGCATCCAGGAGCACATTCTCTTTGAAGTGTCAGACTTTGTTGACTCCCCAAGGGAAGCCTTATTCTTTCTGAAGAGTAAGTGGGGGCTGATAGTGGGGGAAGGGTGGGACAGGAGTGGGGGAGGGAGTGCGACCGGGGATAGCTATATAAAATGAGAAAAGATTGTATTTAAAAAAAATCTTAGAGGGCTGGAGAGATGGCTCAGAGGTTAAGAGCATTGCCTGCTCTTCCAAAGGTCCTGAGTTCAATTCCCAGCAACCACATGGTGGCTCACAACTATCTGTAATGAGGTCTGGTGCCCTCTTCTGGCCTGCAGACATACACACAGACAAAATATTGTATATATAATAAATAAATATAAAAAAAATCTTAGAAAAATTATTTAACTTTCATCACCCTCTTCTCTCTAATGTCAACCTCTATCTTATATTTGGTGTGTCCCAGAGGAAGTATCATTTTGCATATCTTTAAAGCTTATGTAAATGGATTTAGTTCTTCTGAAGTTTACTTTTATTAAATATTGTATTTGTGAGATTTATCCATGTTAATAGGTGCCAGTCCGGTATATACATTTTTATTCCCTGTTCACAATATTCCATTGTATGACTATACAGTGTTTTCTTTTAATTATTCTTATGGTAGTACGCATGCCTCTGTAAACATTTATAGCTGTCATGTTCATGTTCATTTGTATAGGTTTTTTTTTTCTAGGTAATGTATCTCAGCATGGAATTGTTAAGGATATATGTCTTTAGATCTGTTAGCTATTGATGGGTGGCTCCCAAAAGTAGTTTCACCAGTTAACACACTGGAAGTGGATGGGATTCCCTCCTGATTCATGGTCTGAACTGGATTTTAGCCTGTCTTCACCAGTTCTAGACAAAGGGAAGAGGAAAATAGGCCAGGGGCTGCACCGGTCAATGTGAATTAATTCTCCATTCTACCTTATCTTTCTAGATCTTGGAGAGATTCATTCAAGGCTTCTGGACCACAGACCAGTTACCCAAGGGGAAATTCGATATTTCGTAAAAGAATTTGAAGTAAGTATCTAACTTATTTTGTTGATAAGCATTACACTAATTGTTAATGACCTGCTCCACTAAAGGGTAATTTCTGAGGTTTAAAACCTGACTTTATTTTATTTTATATCTTATTAAAATATATGTAGTAAAAATTCTGAAAAGATAAAAGTACTTGTTAAATGCAACAACAGACAACAGGAGATGGGGGCCACATTCTGGTACCTACTCTAGACTATTTAATGTTTGTCAATTGCAAATCTTTTCCCTATGAAATCAGATAACGTGAAAAAAGAACTCTTAGGGATTGATGGGTCTGAATTTCTAGACACATTTGTTGCATTTTTCCTTGGTTGGAACATAAGCAGTCAAGCTGAACATGAGAACTCTGCTTGCCTCTTCCTTTCTTTTCATACCCACGTCCGTGACCAAGCCTTCTACACACGGCTTCATCTAGGAATTCCCATTGCTTCTGACTGCTGTGCCTGTCTAATATCCAGTTGGATACAGTTTCACTCTGTCTCTCCGAGCAGTCCAGCAACATTGCACTTTTTAACATCCTTTGCCAGCTGCAGGATGACGTTCAAGCATCCTACTGTGACCTGCCCCTCCAGTAGCCTCACCACCTGCCGCTCTTTACTTTGCATGAGAGAACGTGCAGTCCCGTTTCGGGTTATTCTACATCTGGAGTAGTAATCTCAGAAGCTACTGTTAGATTGTGATTCTTTGTAAGCTAAGGTTCTATTTTCAGATGAGACTTTGACCAAGAAGAATGTCTGAACCTGTCAAAAACAGAATCTCCTCAGAAATCCTTAAAAGCACAGCAAGTCTATGTGCTCAGCCCTCTAGACAGAGCTGTGACACCAGCCAAACATTTTTCGGCCCAGTAGGTCCTTTAACTCAAAACTGCCTAATACTTCACAAGGTTTTGAAGTTTAAAGACGTGTGTAGAGGTGATTGTATCTCAGGCCTGTCTGTTACCTAGTGTGTAAGTTACTTTTCTCATCACTTTGACCAAACACCTAACAGAAACAACAGAGAGAGGAAAGTTTATTTGGCTTACAGTTTAAGGAGATGCTTCTCAGTCTGGAGGGGGAGGCGTGAGAACAGGCTGAGCAGGTGGAACTCTCCAGGCCCAGGAGGAGCAAGAAGCACAGGCAGGACAGGAAGCAGGGTCCAGCTGTAAGCCTCCAGGGGCAGCCTCAGTGAAGAACTTCCTCAGTGACAGCCTACCTTCTGTAGGTTCACAGCTTAAAACATCCTGCCAGCCCAGGACTAAGAGTTGAGACACATGAGCATGTAGGAGACATTTCATACTCAAACAATAACCCCGGGAATAGTTAGCCGTTTTCAACTTGTTTATTTTATGTAGGATAAGAACAATGTAGGGCACAGAAAACCACTCAAAGATGTTATTACTTATTATGTAAAAACCATTACCAATCTCTACAAACTTGCTGTGATTCCTTGATATTACATGAAGATGTTTAAAAATATTAACTATTCCACATGGGATGAGGATATAATTATCCTTAAACCCTGACTGAACTCACTGTGTAGACTAGGCTGGCTTTGAACTCCCAGAAATCTGCCTGCCTCTGCCTCCTGAGTGCTAGAATTAAAGGCAGGCACCACCATGCCCAGCCTTAGTTACCCTTTTTGAAAATGTGATACTGTTTGTTTAACTTCAAAAACATTCTAAGCCTACAAAAGATAACAATGTTACAAACCATCTTTCAGGACAGAATGTGCTTGAATATTCATTGCTGCAGGGGTTGTTCACTTTGCTGACAATGACAAATTCTACAGTTTGTTTAAAATCTACCACACTTAACTAAAAGAAAAATCCAAACACTTCTTATGCCGACTCACCAACTCCTTCTCCTCCTTTTCCATAATTAATGTCAGCTGAATGTTTTGTCACCATGTACAACAAGACATCCTGAAGCTAACAGGATGCAGCGGCAACACATACAGCCTCACACTACATTCCATGATATGGCAAAGGGCATCTTCACCACAACCTCCACATACAGCCTCACACTACAGTCCATGACTACGGCAAAGGGCATCTTCACCACAACCTCCACCACAAGCTTCACCACAAGCAAGGGGCATCAGCAGTTTGCTTGGTGTCTGTTCTCTTTACAAACTAAGATATGTGCAGCTCAGGATTTCTATCCTATAACCATGTAGTTAGTACCACCTTACAGAAATGCCAGTAACATCTTCAGATGCCTTGTCGCACCAGCCAAAGTGCAGACTGAGGGGAACACGGAAGTGCCTTTTCATTTTAAGAATATTTGGACGGACTGGAGAGATGGCTCAGCAGTTAAGAGCACTTGCTGTTCTTGGAGAGGACTTGATTCCAGTTCCTAGCACTCATGTCAGCTCCAAAGGATCCTCCTCAGGCACACATATTTTTAAAACAAAATATAAGAGGAAAATAAAAATGTTTGGAGATGTGTGTAACTTGGATAGTTTTAGGATGCTCTGGACACTTGTATAATCCACTGACACTTTGAAAGACAAAATGATCATGATAATTTTGTAATAAAACCTAACAAGGGTAATAGACATACCTCAAATAGATGGTTCCCTACTCTAAGTAGACAAAGAAATGCTTGTTGTTGCTATGTGTGTTCAAAATGCACCTTCTCTCTCCTCTTAATCTTCCTCTTCTACCTTTTCCTGGGCAACCTTAGCAGGATCCTTAGCACCATCAAAGTTCCCTTCGATTTAAAGTCAGCATCACCCTTCCATCTGTCTTCAGCATTGTGGCCTTGGTGTGTGTGATGGCTTTTCACTGTCCCTTAAGTTATTCCATGCCTCACTCAGATTTTCTGACACATGTTCAATGGAGATGCCAGCGTTTGTGGGTTTCGCCTTGGGATGGAATTCTGAGCAGAATAAGGAAAATGTAGACCATGCTTGTGGGGCCTTAGTATCCCCTTTCTTTGTTCCTGCTTTAGCTGGTCTGTAGTCCTTCATTTCCAACCATGCATAACTGTATACCCTCTTTGCTGGACACTGTCATCTGCCTTTTATAGCACTTTTTGGAAAATTCCACAAAATTGACAGGAACCTTCTAGGTTTTTCTTTTTTGTGTTCTTCTCTTCATGTCTACACAAAAAAGGCATAAGCAAATACTTTTCATTAGCTTTAACTGTCAACTTGATACAGCCTAATGTCACTTAATGAGAAGGGAGTCTCAACTGAAGGAGTGCCCAGATCAGATTGGCCCATGGGCATGTTTATGGGGGATTGTCTTGATTACCTACTGGTTATCTTGACTTTTAACTGGGTGGTCCTGGGCTGTGTAGAAAACTAGCTAAGCATGAGCCTGCAAGTGAGCAAGCCAGCAAACAGCATTTTTCTGCACCAATGCTCTGACCCTTTAATACAGTTCCTCATGTTGTAGTAACTCCCAACCCTAAAATCATTTTTGTTGCTCATTTATAACTAATTTTGCTGCTGTTATGAATCACAGTATAAATAGTTTCAGAGGTAGAGGTTTGCTGAAGGGGTTGCAACTCACATGTTGAGAACCACTGTTCTGTGGTTTCCGCCTCAGATTCCTGCCTTGAGTTCTGTCCTGTCTTTGCTCAGTGATGTATTGTGATCTGGAAATATTAGCCAAATAAAGCCTTTCTTCCCCGAAGTCGTCTTTGAGGGTGAGTGCTTCCATAGCAACAAAGTGAAGCTTGAGCAGCAGACAGTGTGCACTTTGGTTTCTTGGGAATGACGTTTAGCCACCCTAACTGTGGTTTTCTTTGATTTAGTTGTTCTTAAATGTGGGGTTATAGTGGGTTCTTCCTTTTTCTTCACTCCAGCAACTACATTGTCATCAAGTTCACCTCCACACCTCTTACTAACCTTCCCACTTCCGTCTTAAGACTGGCCTTGTGTGGGCTCTGATATCAAGACTGGCCTTGTGTGGGCCTGACCATGACTTGAATACAGCTTGCTAGCTGGAAAGCTAGCGACTTAGAAAGACAATAGGTAAAGGCTTGGCTCCAGCCTTCCTTTTCACTTGTAGATTGCTCAATAAGAAGTGGCTGGCTCCAAAGCTGGTGAGGAATGCAGGTGTGTGTGGAGAGAATGTGAGGTCCCCGGAAAAAGAATGTGAATAGAGAATTCCTGAAGGTGGAGGAGCATTTTGCAGGAAGCATTCAGAGCGTGGATAACTTGGGGGAGAGACAATAAACGCAAGGTCAAAGCGGTAAAGGACAGGGGTGATGTCCTTTGCGGCCTTTGAACGGTGATGGTGTGAAAGCCTGTTTCTTCCTTGCATCTCCGGGAACACATTTGGGGAAATGCCAGTTTCTATGTTGGGGCGATGGTCCCCGACAGCCTTGCCCCTTTGCAGCCCTCCACCACCCTTCCCTTTAGGCAGCAGACTCTACCTGATCACCCTATGCCCAACCGTATTTCTGAAGACCATCTTTCATACACTTAGCTCATACCACCCTTGCCACCCCTACTATATCCCTACCCACATAGACTCACTACCCACTTGCATAAATCCATCTCCTTGGCCACACTTCAGAATCCTGGATGGCCGCAGACCTACAGCTCCATACCCACAGTACCTGCAGCCGCACTCTCCTCCTTTTCTCTGACACATCTCAGCTATCCTCATATCTGTGTTTTTATCTTCCTAAAGTCTCCCTTCCCTCTGTTTTTTGAGTGCCTTACTCTTCTATTTCGATTCCAGGTTGAATTTCCACCACAGCCCTTTGCTGCAAAGCAGCTGCTGAAGCATTCTGTCTGTTCGTTGGGATAGTCTGTGCAGCACCCACTTCCTAATACCAGGTAGCAGTTACCACACTCAGCAGCACAAAACAAGGCCCATGTACCCAGGTTCTTTATGTTAGAAGTGTGCACATGGGGTGGCCAAGACCTCAGCTCAGCATCTCAGAAAGCCAAAGGCAGGGTGTGGGCCATGCTGCATTCTGCTCTGTGGATCAGGGCTCTCTTCCAAACCCACCTGGTGATAGCACTGTTCAGTTCTTCTCTGTCACATAGCTTCTTCTGCCTTCAAAGCTGGAATTGGAGAGTCTCCCTCACCTGGATCTCTCGGGCCCCTCTCTCCTCAGGACTCAGGTCTCGTCAAGACCTCCACAGATAACCACAACACCTCAATGCATCCATAGTTCTTAGGTCTAAAACCTCAATCCTTCACTGTTGTTTTTCTGCCAGCACAGTGGCTGTTCCTGAATCTACTGCTGTTTCGCCAGTGACTTTACTTAGCCTGCTTCTCAGGAAGCCGCTGGAGAGGCTTCTACATCTCCTTGGCTTGGCCTCCTGGCGCTGCCACCAGATGTACTTTTAAACTAAATCTCTATCGTTCTATTCACCAATAAAGCCTTGGGAGGCAGAGGCTGGGGTGAAAACCTGCTAGCTTAGAGAGGCTGAGGAGCAACTAGCTGACCTTCCTTCCCTCTTTGCCAGCATCTCAGTGTCTTTTCTGGTGTGCCAAACCAAAAAGACTACCATATCAAAGTCCCTTCCTCCTACTTCCTGTGTGTCTCTCCCGTTTTTGGACTCCCTCTGACTCTCTGTGATTACTTTCTGTCAGCTAGCTGCTGGCTCTGCCTCCTGACCCAAAGTTAATTTTATTTAATTAACGCAAACACAAATTTGAGGTTCACAGTGTGATCATATATCCCGCAACACTTCACAGTAGCACAGTTAGGGTTGAATTAACTGGTAGATGTGTGTGCACCAGGGGTGCAGACTGGAGGCCATTTAGAATTCTGCTGGCCAGCCTAGCTGTGTTCTGTTCTTGTACCCTGCTGGCCTTCATCACTAGAAGGTGGACTTCAGACCTAGCATGTTCTCTTTTGTATCCGAACCAAATGCAACAGTCCTGGCAGAGGTAACAGTCTTAAAACTTGGGTTTATGACATCCCGTCACTGCCCTTTCTTTCTCAGAAGTCATCCTTTTTGTTAGTTTTGTATTTATAAAAATACTTCAAGAACATAATTTATTAAAATGATAGTAGAATTTTGAAATTAAGGTGGCTTCTTTAAGCTAGCTTCCTACTTCATAAAGATTAAGCCCAGGAATGGAGATCAGTGAACTGGTTAACTAATGGCTGAGCCGTCCCTAACCGTAAGTGCCTACTGATATGCTTATGTAGGTATTCTTGAAGTAATGTAGATGTGTCCTTTCTTCCCTCTATCTTATTAACTTTTGTTGATTTGATGTAGATGTTTTCTATGAAAGGATTATACAAATGAAGCTGAGTTCTTTTTTTTTTAAAAAAAAAAAAGACTTTTTTTTAACTTTATTTCATGCGCATTGGTATAATGATGTCAGAACTGGAGTTACAGACAGCTGCGAGCTGCCATGTAGGTGCTGGGAATTGAACCCGGGTCCTCTGGAGGAGCAGTCAGTTCTCTTAACCACTGAGCCATCTCTCCAGCCCCTGAAGCTGAGTTCTGAAAAGAAATTTTACTTGTATGTTTATTATTACTCTGTGTTCCAAATGGCTTCCTATTAAAGTCAACACCCTTTTTGGCTAGAATGTAAGATAGTGTCAAGGGACAATGGACATCTGTCTAAGAGGAAATTATCAAACCTCTCAAGGCAGTGTAGATGTGTAGGAAGAACATGGCACTCTGACATTTGTACCTGACTCCCAGCCCTGGATCCCCTCTTGTTAGCTATGATTGTTTGCTTTGCAAGGCTCAATTGTGTCATCACTAAAAATGACAACAGTCATATATACTTCAGTATGTGAGTTTTTATGAAGGTTAAATGAGACTTGATTTTAAAACCTTTATACTGTGGGTGTTAATAAAAATGTTTCTGTTGTTGAAAAAGAATTGCAAGTACAACAAATAAAAATGTAGTAATTTTATAATTCAGGGGTTTTTTACATTTTGAATTTTTTTTTTACATTTTACAATAATTTAGATTAGTTTGGGTTTGACTTTTTTTTTTTTTTCTTCATTCTGGACTAAGAAACTGGGAAGGTTTCACAAATTTGTATGTCATCCCGCACAGGGGCCATGCTGATCCTCTCTGTATCATTCTGACGCCAGTGTAATGCTGCCAGAGTGAGCACTGGGTTCAGTCTTAGTTTCTTTATTTTAGATTATTCTATTTTTATGTGTCTGAGCATTTGCCTTCATGGATGTATATGTATGTGTATGTGTATGTATATGCCCCTTGTGCATGCCTGGTGCTGCAGAGGTCACAAGAGGATGCCAGGTTCCCTAGAACTGGAGTTAGGGGTGGTCGTGAACAGCCATATGGGTGCTGAGTCAAGAATCTGAGTTCTTTGCAGTAGCAATGAGGGCTCTTACAGCTGAGACATTACCCAGCCCCTGGGTTCAGTTGTAACTCTAGATAAATAGGGATTATCTAGGCCAATGGTATAAGCAGATTCTCCCCACCTTTTCTCCATCCCCCTCTCCTCTGCCTCTTCTATTTTCTCCATCATCTCCCCTCTCCTGTTTTTGTTGTTGTTTTTGTTTTGTTTTTTGAGGACTCTCTATACAACCCACTACATAGGTCATTCTGGCCTGGAACTCATAAAGATCCTCTTGCCTCTGCTCATGAATGCTGAGTTTAAAGGCATGTGCCACCAAAACCAGCTGTATCAGTATTCTCTTAAAAACATGTTTACCAGGATCTGGTAAGAGGGCTCTACAGGTCAAGTCACTGCTGCCAAACCTAAGAACTTGAGTTGAATCTCCAGAACCCACATGGTAAAAGAGAGAAGTGCTTCCTGTAAGTCGTTCTCTGATTTCTACATGTTTGTGTGCTCACACATGAACACGTACACACATACATGTGCAAAAAGAAAATGTAAAATATTTTGAAAAAGGAAAATTCTAGTAAGTTTTTCACATTAGTCATGATAGATGTAACCATATATAGAGAGATAAACAAAATATGTTGAGCATTTGCGTAAGTCACATGTCAGGTAATAAAATCGTATGATAAATAAAACAAACATAGACACATGGTGACCCACCCTCCAGGAAATAAGTCCTGTTTTGAGAAACTTCTCACTTAATGTTCTTTTTTTTTTTTTTTATTTATTTTTGTTAAAAGCCAAATTTACATTTACTCCCCTCACTTAATGTTCTTTAAACAACCCAGGAGTGGCCTTGTTTGGTCTGTTCTTTTTTGTCAAACTCCATCTGTTCCTTTCCCACGATGGCCTCCCATGTTGTTCCTTTCAAGGGCTGAGTGTAGCACAGAAGCTCTGGAGTGTCAGGATCTGCTCCTCTCTGTGTCTGCTGTTCCGCATTAGAAGGAAAAGGCTGGGGGCTGGGGGATGGCTTAGTTGTTGAAAGCTCTAACTGCTCTTGCAGAGGACCCAGGTTCAGGTCACATGGTGACTCGCAGCTGTCTCTAACTCTAGCTCTAGGGGACCCAGTACTCTTTCCTGGTCTTGCTGGGTACCAGGCACACATGTGATACACATACTAACAACATATAGGCAAACACACATATGAAGTAAAAAGAAATCTAAAAAGAAGAAGAAGAAGAAGAAGGCTGCAAACAGTTTGGAGACTAGAGAGTCCAGCACCCCTTAGAGCATGAACACACAAACAGTGATCAGCATGCCAGGAAGGGTGCCATCTCTAGTGAGGAGAGACACAGCGGAGCCTCTTTGCATCTTCTCTTGTAAATTTTCTCTGCAAAAGTGGGAATAAGTGCCACATGGTGGCAGCGTTTCTCAAAATTCCTCAAGTGCTGGTAGACTTTGACAAGCTCTGTTTCCTCTTGCGTGGAAGAAGAGTTGACAACCTTTCTCCTGACTTTATAGCTTCCCCCTGAATTCCAGTGAACGTGATGGGCAGAGCTTGGGAAGGAGAACAGCCTGTATTAGGGTGCACTCCCACTCCAGCCCTGCAGTGAGGGGCAGTGTGGTTTCCTGGGGAGAGGCATTGCCCTCTAAGTCACTATGTTGCTAGCTGTAGACCATGGCCTTTCTCATAGAGAAGAGCGAGAGAGAGATGTTAGAGAAAGAGTTTCAGGAGGGGCTTCCAGGACGGATAATGCTATGCAGATTACTAGAAAGGGCTTGGCATACTCTCTGCCTTCAGTGCGTTAGTAAATACCTACCACACACTTGATCACATCAGTAGGGATGTGTTTAGTTACTAGGAACAGATATGTGGAAAACAGGCCTCAACAAGGGCTTATTTTTCTTGCATAGTCCTGACACAGATTTGGAAACTCCAGGGCTGGCATGGTGGCTCTATTATGTCAGCTTCTTCAAGCTTCTGTCTCCTTGGCACATTGCCCTTACACTTAAAAGTGGCTTTGGATTCTGAGTCATTGTGTCTGCACTTTGTGTGGTAAAAGAGGGCAGTCAGCCTCTGTCAGGGGCGTGTAACTACCTCAGATACAGTTAGAGTGTTGGTGGCATGGCAGACAGTGATGCTCATGTTTCTTCAGCCCAGTGAGACTGAGTGAGAAACAAACCTTCCAGCCAGGAATCGTCCAGCTGCAAACTCAGAATGTTTACAAGAAGGAATTCCTGGAGGTCCAGAGCTGCCCTGCGGCAGTTACAGACAAGCAGAGTCCCTGAGAGAGGACAGGACTCTAGGGACAGTGCCCTGCAGGGCTCGACAGGAGAGTGCCACAGAAGGGTGACACTGGAGCAGAGAAAGAAAATTAGTTGTTAAGGGCGGGCAAAGAATTGGAAAATGAAGAGGCCGTCAAAGTGCAACAGAAATGCTGTGATACAGGAATTGAAATGAATCATGTTGATGGGTTTTATATGGGATAGTGGCCGTGGTGGTATGCTCTGTAATCCCAGAACTTGGAAAAGAGACAGGGTGATTGTTATGAGTTCAAGGTCAGCATGGAATGAATAAATAAATAAAATTATTCAAAAATGAATAAATACATTCAAATGTGAGATAAACTGGTCAAGAAAAATCTCGTTAAAGATAGCATGTTGATTAAATTATAATCGTTATTAGAATTTAATAACATCCCAGTCTTGAACGTGTGGGGCCCGCTAGTGTTGTGAGTGAAAGGAGTTAATTTATAGTTGTCGGCCTTGTTCCTCTAGGGTCATCAATTTACATCTCTGGCATAAACACCATAGTTACTATTGTTAGGCATTGTCATAAGCATGTTACATATGCACTTGTTATTAATCAACTCAAGGAATTAAGGAATTAATGTATGTAGTTTTATGGAAGGTTACATGTCATTTTATTGGTGCTAGGCATTGTTCCAAGAGTTTTTTCCCTGGAAAAAAGATGCAACTTTGAGCACACATGTTACTATAGCTTTTTCCTTTTGTGATTGATGTTGATAGTGGTCCACATCAAATACATCAGTTTAAAAGCAAGTGCGTGTCAGATGTGAGGGCTCAGTGAAGAGACTATTTACAAGACCTGTGTGAAAGGCAAGCCACTTCCATAGGCCTCATCGTTATTTAGGCATATCCTTACATTAGTGGGCTGAGAAGTGTGACTACTAATTCTTTTGATAGAGCTAGGGCTATAGTCTAGTTGGTAGACGGCTTACCTAGCATGGACTTGATCCCCAGGACAGCAAAAACCTGTAATTCAACACTCAGGAGGCTGCGTCAGAAGGACCATATGTTTAAGGCCATTCTCAACTACAGAATAAATTCAAGGCTGTCCTGAACCCCATGAAGCCTTTTCTCCCAACAGCAGCAGCAATAACAATGCCGGGTGTGGTGGTTGCTACTTCTAATTCCAGCCCTTCGGGATGGAGGCAGAAGGACCAGGAGTTTAAAATCAGCAACAGCTTCATAGTGAGTTTGCGACCAGCCTGGATTCTGTGAGACATGGTCTCAAGAAACAAAAGAGCAAGGAAGGAAGGAAAGCCAACCCAGAAAGAAACAGAAAAATAAATAACAACAATCAATTTGCTACAGAGAGTGATTAACAATCATTTGTTTGACTGTATCTCAAGGGGATCCTATTACCCTCAAATTTCCCGTGGACTGGGAAGAGCCTGTCCCCTGTCTGGAGCTACAGGGCTCTGCTCTCTTACCTTACTTTTGTTCCTACATTGAGAGACTAGTCCTCTGACTGATAATAGAGGAGTTAGTTTATATAAGAACTGAAGTATTGCCCCTAATTGATTCTTCCCAGTTTCAATGCCATCTGGAAACAGCAGCACTGATAGCATAGTTTTTAACCCCCTAGTTTATTCTTCCTCAAATCTTGCCTGTGAGAACATGCAGCAGAATTCAAAACTTGGTCAGCAAATACAAGTGGCAGCAATAATAAAGCCAAGGCAAAATGGCTCCAGAATAGCAAATGGCCAAGTCATCCATAGCATAAAAGTTTCTGTGGTAGTTTGAAAGAAAATGGCCCCCAAAGGGAGTGGCACTATTAGGAAGTGTGGCTGTATTGGAGTAGGAGCGGCCTTGTTGGCAGAAGTGTGTCATGGGGGGGGGGGGCTTTGAGGTCTCCTTTGCTCAAGCTATGTTCAGTGTGGACATGGTTCACTTTCTGTTTCCTGTGGATCAAGATGTAAAACTCTGAGCTCCTTCTCCAGCACCATGTCTGTCTGTATGCCACCATGTCCTGTCATGCTGATAATGGACTTAACCTCTGAAACTCTAAGCCACCCCAATTAAATGCTTTCCTTTATAAGAGTTGCTGTGATCACAGTGTATCTTCACAGCAATAGTAATCCTAAGAAAGCATTCATGACACCAGAAATGCCAGAGGAAGTAGGGGATGGGGTGGACAGAGGGATTGGGAAGGCCCTGAATGCTACAGACCCTCCAAGCCCCTCAAAATTCCCATCAGGCCTCTTTGGAAACCTTGATGGGCCATTTGGAGAAGAACAGCAGAGCCTAGCAGATGGAACCAAAGGTTCTGCCTCAGTGTGAGGAGGGAGACTCACGGAGTGAGTACCCTGGAGGCCAAGGCCACACTGGAGAAGCTGTAGGAGCTGAAGACTGGAACAAAGGGGGTTCTCTGCCTGAAGTCACAATAGAAGAAAACAAGTTCTGTCTACTTTGAGCAGAGCTGGATTCCTTGAGGGTGCAGAGCGTGTAACTGTCCTTATGGAAGCGAGGCGATGGCAGGAGGAGTAAAGATCACAGCTGTTTGAATGCGACAAACATTCAAAGGGACAGAAAAGTTGAAATCAGAAAACCTGTCTCAGTGATTGGATAAAATGAAACAGTAAAACAGTAAGGGGAAAGAATCTGGGAAAATGAAATTTTGTTTTTTTTGTTTGTTCTCTCTCTCTCTCTCTCTCTCTCTCTCTCTCTCTCTCTCTCTTTCTCTCTCTCTCTCTCTCTCTCTCGTCTTGTTTTGTTTTGCTTTTCAAGACAGAGTTTCTCAGTTGAGCTCCACCTTTCCACTCTGTAGACCTGTCTGGCCTTGAACTCCGAGGTCTCCTTCCTCTGCCTTCTGAGGGCTGGGATTAAATGTGTGCTCCACCATCTTGGCTAGGGAAAATGAATTCTTAAATTATTTTGAAGTGAGAATTAAGCAAAGAGCCCAGGAAGGAATGGACAAACCGTGTAGTCCTAAAGTCGATTGGAAATATGTAACGTTAGCAAGAGAGGGACTCGAAGGGAAGGAGTGCACGTTGATGATGAGTACAGAAGACCCAAGACTCTGACAGTAGCCCAAGAAGAAATCACCAAAAAACACAAAACAGAATTCGGGAAACTCTCCTTAAATTGCTTTTGGACTCATGTTGAAGTATGAACTTACTTTCTGGAAAGTTTAATTCAGAGTAACTGATGCTTGAGACCATTTCTAAAAGAAAGGAAAAAACCTTGGACTTTATGGGGGGAAAACTTCTCTGGGCATCCAGGCTAAATGAATAGGCTCTTTGTAAAGGGAACTGCTCGCAGATTTGTCTGTGTTACACTAGAAAACAAAGGTGTAATGACAGTGGGCTTTGCATCTAGCTTTCTGCACCCTCGCTGAGGAACTGACAGATGCGCTAGTAGAGTTGGGCAGGGCTCCGAGATGCTGTTCACGTGAGCATTTCCTCAGGAGCCTTGGCACATCAGAATGCACGCCATACAGTTATACTCTTTCCTGTCAGAAGTTGGCAAGCATTAAAGTATGCTAAGTGGGCCGAAGATGTCTTAGTGGGTAGAGGTGCATGCTGCCAAGTCTGATGATCTGAGTGTGATACACACACACACACACACACACACACACACACACACACACACACACACACACACATACCTGCGTGCCTCCTCATACCATGGCATGTGTTTGTCACCCCCACCAGTAAATAAATGAAAATGTAATTTTTAAATTTTTATTAATTTTTTTTTTGAGGTGGAGTTTTTCTGTGTAGCCCTTGCTTTCCTGGAACTCTCTTTGTAGACCTGGCTGGCCTCAGACTTAGAGATCTGCCTGTCTCTGCCTCCCAACTGCTGGGTTTAAAGGCGTGTGCCAACACACCTGACTATAATTATTACCTTTTTGGTTTTGTTTTGTTTTTAGAGGGGGTTTCTCTGTGTAGCTCTGGCTTTCCACAATTTCATTTTACACGTTTAATCATAGAATTATGCTAAGCAATATAGCTGGGTGTACTAGTGCAGGCCCGTGATCTCAGCACTGGGGAGGCGGAATTAAAAGAGTCAGGGAATAAGTCCAGCTTCAGCTACACAGGGAGATTGAAGCCTGAGCTACAGAAGATTCTATCTCAAACAAACAGATAAAACAGAGAGGGGAGTGATGTGGAGAGAACAGTGTATAATGCCTGTGTTGGGACAGAGACTGACAATATGAGAATCTGGAAGGAGCTGCGGAAGGCCTGTGAGAAGTAGGCTGTCATCCCTCAGCCATTGCCACATAAGTCATAACTGAAAATAAGAGGGCGCAATTTCAAATCCATCCTGAGGGAAAAGGAAAGACTAGAAAACAAAACAAAAAAAACCAAGATTGTCACTAACACCGATGTGCCTTGGGGTAAGAAACAAATAAGCCCTAATAAGAAGTCCTTCACAGGGTATTAGAAAAAGCAGTAGCCTTATCAGCCATGAGAACCAAATTGCCAACTTTAAAATACAGTTCCTTGTGATGGAGCGGTCACTCAGTGGTTAACAGCACCTACTGCTCTTCCACAGGACCTGAATTCAGTTCCCAGCACCCACATCGGGTGGCTCACAAGCTTATCCATAACTCCAGCTCTAGCAGATCCAATGATTCATTCTTCTATCCTCTAGAGCTTAGTTTCAGTCCAACTATTACTTATTATAACATTCTCTGCAAACGAATTAATCATATTCTATGTACTATTTGAAGCCACCCTAATCCCAACCCTCATTATCATCACACAATGAGGCAATCAAACAGAATGACTCAATGCCGGCATCTATTTCCTATTTTACACCCTAGTAGGATCTAGGTAGGTAAGTATATGTGTGTATACTTGCAGATATACATACATTTTAAAAATACATAGTTTCCAATTAGGGTTGTTTGCTTTTGAAAAGCTGTGGAAGTGGTGCACATTCAGTACTAACCATTTTAGGAACATTTCGAATTGAATCTTTTCTGTCTAGTGATCTAAGGCCCAGTTCTCTCTTGCCTGTGGGTAGCAGAGGAAGCAGTAGCTCATGGTCGACTTCAAGATTGGTTAGGAAAGAACCTAAACTGCAGTGCATTGTGTCGCTAAGATAGAATGTTTGATGAGTGAGAGGGATTATATACTCTTTTACTTAGATTTTCAGTCTTCTGTGGGTTTACCAGGAGTTAACCCCAACATAATTTGAAAGCGTCTGAGTCATTCAGAAAGTACTGGAAAGGGGAACAAGTAGACATAGAGAAAGATATATATTACATGTGTGCTTTTGAATCTTGATAAAGATTTTATTTTTAATTGTGTGTTTGGACAAATGAGTACAGTTCCTGTAGAGGCCAGAAGAGGGCATCCAGTGCCCTGGAGCTGGAACTGCAGGGGGTTTGAGCTACCCAATATGGGTGCTAGCAATTGAACTTGGATTCTCTTGGAAGAGCAGCAAGTAGTTTTAACCACCGAGCCGCTTCTCTAGCCCTGTGCTAGATCTTTCTCACAAGTGATAAAAATCTCTATCCCATTCCGTTTTAAAATGAATTTAAAACTTATGTGTATATACTCTCGTGTGTGTGCATGCGTGTGTGTGTGTGTGTGTGATAAACACACTGTCTAGACATACCTGTGCATCTAGTTATATGTATCCTTATACTTAAACCAATAGCTAGATACATTAAATATCTAACATGAAAGTATAAACAAGGGTACATATAATTTTGAAGCCATGTAAATATTTTGATATTTTAAAATACTGACTGTCAAAGATCAGTCCCTAAAGCCAAGTTACATATAAAGAAGCTCGTGTGTAGTTCTGAGTGGTGACAGTGTTACACGAACATTCTTACAGGTAACACTGAGCACAGTGATTTGGCAGCTGTAGAGATGCATGCCTAGTCCCCACACTCAGGAAGCAGAAGCAGGAATTATGAGGTCCAGGCCAACCTGGGCTACATAGTGAGACCTTGTCTTAGACAAACAGTGATTTGACTCTACATTTATAGAATAATACACATTCAGAACAAAAAAATCTTTTTAAAAACATCTAGTCTTTAGTAATCATGTTGGTGTTTTAGTTTAAGTCCAAGAAAAGGGAACTGAGTATTGTTGGTATTTTAGAAACTGGAAAGAAACAGAATATATTTGAATTTTGTCAGTATGACCTTAAGATGTAACTTTTCTCTATATAAAAATTGGGTAATTTCCTAGTCCAGTCAGTCATGGTAGCTCATAGCTCTAAACCCAGCACTTGGGAGATAGAACCAAGAGAATCCAGAGTTCAGGTCCAACCTGTAATACATACTGAGTTCCAGGCTAGCTTGGGCTATAGAGGTAAACCCTGTCTCAAAAAGCAAACTTGTCCCTTGTGTGTTAGACATGGCAGCCCACCCAGTGGCTGTGAGCAGCCTTCCCCCTCTAAATTTTGTCTCTTAATGCCAGCAATCTTAGAGAAAATACCAGTTGAATGAGAACATGAGGTCATATCAAAGCAAAGAGCCCAATCAAGAAAGCCAAAGCTCACTGAAGCCGCCACAGCTGGCTGGAACAAAGCTAGAGCACTGCACTACTCAAGTTTGGAAAGCCTGAGTACCAACAGAGTGTGTAATGACTGAGACACTGTGGGTTAAACCCTTGGGAGGCACGAATACACAGTCTCCTTCTGATTGTCCTTAAATGCCAGGGAAATGACTTACCGCTGTTGCTGCTCCCAGTACCCGTGTGATAGTGTCTCTCTGAGCCCAGGCTGGCCTAGAACTGCAGCTGAGGATGTCTTTGAACAGAATCCTCCTGCCTCTGCCTCCCAAGTGCTGTGATCACAGGCATGTGCTGCCATGCCCAGTCCAACTTACTATTTTTTATATTGTCAAATAAGGGAAGGAAGTTGTGTTTTGGCTTTTTGTTTTATTTTGCTTTGCTTTTCTTATATGACTGTTGCCCAGAATACTCAAATTGCTGACGAAAAGCAATCTTCACTTTCAGTATCCCTGTTAGTAAATGAAGATGACATGCCACCTCCATCCTGTTGCAAGAGTGGACATCTGCCTTTGAAAACTTCATGCAAACAATCAGACAACCCCTAAATCTGATTGCACACGTAGTTCTAACTGCTGACTTACAGGAAAGGGAATAGACAGCAGAGGATGCTAAATTACCCCATGGAGAGTCATTCATTAGAACAGTCTGTGGGAAACTGCAGAACAGATGACTCGCTATTTCTAGTGAATGCCAAGGAAAATGTGATAGAGGAGAAAGCTGTAGATTGAAAACATATTAACCATCTGCAGCGTATGACTCTTATTTATATTTTGGTTCAAGTAAGCTTGGGTGAAAAGAACATTTATAGAACAAGGGACTGTGAACACACCACTATTTAGTGATATTAAAGAGTTGCTGCCTTTGTGTGTGTGAGACTTTTATTGTATCTGTTATTTTAAACTTTTAAGATTATTTTTATTTGTGTGCACCTACATTTATGTATGTACACCATGTGCATGGTAGGTACCCACAGAGATCAGAAGAGGATGTTGTTTCCCCTGGAACTGGGATTGCAGATGGTTGTAAACCTCCTTGTGATTGCTGAAAACTGAACCTCGGTCCTCTGGAAGAGCAGTCAGTGCTCTTAGCCATCTCTCTAGCTCTGTATCTTTTATTCTAAGGAAAGGCATATGTTGAAATGTTTACAGTAAAAAAATACTATCTAGAGTGTACTTCCCAGTGCCTTGGGGGAGGTGTGGTGCGTGGAGCTTTAGAGAGGAAATGAGTCAGTCTGAGTTGAGCATTGCTAGGGTTTGGCGATCGGGAGGCGCATTATGTCCTTCTCTCTCAACTTTTCTATGAGTTGTGAGTTTATTATAGAACAATGTGTAAAATACAAGAAACTAGCCACAGCTGCTTCATAAGCTGGCTCAGAACCCAACAAAAGCCTCAGCAATGTAACTAATTTGTTATTTTCTTACAATCAAGCTTAGCAACCTTCCTTCTTAGTTAACGTTTTGTTTCATATTAATTTTAAATCTACAGAATATTTTCAGAGAAACTACAGTGTTCTCATGTACCCCTAGCCAGTTTTCTCATTCACAGTGTCTTATTTTACTACATTTGTAAAAACTAAGAAACAACACTGACAAATTGCTATTAATAAAATCCAGAGTTTATTTCCCCTTTGTCTTCTTTACTTTGTGACAGTTGCTTGGTTTTCCATTTTCTTCCTTGACCACCACGGGTCTAAAGTACTGGCCAGGGTTCTGCAGCATGCCTCCCCACCTGGGATTTTATTTTTATTTTACTTTTCGTGATTAGACTGGGCTTATGGGCTTGGGCAAAGAACAGGAGCCTTGCATGACATTACATCCTGCTGCTGCCATTAGAGGGCTTTCACTAGGCATGAACCTGCCTGTTGTATGAGGGGTGGCTGTGTCCCCGCCGGAGAGCGGGGCTGTTTTCCCGGCACCTGAGAGGAACGTGGGCCCTTTTGTTCCCAGCGCCTGGCTCCCTGCTGCGGCCACTAGTTTATGCCCGAAATGATTACACACAGACTGTATTCATTTAAATTCTGCCTGGCCCATTATCACTAGCCTTTTCTTGGCTAGCTCTCACATCTAAAACTAACCCATTATAAAAGTCTGCATGTCACCACAAGGTGGTGACTTATCGGAAGATTCTAACCTGCATCCATCTTGGGCTAGAGGATCATGGCATCTCTCCCTGACCCAGTCTTCTTCCCAGCATACTGCTCTCTTTTCCCCGCCTATCTAAGTCCTGCCCTATCAAAAGCCAAGGCAGTTTTCTTTATTCAAGCAATGAAAGCAAAGAAATACAGAAGAACCCTCCTACACCACCTGCCTTGCTTGGCCGAGGGAGCTCTTGTAGCTTCCTCCACTGTGGAGTGATAAACTTTCCCCAGTGGGATGCTGAGACCACCTAGGTTCAGTGATCGATTGACACTCACAGGGAGATGCCTGGGAAATGATTTGAGAGAAACCAGACAGAAGCTTCCAAAAGTCCTCGCTCCAGGAGTGCTCCAGGAGAGTACAACTTCTCTGCAGCAGCTATGGCAACACTTGCAAACCATAAATGATCCACAGCTGCTGAGTGGAGAAGCCCAGTGTTGTCTGGCTGGTTGCACAGACACCTGCTAGCATGGGCTAAGTTTGCATATACCTGAGGAAGCAGATACCAGCATTAACCACCTTCTCAGTACAAGCACTTAAGGCCCACTGGAGCCCACTTCCAGCTTAGAGGTAGATTCATAGCAGTGCAGAGCCCTGTTTCCTAGGCAGGTTGCCAGCCTTGAACAGCCAGCCTTCACTGCTCATTTTTCTGCATGGTAAAGTGTCTGTATATCATTACTTTGACTGCCGCTGCTATTTTGAAAAGAAAAAAAAAGGCAATCATAAAATATGTAGCACATCATAACAGAAGCGATATGACAATACGTATGATGAAATGAATATTTAAGTCAGAGCAGGGCTCTTTCTACTGAAATGCGTGGCCATGTAGGCTCTTGGGTTGCTTCTCTAACATCGCCCTCCACCCCGTTTCTGAACACTGCTATAAAAGTAATACCCTTACTGCAGCTTTTGGAGTCTTTCATAATAAAAATGCCTCCAGGTTTTCGCCTCTTCTGCCAGAGAATTAAAAGACAGCATGTGTGTTCCATAGTGATAATGTACGAGTAACGCCAGCTCATCCGGGGCTCACTCCAGGCAGAGACTGCTGAGACCTACGGTACTAGTCATTTACTTTTTCTTAATAGGAAAAACGTGGTCTTCGCGAATTGCGAGTTCTTGAAAACTTGAAGAACATGATCGAGGAAACAAATGAGCGTATGCTTCCCAAATGCAGAGAGACAATGCAGGCCGGTCTGGAGGAGACCCTGCAGAAACGTAAGTCCAGCTGCTCCAGCAGCCTTGATCGCAAATGCCCCCATGCCCAGGTATTCTCCTGAGTGTTGTTGCGGAGGGGAGGAGAGTGCTCCTGATTGTGCCTTACCAGAGGGCAGCCCAGCCACAGACAGTGGTTGTCCAGTGTGGTCATGATGTTGTTGGCATTAGTATCCAAAGGAAGATGTGTGTACAATCATTTCACAAGACAAGCTCTTTAGGATGGGAGAAAAATTCATGGTTTTTATTTTTAAAAATATTTAAAATTTTCTCTCCAAGAAAATATGATAACCAGGAAATGAGTTTCCTTTTCAAATGGACTTTGAGAGGTTTTGATTGTTTGCCAGAAAAATAAAACAAAATCTCCTATAAATGTTTATATTTTATCAGTTTCTTTATTAAACAGAGAAGAGGTTGACAGTCAAAAGAAGAGGGCAGGCTATGATCCCGGCACCTGGCTACCTTACACCCGAAATAATCACACGGAAATTCTATTAATTAAATCACTGCCTGGCCCATTAGTTTTAGCCTCTTATTGGCTAACTCTCATATCTTAAACTAACCCACTTCTAATAGTCTGTGTGTCAGCACGGGTCGTAGCTTACTGGGAAGATTCTAACCTGCGTCCATCTTGAGTAGGAGCAGCATGGTGTCTGCCCCAGTGCCTTCTCTCTCCCAGCCTTCCGTTCTGTCTACTCTGCCCACCTAAGGGCTGCCCTATCAAAAGGCCAAGGCAGTTTCTTTATTCAACCAATGAAAGCAACAGAAATACAGAAGGACTTCCTATACCATAAGGAAGAATGTATGTTATAGTAAGTAGTTACATAAGTGACATTGCTTCTTAACTGTGGTGAACTTGATTCCAGCTATCTCCATCTATAGTAGACTGGAGAAGTGGCTTGAGGAGTGACAGCTGGATGATTAGAGAAGGAAACAGAAGTGGGAGGTATATCTGAGGGGGGGCATTTGATAGGAATGAGATGGTAATTTTTAAGTTAAAGTTTTAAAAATTCATTTTCATTTTAACAGAGCAAAAAATGAGATTAAACCCAAAGGTAATAACTGAAGGCAGATGCTTTTTCAGAGCAGGCAGACGGTACTAGAACCTTGTGCTAGGGAGAGTAATGTGAAGCCTGTAGAAGGTGCACCCACATTCTTCTCCCCGTTTTGTGTTGTCTTAGCTGTTTGCCTCTCCGGAGAAGATGACAACTGTTCTTGCTTACACTACCCAGTCCTTGTTTGTTTTTATTTTATTTGGTTTTCATTTAGAGACACAGGGCTCTTGCATATAGCCCAAATTGTCCTCAAAACCGTGGCAGTCCTCCTGTTCCAGCCTCCTGAGAGCTGGGTTTACCTTTCTGTGCACCATGCCAGGACCCTTTCTTTTTCTGCTTTATTTATCGCATCCGATGCTGCTGCTGAGCTCACTGTATTTCTTTTTCTTTTTTCTTTTTTTCTTTTTCTTTTTTTTTTTTTTTTTTGGTTTTTCGAGACAGGGTTTCTCTATGGCTTTGGAACCTGTACTGGAACTAGCTCTTGTAGACCAGGCTGGTCTCGAACTCACAAAGCTCTGCCTGCCTCTGCCTCCCGAGTGCTGGGATTAAAGGTGTGCGCCACCACCGCCCTGCCTCACTGTATTTCTTTAGCTTCATGGTCTCATTTTCTGTTTCATTATGTTTTATCGTCACATTTGTCTCTTACTAAAAGTATTCTGTGGGTAGCAAGGCAAACCATAGGGGTGCTGTTGCTTTTCTTGCTGCTTTTAAGAATAGGCATCTTGCCCCGTTTGTCTCATATTCTGCTTTTTTCTCACCTCCCGGTTTATTTCTACAAATTAAAGCAATCTTAAAGTTCTAAAATTTTTGTCAACTTGTTTTCTCAAACTAAATTTTTATAGGTGAGTTGGTTAGGGTGTATTCTGGAGTCTCAGTATTTACTAGAACTTGCTATATAGCCCAGACTAGTTTGAACTCATGGTGATTCTTCCTCTTCAGCCTCCTGACTTCTGGGATTACAAGTTATGTACCACAATGTCAATTATCCTAATACAATAATACTTATTATCATCTCTACTTCATTGTTGAAGAAACTAAAATGTATAGTGGTTTAATGTCCATGGCTTCTCCCATGATCACAGGAAGAGCTGCCATGCAAAACAAGCTCTTCAGACACCCATACTCAAATTTAGCTTCAGGATACCATTTTGTAAAACATTTCTTCAGGATTTCATGCAGCCCAGACTGGCCTTGAACTCCTTGTATAGCTAAGGATGCCTTGAACTTGTGATCCTCCTGCCTTCATCTCCTGCCTGCTAGGACAAACAGCCTGTACATCATCAGCGCTGCGGGTGGATCCAGGACTGTCACTCTGCCAGCTGAGCTCCACCCCAGGCTTTTGGGAGGCCACTCTCTGTGCATCTTCTTTTGGTTCATTGCTCTCAGGCTTCCTCCGACACAGTTCTCTCCCTCAGTCTACTTCAGCAGTTCTTATTTACAGCCAACTTTAATTTTTAAAAAATATTTGTTGTGTGTGTGTGTGTGCACGTGCGTGTGTACCACCAGCTTGTGTGTGCACTATGTGTGTGTGGGAACCTTCAGAGCCAGAAGAGGGCATCAGAACTGGAGTAAAAGGTGATTGTGAGTCATTCTGTTGGTGCTGGGAATCGCCCCCAGGTGTTTTATAAGGACAGCAAGTGCACACTTAACTGTGGCGCCATCTCTCGAGCCCTGTGTCTTACATCACTGGGGTGCCTCTGTGTCTTCTCAGTCATAATCACAGTTTCAGGTGTCTTTTATATTTCACTCTGTGATGACACACTCAGTGCAGACTGCTCACCTGCATACCAAACTCCTATATCCTAGTCTACTAAGGGCTCAAACAGACACCTCTGTGTAACGTAGCTGGAGCCAGACTTCTCTTCCCAGTCACATTCTGCTTTCAGAGTTGGCATCACCACTCACCTAGCTGAAAGCCTTGTCCTCACCTCCCTCTCTTACTCCTCTTTCCTCACTTGCCTTCCTCCTCTTTCCCTTCCACTACCTATCTATCATAGTCTCTTCATTGTTCCGCCTCCTTCCTCTGTCCCTTTTTCCTTCTGGCTCTGCCCTTACTTCATGTTTATCATTATTGCTGATCTTACAGAATCATAGCTGTATATATTCTCTGTATGCTAATCAATGTCCGACTTGTTTTCAGCCTAGTCTACAGCCCTCTTCTCGCCCTTGAGAATCCAGAGTCTGTACTCAGCTGTCCCACCCTCTCAGATGTCTGTGAACATCTCAGTGCAGCCCGTCCACAGCAACCTTCAGGCTGGCTCAGCTTTGGGAGTATAACAAGAACATCCTGCCCACCACTCTGGCTGCTTCCACCATGGAATAAGCCACTGCCATCCCTCTCATGGGTCCTTCAAGTAGCTTCATGACTCCTCTTTGCTTCTCTTTCCTCCCTGTAGGCTGGTCTCCACATAGGATATGTCAGGTTTTGTCATTACTGTGTCAAAATCTTCTCACCTTCTGTAGAGTAAAAGTGAAAATTCTCTAATAGCCTGGAGGCTTCTGCATTGTTCCCCTACTCTGACTTCATACCCTGCCACTTTCTTTTTCCCTTACTGTGTTCTGGCCATACTGACCTCCACACTCTCCCTAATATGCCAGACACACTTCCACCACAGGGCCTTTGTACTTGCTGCTCCCCCTAGAACATTCCCTCAGGTTTCCTGCAAGTCTCTGCTCAGACATCAACTATAAGAGCTTTCTTGGCCTCCCTAACATTTCCCATACCCTTCCTTTTAGCATTGCTACACTCTGTGCGTTGCATTTTAATCTATACATCTGCTACCACCTGACATGCTAAACACTTACCTGCGTATTGCCCCATCCTCCCTACTAAAACAGAAATCCATGTGCTCAGGGACTTCCTCCATTGTCTATCACCCAATCAGTGCTTAGCACCTTCTTGCTGATCTCTAATTACCCATTTGAAATCAATGGCTGAGAGCACAACTATCATCTGTTCTGGTTCTAGTCTGAGATGTTGTTGCTGTGTGGTGTTGAAGCTCACACATAGACGTAATGATAAAATTTGTTTCCCTTTTATATGAAACAGATTAAGTGCAGCATAGTAGTTCCGTAAGGGTATTAATCTCCTTCAGTAACCTTTTGGAAAATTGAAAGCATTTACCCTTGTAGCAAGTGTGCCAGCCCTGTAGCACAGCACACAGGAGGCAGGCTAAGGCAAGAGCATCAGGAATTCAAGGTCACCCCTGGCTATATAGTGAGAATGAGGGCAACCTTGGTTATTTGAGACCCTATCTCAGGTGGGGCCACTTGGTAAGTTACTGTTATTTTTCACAAGTCAGTACAGCTTCCTGGCACAGATAGCTGAAGAGAGTACGTTCTGCTGTTGGGTGTAGCTAGAAATTGATATGAAATGAGGGGAAGCCTCTGCGAAATGGGCCTTCTCATGTTCTCACTGACCATGAAGGAAGGGAATGTTTAGAGTACTCTGTCAGGTGGTTATTTTATTTAGATTTTAGAAAGGCAGATTTCATAAGTTTAGAAAAGCCTTTCTGAGCTTGAGGTGGCTCAGTGGGGAAAGACACTTGCTGACAAACTGAGTTCAGTCCTTGGAACCCACATAGTAGTCTAAGAGAAACAACTACAAAATTGTCCTTTGACCTGTTGGAGCTCACATGCCTGCACACATGTACAAAATGAAATTTAAAAAAAAGAAAGGCCTTTTCAATTTTGTCTCTAAGTGGCTGGAATGTGAATAACTTCACAGGGAATCAAGTTCTGAACCTGGATATTCTTTCCAAACATGGAGACAGTTCTATAGAGGAACAGAATTGTAGGCTTGTCATGTATGTTAAGGAAGTTTTTAAAGTCTGTGGCAATGCACAGGTAAATGTAGTCTTCACTGCCTCATCAAGGAAACTTCTTACAATAGAGATAGAAACTACCACAGAAAATCACAGCCAATCAAATTGCAGATTTATAGAGCCTAGTCCCATTGGATACATCTACATAACACTTCTGAACCTAAAGGTCAGGAAACATTGAAGAAGGGGCAGAAAGACTGTAAGAGCCAGGGAATCAGGGAGTTTGCTATGAGACTATGTCTCCTAGTAATGTCAGAAGCTACAGCAGTAATGTCTCATCAGCATGACTGCCTAAACATGAGCTGAACATGGACAACACGAGTAGACATGCCAAAGTGGATGGGGAAAAGCCCACAAGGCTTCAACTGTACACAGAGAACAAAGGCAGCTAAGGTACACTGAGAGTGGAAGAAATAGTCTTTCCAGAGAAGAGCACACCAGTTGATTATCCAATACTAAATGGTCAGCCCTGAAAACGTACATAAAAGTAACATTATACAGATTGTATAGATTATATTTTGGAATATATGTATGTATGTATATGTAATCTAGGAATGAATGTATATATGTATGGATAGATGGATAGATAGATGCTTGTAATAACAATGGACAAAGAGGCTATAGATTTGGAAGAGAACAAAGGGTGTGTGTGGGAGGTTTGGAGGGAGGAAAGGGGAGGGGAGAATGATGTAAGAATAATCTGGGGGAGGGGCTGTGACAGGGGGACAGCAAAAGTAGCATGGTCCACAACTTTTCTTTTAAATTGCACTCAGAGTGTTCCAGAAATAAAAAGAATACAGAAAACCAGATTTTTAAGTTCTGTTCATAGAGCCAGGAAGGAAAAAAGACAAACAGGAAATAATAGTACCATACTTAGGAACGATGATGTCATACTTACTGCCACAGAAAGAAGGCAGATCTAATCAGCTCCTCTCATTTTTTTTTGTTGTTGTTGTTAAGGGAAAAAAAAAAAACAACAAAACTGGGAAGCTACTCCTCAGTCCTAAGATGCGCCTTTGAACTAACAGTTTGTTACTCGTTACCGGCGATGCAGCTTTTGAACATGAGATCGCCTGGCTTCATCTGGGAGGTGGAGGGTCACAGATTTCTGAAAGAAATCACAGCCCCTGCCCTGGTATGGGCTTGTGTCCTGATCTGATCAGGCCTGTGCAGGGGAAGGAAGGCAGACAATTAGATGGCTTCCAGCTTCAGCAGCTGTAAGAAAAGGTGACCCTAGGGCTGTGCTTCTGCTTTCACAACTGAAAACACTATCATTATTGGAAAGGGAGAGAGAGGGAGGGAGGGAGCACTTGGTGTGAGGGCAGCGCAGAGAGTAAGGTACTCAGCCTACCATCCCTTGATGCTGCTTGTGCGAGGAGCTGCTCTTTTGTTCTTGTTCTTTCCTTTGGAGCCAGGGACTTTCCTGTGGCTAAGACTGGTCTGGAACTCACTCTGTAGCCCAGACTGTCCTACAGTTCTCTCATTAAACCTGCATCTTGACATTTTGGCTCAACTGTCTCTGCTCTCAGTACTGGGTTTGGAGACATAGGAGCCAGAAATCCAAACTTAGGTCTTCACATTTATGCAACCATCTCCCCAACCCTGTTATATGATTCTTATTAATAAGATGTGGTATCTTATCAGCATGTTTACTGTGCTTTCTGATGAATGAGCATATATCCATCCTCATTTGTAAAATGAGTAATGACACCAGACAGAATCTTGCAGGAAAATTGAGAGGAAAAATGTTCTAGGGCAGTAACAAGTGCAGAAGCCCTGTGGTGGGAGTATGCTCGGTTCGTTGGATAAGAGTGAGGAGGTTGTTGTGGCCAGAACAAATGTTTGGTTGCAAAGGCAGGACTTGTAAGGTTAGGAGTGGGGGTGGGGTGCACAGCAGCATGTGAGGAATCAGTGGACAAGCAAGAAGACAGACAGACAGTCACAACTGGCCAAGGCTGGCAGTTAGCCTGTAGACTAACTGCCTTCATTAATGTAGAAGCAAAATTCAGCTGGGGACAGGATTCGAGGAACTCGGGGATTCCTATCAGCCAGGGAGCGGTTTTGTAATATTGTATGGCCAGTCTTTCCTGAGAACCGCTACGTGAGGTGTGCTTTCCACTTGTGCCATCATGCCAGCACTCTGAAAGGTTTAGATTTGAGAACACTTTGAATTTAGGGTGTTTATTAGAATTCTGGTTCTTAATGAGTGGAAATGATTTTATGAATTTTTAAGCAGAGGAGAGGTGGCTGTTGTAGTAGCATCCAGGGTGAGCTAGACGACAAGAAAGGCGGGAAGAGGGAGCAGAAATCTGTGGACGACGTCTGTCAAGCCTTGCCTGTGAGAGAACAGCCCCATAAATTGGAAAAAGGGAGGAGCAGAGGGGCTCAGACTGTACAGGCTTAATTGATCTGAAAGTGACTTTAAGTTCATCTGACATTTTCCCTTTTTGAGAAATATTGAGGTAGCTGTTGCCAACTTGTTGGTGGGCTTAGTATTTCTATGCCCTTTGGATGACAATTCAAAACTCAAAAATGATGGGTTTTTTTTTCAGCTATATTACCCTGAATGTATTGACAAAACATACTCTTCCTCCAATCCACCCCTCCAACTGGCAGCTAGTGTCTATTTTTAATATGTTTATTGCAATCTAAAGAATCCAAATATGTGTCTTCCTGACCAGAGGCTGCTATTGAAACCCCACTTTCTGTTTTATTTCAGTGCAAGCAGCTAACGACTCCATCTGCAGACTCCAACAGAGAGAACAGGAACGGGAAAAGGTAAAAATAGGTAACTTGAGCAGAGGGGCATATAATTCTTGACATCTGTTATTATAATATTAGCATTTACTTTTAACCCAAGAGTTTTCTAAGTTCATTTTCTGACATTTCTGATATGCTGACTTTTTAAAAAACGACTTAAGGATGTGGCTGGAGAGATGTCTCAGCACTGGCTGCTCTTCCACCAGACTCAGTCCAATTCCCATCATCCACATGATGGCTCACTATTATATGTAAATCCAGTCCCAGGGGACCCAGTGTCTTTTTCTGGCCTTCTCGGACACTGCATTCACATGATGCACAAATATATATCCACATAAAACAACTCATACGCTAACAAATATACAGGGGGAAAAGATTTAAAGATGGCTAAAACACTTAGCTGTGTTGGAAACATGGTGGTACCATCATCTTCTTTTTAAATGTTTATTTGTGTGTGTCGAAGGGTATGCAGGCACTTCTGTGGGCATTTGTGCTTCTGGAGGCCAGAGAGGGACATCTGTTGTCTTCCTCAATTCCCTGTGCCCAACTTTTGGAGACAGGGTCTTGTTGATCTTGGGCTCATCAGATAGAATACCAGCATAGTGCTGAGTGAAGTGGAGGCAGGAACTGGAGTGGATATGCTGGGGTGGACAGTGCAGACGGTTTAATCCTGTTCTTTACCAGCTGCCACCAGGGGAGAAACACTTTCTTATTTGTTATGATTAAGGCAGTTTTTAGACCCAGGGGGCTAAAATCCAGGAGTCATAAACCACAAATACTAATAGAAAGTAGGCCAAAGCCTGTGCTATAGTCAAGTTACAGGAACCTTGTGTGACCTTAGCCAAAGAAACACTTAGGAAGTCAGGGCCATCCATGCCCAACCCAACTGGCAAGTAAGAATCCAGTTGCTGATGGGTAGAGGACAGCTGTTAGAGGGTAAGAAAAATGACAGAAGGAAAGACAAAATATGGGAGAAACTAGTGTCCAGCCAAGGTGGACGTCCAGGTGACAGCCCTGGGGAGAGTGTGGAGAGTCCTGAATCCTGTGTTCAAACTTTGTTACTGGGGCACAGGAGCATTTTTGTTTTTGAGAAACAAAATATCTGGTAGAATGCAGGCTGCACATTTTGTTTATTTTGAGACAGAATCGAATATATATTGCCCAAGCTGGTCTTATGCTTCCTATGTAGCAAAGGATAGCCTTAAACTACGGATCTTCCTGCCTATAGTTCCCACGTTCTGTGATTTAGACTTCTACACTGTGCCTGGCTTTAAAAATGAATATTTTTGAATATACTGAAACTCTGTTTCACCAAGAATTAGTATAGAGTCAGTGCATTTATAAGGAGCTACTCCGACTATTCCCCTCAGATAGTTTAATAAATTAGCAGTCTTGAAGTTATGAAAGAGGTGCATTTTCACAGACTAGCAGCAAGTGAAAATTCCTTACATTCTTACTGGGATTTTAGTTTAAGTCCTAATTTTTTTCAGTCTTATACTTACCTAATTATCAGAGCATTGGAAGTGTATAGCTGCAGGTCCTTAAAGTTGCTTGTTTGATTTTTACTGCCACCCCACTTCCTCCTGACAGTTTGACATGGCTGAGGTTTTAGTAGATGTATGTGTGTGTGTGTGCACACACACACTCACATGCACACTTTTGTCATAAAGGTGAAGCTTAGTTCCTTGGACAGCAAGTGTGTACAGATGAAAAATGACCTCTCTTTGCACCTTCCTGCCTGATGTTAGTTGTTGCCTTGGGTTATCCTGTTGGCCACGTTTTGTGTATTTGAAAGGCTCTAAAACAAAGAAGGATGGGAGTAGTAATGGAATAAAATAGGCTGTTACCATTAATCAGTAATTCTTTTATGTTAAAGACAATTTGTGGAATTCTGTGGGAAGTAAATTGATAAGCATCATTTGTCCAAATCACATTTCCCACAATTGATATCTAAAAGTACACTCAAAAGAACAATATCTGCGCATTTTGCAGTTGTCTAGCATGTCTTAAGAGTTACCCTGATACAGAGTTGTATTCTGGGCACTAGCAGAATAGTGAATGGAAATACAGTTGGCTCATGAAGTCCACTTGCTCTCACCAACAGCCGTGGAGAGGTGAGGTGGCCAGAGCGGCTGTCAGAGTATAAACTTGGTCCATGTACACACATCCACTTTGGCAGCCCTGGCCATCCACTCCGGTGAGCTTCTGTTTCATCTCGACCACAGACATTCACTAACTTTAGCTAACTTCCTTTATGATATTATCAGGAGAGCAGTGATGTTTACATGAAGCCTTGATTGAATTTGAAAATAACCATTGTTCTTGATAGAATTAGAAAATGCAAAGTAACATGAGTGCATATTACTCTATGTAAAATAGTTTTAATAGTTTTTATAGTGATACTTCTTTCTGAAGTCATTTCCCCTGTGCCCATGTAAAGTTCGTGTAAATGCAACATCATGTTGTATTACTGACAGGTATTCCAAACCTCCCTGATGCAGGAACTCACCAGAACCCCTCAGGCTGGCCTCTGAGTGCTAGGATGATAGATAGGTCTTACCTGTCATGTTGTCTTCCAAAAGAACTCCCAACCTCAGTTGGCCTGTTAAGAATTTTCCCTTAGTAGAGTTCCTCAGCCTTGGTGCTGCCGGCATTGTAGACCACAGCACAGTGGGGTCTCCGTGGCGCTTTCCTTGGCATTGGCCTCTGCCCTCTAGTTGCCATAGCATCTCTCTCTCTCATCCTGTATTCCCATGCCAAACAACTCTTAAAGATGAAAATAACTACTGACTTAGACTAATACATGCAAAAATGTTTCTCCTGTGTGACCAGGCTTCAGTCATAGACTTGGTTTTAGATATAAATTAGTTTCAGGATCATTTTCTACTTAAATGTCTTTAATGTGGTACTGCCATAAGCCAATTTATTATCACTCTTACTTTCTCTGTTGTAACTTATTCAATTGACCAAGTAGATAAAGATATTATCATTATAGCTATTCACTTTGGCTACACAGTTGTAGCCCATTGACTAATTTTCAGAGCCATGAAACTCGGTACTTGTTAACACTAATTCATCCTTTCCTCCATGCCTGGCATCCAGCATTCTACTTTCTGTCTTTTAAATTATATCATAATAAAAGTGTACTCAGGTGGCCCTTGAACTCACTGTAGTTGAGTGTGGTCTCAAACTTGATGTGTAGCAGAGGATGACCTTGAACTTCTTACCTTCTGCCTCTACCTCCTGAGTGTTAGAATTACAGGTCCCTGTCTCCAGTCCTGGTTTTTTGTTTGTTTTTGTTACTTGGTTTGGGTTTTGGTGGTGCTGGAGATTAAACCAGGGTCGTAGGCATGCCAGGCAAGCACTCTACCAACTGAACTATATCCCTAGCTCCAGATGGCTTATTTCTTCAGAGTTGGTTTTCAAGGCGTGTTCACATAATAGTATGCTGCCGACGTTTTGTCCTTTTAAATGATGAATGGTTATACAGTTATGCATATATAACTATATATGTATGTACAGACACTACATTTGTGTGTATGTATGTACACACATTCACACTACACTTGAAGACGCTTTAGCTTTCTGTGAACACCTGGGTAAACCCATGGCTGCCCTAAATAATACTGCCATTGACATGGGTTTACAATATTTATTCATGCCCTTTTCTTTAATTCTTTTAGGCAAATATCCCAAAGTGGAATTCTGAATTATATGGCAATTCTGTATCTCTTTTGAAAAGCAAATCTAATATCAATGTTTAGCTATAATTACCACAAATCTTAAGTTTTTATCATTAAGCACAGTATTTTATGACTTTGGTTGCCTTTAAAAAACTATATTCCATATTCTTTGAAGTATTTCATGTTTTAGGTCAGTCTTCTATAGAATTGAATATTATTTAAAATACAGAAGTTTAGGTGACTGTAGTATTTACCGTAGGTGGAGATGGAGAAGTAAATACTATGCCATGTTCTATTCCAGATTCCCTGGGGTCCTGTGTTTACTCCTCTCTGCCCCTGTGCTAATTGCCCCTGTGCCCCCTACCCCATTGATGAGCCCTTTCCTCTTCCGGTGCTGTCTCAGACACCAGTTAACTGGTTAGAATGTGTGAAATGTTGGATGCTTATGCCCAGTGTCTTCTGAAAATGGCAGTATTTTTAGCTAGACCTTACAGCTCTTTTGCTCGCTAGCTTGCAAGTGTACACTTACAGCATTGTCAGCATGTGAGCATATAGCCAACTTACTTAAAGCAGGAGATTAGGCAAGGGTAAAGTGGACTGACTTCAGGAACTCCTTGGTAGGAAAGCCACGGAAGATCTTCATTTGGGTTGGGAACTGTCAGTTTTCAATTTAATGGTCACTTGGGCCTTGAATTCAAGGAATGACTTGCCGGACAGCAGAATGCTACTTAGGTATGTGTACGTCTTTAGTTACAGTATTCTTCAACTACAGAATAGAGATCCTTGGGGCTGGAGAAGTGGTTCGGAATTTAAGAGGCATACTGCTTTTGAACTGATGAGGGTGCTCAGTGGTTAGAAGCCCCCCACCTCCAGAGGACTGGAGTTTAAGTCTGAGCACTCACTTCAGGCAGCTCAGACCTGCTTGTCACTTCAGCTCCAGGAATCCAGCACCTCTTTCTGTCTCCAAGGGAACCCACACACATGTAACATCCACTCAGACACACACATACATACATAAATACAAACTGTTCTTACAGAGGAGCAGAGTTCAGTTCCCATCATGACACAGTGCCGCTCACAACCTCCTCCAACTCCAGTTCCAGAGGCTCTGATGCTTTTGGCCTCCATGAGCACTGACTGCACGTGCACACACCCTCTTTTCTTTTAAGAATAGAAATGCTGATCTTTCATCTCTGATACTGGCCTTCCTAAGAATCTTTTCTAACAGCCATGTGGCTAACAGTGAATATGTCAGGTGGAATGGATTGAACACCAAGGTGGGAGGGCTGTGATTTTGCCCGAGACACCTGTATTGTCTGAATTATTACAAAACCCTATTGCTGAAAATTGAAAACTATGTTGTTAAAATTAAGAAACACACTTTTTGCTGGCTGGGGGTAAACAGTGGTGTGGTATGCTTTTTAGAAGCTTACTGTGACTTATATAATATTTACCTTTTATTAAGTTCCTCAGGCACTGAGCTAGGAACTTGGCAGACATTGCCTCCAGTATTCATAAACGTTATTTATGAACACAAAGTATAATTTTCTTCAGTTCTTTAGGCCAAAGAAACTTGTAACTTGCACAGTGTCTTGATGTTGGTGGTGGGGGATCCTGAATTTGAAATGAGTCTGCTGTGCCTCCTCCCAGGTCTGTATTTCTCTCTGTTGATCTGCACTGATGCAGATGTTGTCTGGCAGGAGGGCAGCTGAGGCAGCTGCCTTATGGAACACTTCAAAAGGCCAGCTAAGCAGTGATTGCTTTTCAGTTACAAAGAAAGGAGAAAACTGACATCTGAGCATGTGTGTTACTAGTCCCTGTATTTATTAAAAAGAAGAATTGGGGTGACAGGGGGCACACAATAAATAAATAAATCAAGTTGAACAAGGTGCCATTTTCATAAAGTGTGTTTATGTTTTCTCTTCTTAGTATTTGGTATTCCCTTTAGACTGTCACGGTTTTTGTGGCTTTGTTTTCTTTTTACAGAATTTCTTCAAGCTAATGTTATAAACTCCTGTTTTGTTCAGTTTTTGGAGAATTTCAACCTGTAAGATTAACAGCTTAAAACAATAATGTGTTAAAATGGTTGTTTAAATTATTTCTCAAATGCACTTGGAGTAGAACCCTCGTGTGCCCCCCCCCTTCCACTCTCCGCTGCCCGCTCGCATCCTAGTGCTCCATACAGCATAATTTTAGGGGAACATTTAACTAAAAACACATCTTCAGACTCATTTAATTCCTACTTAAAAACTTCAGGTTCTTGACAACATTAGACAACTTGGCAGAAAACCTATAGCCAGGGCTTTTTTTCCCTTGAAAAGAAAGGGTTAGCAGCCTGTGTAAAACTGCCTTTCCAGAGACCTGCTGTGCAGCCCTTGGTAGGAAAGGCATGGGTCTTCATGACCATGACTCAGCAGCCGGGCTATTAGATAAGGGACAATGGAGGGACAACGGTCTTTCCTTAAGCCTTTGTTCATTTGTCTGAAAATGAGATAGTATTATTTACAAGAGGCACTTTTAAGTTTTGCGAAGCAACTAGTTCTGGAGCACCAGCACAGGGATCTCTAGGCTCTGGGTTCAGATCGCTGGCACCATAAAGACACTGTGCGTTTTAGAAATTGTAGAAATGTGAGTGTCCTTACTTATAGTAAGGAAAGTTTCAAATATTTCTAATATCATTCATTCATGTATTCATTCGTTCATTTATTTACTTATAAGACAAGGTCACTCTGTACCCCAGGCTGGTCTTGAACTCAAAGTGACCCTACAGCCTTAGCCTCCCAAGTGCTGGGGTTACAGACCTCATGCATCATGTTCTCAATGGATATTGAAACAGTCATGCACTTTTAGCACTGTGACTATGTGCTGGTACAATAACTGTCAGGTGACAGCATTCTGTTGTGTCATCTGCATATGTGCAAAAGATGCAATGTGGCTTTCATGCTCTCTTTTCTCAGGTGATTCATGACCACTTGACAGCTAGTGAAAAGCAGCGTCTGCTCCAGTGGGAGGAGTTCGTGAAAGAACAGCCACAGCGCCGGGCTCAAGTGGACGATGAGCACAGAAGAGCCATGGAAAGGCTCAAGGAACAATATGCTGCAATGGAGAAGGACCTAGCAAAGTTCTCTACCTTTTAAGAATTTGATCTACAGGGACAGATGAATGAGAAGGCACTGGCTTCCCCCAAATCTTTCTACCAACCACAGAGCCTCTTCTGCAAGCTTAGAAAAATACTCAGTGGCACTCCTAGGTCTGAAGAGAGAAACTTCTGGAGCCAGATAAATGTCCAGTGGAAGGAGAGTGCTTGCACGTCTGAATGTGATCATCTGAAGAAGACTGAAAACTGGACAGATGTGTTACTAATCAGATGTGGTCTTTTCGGTGACTAGCTCAGATTGCTGTATGCACAGTTCTTCAAGAGTCCGCTTCATTGTCACCAAGGGTAAAGGGTTTATTATTGTGGATTAAATGGCAAGTGTGACAGCTGCCTGTCACAGCATCCTTGGGGAAGGGTCAGAACAGCTCCTCTTGTGACAGAGATGCCATGGTGGGCTTTGAAAAACTTACTTGGAGACACTAGATTTTTCAGTACAACACGATACTGTGTGTTTTGCTGGGTGACAAGTTACATGCCTTGGAGCATTTAATATTTTCATCTTCTAAACTATGCTTAGGAGAAAATTCCCACCAAAATGTATATTGACATTTAGCCTCTCCAAGGATCATCATCCTGCCCACCTACCCATAGTATCCCCCTCCCCTTTTGTGTCCATTCTGCTTTGGGTGGGCTCTTTAAGGAACAACATCTGTGCATGCTTCAGCTGCTCAGTGGGTAGTCAGCAGAATCTGCAGGAGTTGCTCCAGAACCATGTAAGGCTGGCTCTGGGCAGACCAGAAATGTCCACCCACACAGCGGATGATCTGTGTTAGAGGTAAATCCCCTTCGTATTAATGTCCGTCCTCTAGCAGGTGTGTCCCAATGGAACACCACTGTCCATCACCGCTGTGATCATTACACACTTGCACTTAATCTAATCGAAGAACCATGTTGAGTTTATTTGCTATAAATTAAACAGATGTGCATGCAGTCATTTGAGGAGATGCATAGCTAGTGGATTTGAGGTGTGGGTGAGTCTTTCTAGTATTTTCTGTTGCTCTTCAGTCAAGAAAGGTAAGAAAGAAAATACCTCACTCTCATGATATCTCAGTGTTCTCACTGCAGAAAATTGACAATGCTTGCCTGTGTAAATGTATGGCCGACTGTGAAAACTTCATTCTTGGCTCATGCTGAAATGTGATTAAAGCTAATAGAAGAGATGAAATAAGTATTGGAGACTTCTTTCAGTAACACTGAACTTCTGCCAACTTTCTCTGTCTGCTACTGTAGGCCTGACAGGTTCATCAATCATCCTCTGGTCCCTGGGCTGAAAGAGCACTTGCTGACACAGAAGCATGCTAGAATTTTCTTAATTCTCTTTTGGTGGATGGAAAAAAACATTTCCAAAAATAGCCAACACGTGAAAAGGGAAGGGAGGGGGCCACAAGTAAAAACTCCCTTTGTATCATAGGCACTCTTTGGAATGTTGTTAGTGACCGCCACACCATTAATAGCTGCTATCAAATCAGAGTTGTGTGTGCTGGCGGGCGTGTGTACTGTGCTCACTGGACACATAGCACGGCAAAGATTTCTGGGGATTTGTGTGCATCACAAACTAATGATAAATACTGTATCTCCTAAATTTGTATGCGCACACATCTTTGTAAGGAGAGCAGACCCGGACAGTGTTCCTGCGCTCAGTGTCCTTCAGCACTGTAAGGATCAGTTGGTTTGCCTTCTTGTTGTCGTGTTCAGTGCTGAACACTTCTTTTCTCTTCCAAATCAACTTTGTTACATATTTTATTTAAAGAATTCAACTGAATAATTTACATTTGTGCTATGTTGAACAGAGATACTGTGGTTACATTCGGCTCACAAGATTCTAACAATCAAATGAAATAATATGTTATAATTTTAAACCATTAGGAAATGTTGATTTGAGTGTTAAATTTTGGTTGTATTTAACTTCTCCTTGACGTGTGACATTTTCTTTTTTGTTCCTAAACTTACGGATTTTAAATTCTGTTTTTATTATTGATTCCTCCTATAGTTGAAGTCTAATCAGAAAATAGGTACATATACGATTGGATTGTTCAGATTTGTTAGGGTTTGCATTAGTGAAGATATGGTCTGTTTCACAACTTTTCATAGTGTGTGGAGAATGTGCACTTCCACCCGTGGGTCCCTTAGGCCAGGCCTCTTATGTTTCCTTCTACGTGATCCTTCAGATTCTGCATTATGTTAGAATTTCCTTTCCTGTTCGGTTTACTATTTTATTCCTAAAGCTGACTATTAATTTTTATTTTATGTGTTTTGGGGCTTTGTTGCTAAGTACATTCAGCCCCAACTAGATGTGGTTCAAAAACTAACTGAAGTTTTTTTTTCCTGGTTATTTTTAACTAGAAAGTGTAATCCATTTATACTTCTTAAAACTACTAATATATATTAGAATTTACTTATATCATTTTAGACTTTTAGCATTTATCTGTTGGGGGAGGACAAACCACCACACATGTAGAGGTCAAAGGATAACTTATGGGAGTCAGTTCTCCCTTCTGCCGTATGAATTCTGACAACCAAACTCAGTCTTACATTTTATTTTCGTGTTTTGTCCCCTCTTCCTGCTTTTTCACACCCTCCATTTTCTTGCCTTCTTTTGGATAGACTGTTTTCCCATGGACTTCTCTTATACTAGCTTCGAAGTTGAATGCTCAGTTTTTATCTTTCATGCTCACCTGCATTAGTAGACAAAACCTAAATTTCCTGTCCTTCCCCCTGTTCAACGTGAAAGCTCTTATAGAATGTCTGATTTCCTCCTCAACATAGAAATCTAGAATTTTAGTTCCATCTTGTTTGACTCCCCACTCAGTTCTGTACACTGTTTGCCCAGACTTACCCACAGCTTATGTGGAAAGCTGTCAGGGTGCAGTTGCAAGGTGGTGATTATTTTCTTCCTCCCTGTCTTTCCTTGTTGCTTCTGAAATGACACCTGTCCTCTGAAATGACACCTGTCCATGTGATCAGCACACCTTGGTCCTCCCTGGGTGACTTTCAAGATTCTCCTCTTTGGTGAGAGTTAAACATTCTACTTTCCCCTCGCAACACTGCAAGGCCCAGACCATATCTCCTTTACCCCTGTATATAAACCAAGTCGTAAGTTCTCACCTGTCCTATGAAGGAGCGAGATCTGATGCCTCTCAGTGCCGATTGATTGGTGCCTAGGAATCCCAGGCATAGAGGAAAGAATTGAGCCTGCAATACCCACTGTGGCCTGCAGCTGCCCTTCTCAGCCCTGGCCTGAAGATTTGATCTTTTTGTAGCAAAAGGAAAGAGAAAAAGACTGAAGTCTGTGTAGGAAGAGACAGAGGCACGAGAACATGTGCTCTTGTTTTGCTCTTTCTGACCCAGTGAGCATAGGGAAAAAGGTCACGTGAGGGTATAGCAAGAAGTGAGACTCCCTATCTGATAGCCAGGAAGAGAGACCTCATCACAAGTGACTCGATCTTTGATATCATGGCTGCTAGGTCTGAGAAGGGTTGTTTCCTTTGGTTGAGCCACCTACCCTATGACAACCAAAGTAGACTGCAGACTGCCACCATCCGTGCCTTTTATTCTTCTCACTCGTGTAGACACAGCTGCTTGAAACGCAGCTCTTTCTGGCCAGAAGGGAAGGGGCACCTCCAGGACAGCTCTAATACCAGAGCTACCCTGTAGAATTGTGTGCTCTCCCAGATCAGCTTCAGTCGTTTTCATTAACTTCCCATGAACTCAGCTTTGAATAAAGAATTAAATCATTTCTTATAGAATTTCTTCAGGGTATTCCATAGCCAGAGAGAGCTCTGTGTATGGAAACGGCTAAGGAAGTATGTGACGATTTTGCCACATTAAAATTTCCTACAGAAAGAATATGTTTATTTCTTTTGATATCTGTGCCAAAGAGTTTCTATTATTTTGCTTCTTATTCATGAACAGATTTGATTGTATCTATTTCTACTGTATTTTTTTTGCTATTCATAAGTTAATGAAAGTCAAAATGAGTACAATAGTCTTATTCTAAGTCTCCATAATGGGCTGGTGAAATGGCTCTGCAGCAGGATGCCAGGGCTGCTGACCTGAGTTCAGTCCCCAGGAACCACATGGTTGAGGGAGAGAACCAGCTCCTGCAAGTTGTCCTCTGACCTGCACGCACACACATGTACACGCATGCATACAAAATAAGTGATGTGCTTTTTAAAGCCATTTCTTAAATGTGCATAACTTATCTGAATACATAATCTTAGATGCCTTCGATTTTTAGGGCTTTATTGTGGTTGGTGAAAAGTCCCCAGACTTCCATAGACATGGAGTTGTATATCTAAATTTACAAGAAAAATACTTCAAATATTAGTTCATCCAGAATAGAAGAACCTTTTGTTTGTTTTATTTGCTTGTTTGATTTGAGGGTTTTGTTTTGTTTTTGAGATGAGGGCTCCTGGAACTCATTGTGCAGCCAAGGGTAACCTTGAACTTAGGATCCTTTTGTCTTCACCTCCCAGATGCCAAGGGTACAGATATGTACCACCATGCTCCATTTATGTAGCACCCAGGGCTTTGTTCATGCTAGGGAAGCATTGTACTAACTGAGCTCCAGCCTCCGTCCCTGAAGCTGTCCATCCTAACATGTATTTTCTAGTAGTTTAATCTTTATCCTTTTTGTTCTAGCTACGTTGTGTTTCTGTTTTGAAAAACTTGGCAAAAGCAGCTCAGGGAGAAAGGGATTGTTTCAGCTCACAGTTCCAGGTGACAGCCCATCATTTGGAGGAGTCAGAGCAGGACCTCAAGGAGCCAGTCACATCACGTCTGCAAGAGCAGAGGGAGAGGATGCAGCCACACTGCCTGCTTGTTTTCTTCATTCATGTAAGTCAGGACCCAGCTACAAAACCCCACTTACACACTCGGGCAGACCTGGTCTAGATTGTTCCGCCATGAACCTCTCTGTCAATTATGGTTGTGGCAAGATAACATTTAAAACTCAGCACACCTTACAGAGATTTTATAGCTGTCTCATGCATGTTGACAGTTGATTGACGTAGTTCAAGGTCTGGTGGGGAAGAGGGTGGAAGAGTTACCATGTTCTGCCTGTCGTTCCTCATTCTAGGGCTCATGCTAAGGACAGGACTGCTCCCATGATAGGAAAGCGAAACTTGGGTGCTTACGCTTGTGCCCCTTAAACAGGAGGGTAAAGCTTAGGTTTTCTGATGTGACAGTTTTCATGGGGCAGTAAGTCCATAGGAACACTGTATACTAACATTCTTTCCTCACCAAAACTCAAGGTTCAGGTAGTCTATGAAATAGTCCAAAACAAATCATGGTAAGGAAACAGCAATTGATTTGTATTACAGCTTAGATGACTTCTCAGTGCCTTATATGTAATTTAATCTCATTCTCATAACCAGGAAGTACTCACTTGATCTTTTAAAGGAAAAAAAACCTGAACTGCTCTGAGCTAAGAACAAATAATATGTCAGGTGGACTCTAAAGTTCTGTAAGTTATTTCATAAAAATCTGTTTTATGGGTAGATCCCAGTTTTTTCTTCATAATTTACATAGCTCAATGCAGTATTGTGAAATTGTTTTTCTAGAACCTTCTACAATATTAAAGATAGTTACTATTATTTGACCATTCGGTGGGTCGTGAGGCTGGAGTTCAGCATAGAATGTCATAGAAGGTGAAAAATACGTTAGTAAGCCCAGTTCGATCATCCTACAGTGTCCGTGCATATATGAGAACCCGTCTGGCGGTGAGTGTGGCCTTGGTTACTAGACAGTTGTTAAAGACCTGTACACGATTCAGTCACCAAGCACAGACTGTCCCTTGACCAGATGGCACCACATTCACTGACGGGAATAGGAGAGTGTGAGGGATTCCTCCCTGGAATGTATGGTCCTTATGGACACCAGGTCTGTCTTCACCAACAAGAGTAGTGTTGTCCGTTCTATTTTTAAATAGAAGGGAAAGGGGCTCGAGAGATGGCTCAGTGGGTCAAGGAGCTTGTCACCACACCTGGGACCCACATGATGGAAGGAGAGAGCTCAGCTGTCACAAGTTGTCCTCTGACCGTCACATATGCTCTGTGGCCTATGCACACATGCACCAAGTAAATAAACAAGTAAAAAAAAAAAATGAAGAGAGCGGGATATGTGCTTTGCATCACTCCTTGCTGCCATCCTCTCCCACCTGAATTTAACAAAAGAGCATTCAGTGAGATCGGGCATGCCTGGTTGTCAACCGCCAGAGCAAATGTTATCACCATGTAGGACTGAAATTTCCCTCTAAAGGAAGTCAGTGTGTTTGGCTTCAGTTTGCTCCACATGGATCCCAGTCTTGGTGAACTTGCTCACACTGCTAACTTTAACTTCGCTTTTGTTTTTGTTGCGATGCTGGATAATCTAACCTAGGACCTCACACATGCTAGGCAAGTTCTCTACCACCGAACTCTATTCCCAGTTCCCAACATTAAATTCTTGAGAAAATAGTCTACAAATGGTAAGATTTAATCATTTTTCCTTAAAGTGGAACTTTTAGAGAATTTGAAAGGAAAAATCATGAAATTCATAATTTAAAAATTTCATGTCATCAGAAGTACCTGTGTGCAGCCCTTTTAGAGGTGTGTACTAAAGAAAATGGTTCATGTAGTTACAGTGAGGTCATTGTTATAAAATTTAGAAATTCTTCATGCAAAATGATTTTCTTTAAAAAGTTTTCTGTTATATAATCATTTTATTTTTTGAGATTATATAATTTCTCCCTTCCCTTTCCTTCCTCCCATGTATTCATTCTTACTCTCTTTCAAATTCATGATGCCTTTTTCTTTAATTATTGGGGTGTGTATGTGTGCTCACATCTGTGTGTGTGTATTTAAATATATAATTACAACCTGCTCAGTCTGCATTACAGTACTTGTCTGTGTGTTTTCCGGGCTGACCATTTGGTATTGGAATGCCAGTTTGTATGTTTAGTTTTATTTTGGGCAAAGTCTAGTGTGTCGCAAGCTGTCCTGGAACTTGCTACATGGCTAAGGGTGACCTTGAATGTCTGATCCTCTGCCTCTACCCTCCAAATACCAGAACTGTGGGTGTGTACAACATGCTCAGCCTCTAAGAAGTTGCAACACCAGAGAATCTGTCTTCCACTAGAATCTAAAATTTATACACTAAGACCAGCAGGTGTCACTGTGATAAAAGATTTATTTCCCTCCTCTTCTATTGACAAAAATGTATAAGATAATAAATTCATATTCATATAGGTGAATAAAGAGAAAAATGTAGGAACTTATGTATAATGTAGATGATTAGGAATGTTTTTTAAAAGTATATTTTTCCCTAATTTTCTTCATATCTTTTATTATGTAGTTGATGTCAGAGTTTTGTTAGAGAAAATATAAAGGTTTAAAAAGCTGTTAATTCTCTGGACTTTATATTAAATTTAATAAAGTTCACATATTGCAAGGTTCCAAATTGTGTAACCAAAACTGAATCAAGAACATTATCCATAATGACTTACATAGACTCTGAGAAACTTTTAATGCTTTCTTTCAAGTTAAGGAAGAATTACAATGTCTGAAGCATCATTGAGAGACATAAAAATGTAATTGGCAAAGTATAAAAATAGGAATTAAAAAACTAATTGCTAGTGTTTTATTACTCTCTAATATGGGAAGCCAAGGTAGAATTTGACGCATGGTATTCACTGGAGCATGTCAGGATTAAGTTAAAAAAAAATCTAAGCAATAGCTGAATTCTGTTATTAAGGAATTTGCAATTGAATTGAGTCCATGTCATTTTAAAATAGAAAACAAAAAGTACTTAGCATTCCAATGATCAGGATCAAACATGTAGTACATGATTAAAATAAGCAAATACCATATAGGGACTATGCTTGTGAACTGTGATTAGGAAATCATTTGCACTAAAGGTAAGACTTGGATGCATGAGGATCTGGGTAATGAAAAGATGGCTGTGAAATTCAGTAAGCACTTATGGATTGCCTGTATTCTAGGTGTTTTCTTACTCCTAGTGAAAGGCAATTAAATACTGGCTTCTGTATACAGAGAGAGAGACAGACAGACAGAGGAAATATCCCTGGAAAACAATGTATAAACTTCCTTGATGCTGGTAAATGGTAGATCAGACAGGAAAGGCGAGAGCCCTCGTGTAGAATCAGAAGCCTGTTTGCTGCGTGTCCACCACTAAATTTGCACATGGACTTTAAGCAGCCCCCTTGGCATCATTTCCAACCCCAATAATCTGTGCTTATCCTGATAGTATGTAATGTGGCTCTTAAGTGTCTCAGGAAGGTTACTCTGTGGACTCAGATGCGTGACTGATGGAAGAAACTGCCTGTGGGCAGATTATTTTAAGATGTGACTGGAATAGCGATTCCTGATCTAGGCAGATGCAGCCTCGGGAGCAGTGTGTACCCCGTGTGCTAATAACGGACAGCTGGTTTGCTGCACGTGCCTGTTGTGTGTGTATCCAGATCTGACCTCATGGATGGCCTAGTTCACTTTTGCTGTCCTCAGACAAGGCGCTGCACGTGGGAACAGCCCCAGGCCCACTTCAGCAGCACTCAGGGAGTCTGGCTTGGTTCCTCATTCTTCCCACATCTAACCCACATCTTAATCTAATGTGTTAGCTAAGTTGGCCCTGGCTTCATAACCACCACTTTATCAACTCCCCTCCCCCAATGCTAAGGTAATCCCCTCATAACCAGATTCCTTGCTGTTTGCTTGTCTCCCTCTGTCCATTCTTACGCATTGGCTTTCTGAAAACACTCCAGTGGCTTATCCCACTGCGGGGAACAGCGGGAAAACCCAAACTCTGAAGTCCTGGCTGTCTCCTCTCACCCCAAGCCCTCAGTTTCATCTAGCCATGCTGGCTTTTCTGGTCTTTCAACATTCTTGTTTGCACTCCCAGGTGCTAGCAACAGTCTCTCTCCCAGTCTCACTGGCTCTCTTTACAGCTGCTCCCTCCCCACAGAGGCCTTCTCAGGCCCCCAGTCCTCCTGTTTTTATTTAATGTTTTGGCGACTAAAAATAAGCTGTATGAGAAGCTTGTCTGTCTGATTCACTCTGTATTCTCAATGCTTAGGATATTGTAGTTACTAGGTTGCTGGGTGGATGCATGTGTACGTGTCAAGTATGTGGGGGGCATGGCTGAATGGATAGGTGGATTGGTGGATGATGGCTGAGAGTCTGTAGGTAGGTGAATAGATGGGTGAGTCAAGGGATGGGTAGACTATGCTGTAACCCAGTGTTCCTCTCTCCTAGACAACTTCACGCCTGCTCTTTTTAAGAGGAATATAAAAGAAATTAAGCATTTCTCAATATTCTGACTACATTTGGTAATGGATTTTTTGTTTGTTTGTTTGTTTTTCGAGACAGGGTTTCTCTGTGGCTTTGGAGCCTGTCCTGGAACTAGCTCTTGTAGACTAGGCTGGTCTCGAACTCACAAAGATCCGCCTGCCTCTGCCTCCTGAGTGCTGGGATTAAAGGCGTGCGCCACCACTGCCCGGCTTGGTAATGGATTTTTAAAAGCACTAAAAGATAATACATTATAACATTTAAAGATAAACTGGCGAGTGGCAGTTTTAGCCATAGATACTTAAAAACAGCCCTTTCCTTAGTGAGGCAGATAAACTACTTGCTAAACAACACTGGCCATTGCTGGAGGGAAAACAACTTCCCCATAGCAACTGTGTGTTGAGGTAGAATAGAACTATACTGATTCTGTTAAAAATTAGTCTCTAGGAAGAGTTCAGTCCTCACTTATTGACAAAACATAGCTAATGGCTCTTGTTAGGAGAATATTTGACTATCTTATTATAACTGAGTTAAGACAAAACTGTCGGGGAATCATGAGAGGTGGTGAAGCAGAGAGTTCAAATCCCAGCTCTGCTCCTTGATGGGGTGACCACCGACAAATCACTTCACCTCTCTCGTTTGTACACTTGAGTTGGCAGAAGTATCAAGAACGGTCATCATAAATTTGAAGAGTAGATGAGTTCGCACATTTAGGAGGAACTGACAGCACAGGTGTGACAGCTGTTGTTTGCTCAGCAACGATTTTGTCATCACTGTCATAGGTTCCTGGCGCCCATTTGGGAATTACCTTGCAATAACTTTCAATAGGTTGCGCGGTCTCGGCCATCAGAAGTCGAAGCCTGTTGCAGTTCCCCTTGGAGCACTTAGTGGGTAAGACTGATTTTCTGTGCCCTTAAAATACACATGAAAGCCAAAGAAAGGCGAGTTTTCTAACTCCTTCGATGGCACACCCACACAGCTGGCCCCACAAATGATGTCACTCTCCAGGAAGATCAGCTAATATATTCCATAGGATCAAAGGTATTTCTTAGGACAAAATGTGTTTTGCTTCTACTTCCCAGGCCAGCTTTTGATTCAGACCCAAATGAGAGAGACGTTTGGCCTTTCAAATAAGTCTGCTGAAGCCATTTTGATACCACTTCATTTACCAAATGTTTTCTATGATCACATTTAGTAATTTTGGTGGAATTTCTCATCCCTAAAACAAGTTGTGCTCACACCCTTCCAGAATAATGAGGTTGGTATGTGGCCAGGTTGTCTGGGGCTGTCTTATCTGCAGACCAGATCCCCATGTCTGAGTCCAGCGTGGTGACTTACTCCGCGCTCCTGGCTTTGCTTTGTTCCAGTGTACTTGGTGTGTCTGGCCGAAACACCACCTCCCCCGTTTGGAACAATGCTGCACACATCACTTCCTGAACTAATGGAATTGGAAGGCAACTATCTACTCACCAAACAGGCTGAAACAACAGTTCTTGATATTCTCCTCAAATACTTTAACTTCCCCAGGAATCCGGAAAAAAATAATTCCATGGGGCAGTGTTATGAATGAAGGCATAGCATTCCAGTCCCCTGACCAGGATCCAGCGACCAGAGCCCCAGTCACTACCCACTTGGCATGACGGAGAGAGGCTCTGGTTGTGCTGGGAGCTGCATTTGGGATTCCATAAAATGAGGGTCTAGGGACCATCCAGAGATGACTTAGAGTTTATTGCATTGCATTGGATTTATTCTATAACAGGGTTTTTTTTTCTAAAGAAAATTCAGGACTTCAGTTTCAAATGCTCTAGATTTAAAAAATAACAAAATGCTTTTCAACAGAGAATAGGTGTCTCAGTCAGATGAGTTTTGTGGCAGTGTGAGAGGTTCTTCACCTATTGGCTTCCTTTATCTTGAATTTGAACTAAAAAGTATCCCTGTCTTTTGTTTGTTTGTTTTGGATTTTTGTGGGTTTTTTTGTTTATTTCAAGACAGGGTTTCTCTGTGTAGCCCTTTGCTGTCCTGGAACTCACTCTGTAGACCAGGCTGGCCTGGAACTCAGAGATCCGCCTGCTTCTGACTCCCAAGTCCTGGGATTAAAGGTATGCACCACCTTGAGAACCATCTTCTTTATGATCTTTCACAATCTGTGATTTAAAACTAATCCTATCAATTTGATGGTATTTGGGATCACCATGTGCGTGGGGGGGAATCTCTGGACATATCTATTAGGGTTTCTGAATTGAGTTCACTGAGGTGGAAATACTCACCCTAAATGTCGGTGGAACTATTCCAAGGGGTGGTTTGGATAAAAAAGAAAACAAATTGAGAAGCCCTCCCTCCCTCCCCTGTCTCTCTCTTCCTCCTTCCCTCCCTCCCTCCCCCTCTTCCTCTCTCCCCCTTTCTCTCTCTCTCTCTCTCTCACACTCCCTCTCTTCTCCCTCCCTCCTATCTCTCCCTTCCTCTCTTTCTCTCTTTCCCTCTCTCCCTCTCTCCCTCCTGACTGTGGCTGTGCTGATGATGCTGTTCCCTCAGGTTCCGATCACCATCATTTCCCCTGCTGCTGGTCACTGCAACATAGAGCTGTGAGCCAAAATCAGCCCTTCTGTCCTTGGTCACCTTAGGTGTTTTGTCACAGCAATGGGAGACTGACTTAATACCCAATCCAAACCTCACCCTAGAAGCTGTGGTTCCATGGCAGAGCAATGATGAGACAGCTCATAGGGACACATTGGCTTCTCTGGAGTTCTCCCCAGAAGGAAAGCAGGCAGAGTGGATGTTTCCCCGGGCATGCAGAAAGTTTCCTTCTTTGTGTCTTTAGAAAAGATGGGTACCTGATTTTCAGTGCAGCTCTAAAGCTAGTTGGAAACGTCCAGAAGATTGCTGTTCAAGCTTCATCTGGACGTTTGGCTTTGTGTTCACATCCTCCACCCCTAGCATACAATCCAAAGTATAATACTGTGTGTAAGTGTCGCCGAAGAGGATCCTAAACAAGACACTGGCGTTGCTGACGGAATCTGAGTTTTTCTCCAAGGAAGCCCGTCTCATCTACTTGGTAGCATGTCCATAAAGCTCTCACCGTGGGAGCTCCATCAGCAACCTGGGCCTCTCCATTCTGATGCCCTGGAATCAACTACCCTGACATTTTCCTCTAGATGAAATATGTAGAGGGGCAGTGTGAAGTTGGCATTTAAAATGGTGTCTCTTTTTGATCAGAAATCAATCGTGTGTAAGCCTGGAAGTCATTTTGTGGCTTATATAAGCATCCTCCAAAGCCCCAGTGCCAATGGACAATTTCTCTTTATAAAGTAATGACATCATGTATTTTATTAGCGTGGTGGAATGCTAACAACAATTGATATGAAGTGTTCTTTAAGATATCTCTTATTACTGGGCGGTGGTAGCACACGCCTTTAATCCCAGCACTTGGGAGGCAGAGGCAGGCGGATCTTTGTGAGTTCGAGGCCAGCCTGGTCTACAAGAGCTATAATTCCAGGACAGGCTCCAAAGCTACAGAGAAACCCTGTTTCGAAAAACCAAAAAATAAATAAATAATAATAAAAAAAAGATCTCTCTTCATTAAGCCCTAAGAACTTAGTAATGAACCAAGACTTCATTGTTTGGTGTATCAGTGGAATCACTTTTGGCTTTTGTACCTTAACTCACACCTAGGATTGGTTTAACATAATCATTTGCCAATTCTATTAATTACAGCTGCCTCTCTGGGCTATGTCACTTGCCCAGAAGAGACCAGCTATGAATAATCAACACTTTTATCTCTGTTCTATTTGTTGATTGCTTGGTTAGTTGGTTTTTTGTTTTTTGTTTGGTTTTTTT
>JAQHUG010000008.1:14904852-14922236 GCA_028555095.1 Dicrostonyx torquatus | reverse complement strand
ATCCTCTGCCCCCCATCCCACACCTACACGTTGCCACGGCTATCCTCTGCCCCCCATCCCACACCTACACGTTGCCACGGCTATCCTCTGCCCCCACCCCACACCCACACGTTGCCATGGTTATCCTCTGCCCCCCATCCCACACCCACATATTGCCACGGCTATCCTCTGCCCCCCATTCCACACCTACACGTTGCCACAGCTATCCTCCGCCCCGCATCCTCTCACCCACACATTTCTACTGTGATTTTTAATTCTGATTACATTTCATTGTAATTAGCTATAATTTCTCCTTTTTGACTTCAAAACCCCTTATCTTTGTGTTCAATCCCAACTTTGAGGCTCTCTAGGAGACTTATTCTGCTAGGACATGGTCCTGGATGTGAAGAAAATCCCAAGTGCTTGTGAGAAAACTCCAAGAAAACAAGACAAGGGTTTTGTGACCTCACTTTCTTCAAAGCATGGAACTGTTCTTGGAATGTGTTTTCATGCTCTTCTCGGATGCAGCTGACAGGAGTGAGTTTACTTTAGCCTATTAATTGTTACTTACTGTTGGTATTCAATTAAACGTTTAAACTATCCTTTATTAACCTCTGTGGGGAAACGCGCTTTGCCATCCCTGTGCATCTTATCCTTGTGGTTGTACACAGCTGGAACTCATGAGAACTTTACTCACGTGACCTTTCTCAACCCTCGGAGTATATTGTCTGGTGCGCTGAATAGTGTTGGCTGTTGCGCTTCAGTTTGCCCCATTTATCGGCTCCGTTCTCCCCGGTCCCACCACCTCTAGAGCAGTGACACATTCCACTTCCAGATTATCCAGTAATCTTTCTGGAATGGAGAAAATGCCCCGTGCTTGTGTGTACAGTATAGAGACCCAGGGCCGCACACAACTGCTGATTATGAAATGCAGCTGGCATACGTGGGGACCACAGTGTCTTATTAAGTGAAAACAGCAAAGCCACATCAGCCTCCATGTTCTTTATGTCATAAGCCTGAGTCTGTTTGTTTTTCCCTTTGACTTTAGCAGTGACTATAGCGCCTGTCTGCCAGAGTAGTGAGGAGACAAAGGACAACAAACCCTGAAGAAGGCCCTGTAACTCACTGTGTATCCCAGGCTGACCTCAAGTTCACACTAGTCTTGCTTCAGCCTCCTGAGTGCTGGGATTACAGGAGTGAGTCACCACACTGGCTTCACCAGCTTCCTCCACTTGAGCATTCCCAAGTAACATAGCGATTGTCTTCCTTCTGGGGCTGAGCATTGGCTCTGTTTCTTAAAGACTATTGAAAGCAATTCCAGAATGTCGTTTTGCCATCCTTCACTCAGTTGTAGGAAAAGTGACAGAGGTTTGTCATTCTCTAAGGAGCTCGTAGCTCAGACTCTCTCTTGGGGTCGTGCTAATAGCTTTGACACCTCCATAAGCACCCTCGTGGGCAGCATTCGTGAGGCCTTTTCCTCCCTCTAAGTGGCATAACATACCCTTCTTAGATAATAACATTTCAAGCATCTAATTTTTGCCCAGCCAAGAGCAACACGGGAACTAGGAAATTCCATCAGTGAGCCAAACAACTTCTTGGCGGCGGCAGACACAGCTCTTTATCTGTTTCCTCAGTTCTTAACATGGGCTTTAGTAAGTTCTTCTCTGAATGGGTGGGTTAGTACAAGAACAGCCCGGTTCTGTGTCTCAGAAGTGATGATGCTAACAGCAAAACAGAACTTTCTCCTTAAGGTGCCAGACACCCTGGCAGTTATCTCTATGAGAAGATATGTTATGAAAACACACAGTATATTCAATTATGTCTTAGGCCTATGAAGCAAGTGATATAAAAACTGCAAACCCAGGTGGGGAGTTTATCCCAGTGATGAGTGCTTGCTCTACCACTCAAGGTCCTGGGTTCGAACCCCAGCACAGGAAAAATAAAACCCTTCAGACTCGTCCCACTGGTTTGAGTACTCAATGAAAGAAGTGGTACAGTGTATTTAAAAAAATCTGTGGGTTCAGAGAAAAGAAAAGAACATGCCCATTTCCCAGCAATTTGTATTCCTGTTGCATTCATTCATTGCAACAGACATGATCCCATCCTGGCCATTTCTTTTCATCTTGTTCTTTGTCTCCCCACTGCTCTGTTACACGGGCGCTATAATTACTGCCTGCTCTGACTGTTATTGTGGTCAGGTGCATTAAATTAAACAACTCACACGCCTCAATGTGGCTTAACGGTGACAGGGATACATCAGCTTCCAGTTTCCATCAACTTTCCTCGCGGTCACCTTACAATGATCCAGTAGTTCCCTCACTTGATCCCCTAGTTCAGTCTCATTGTTCAAGTTGTAGCTATTCGGAGATCTTAGAACCTCACCTGTCCTAACTCGGTATTTATAACACACCTGAGACCCCAGTTCATGGATAGCCACTTCACCCACAAAACCAATATGCCAAGGAGGAGAGAACTTGGTACCCTAAGGTATATAGAAATGTCTTTAAGATCCCTATGTATGGCCCTGGGTAAGTTACTCCACCCTCCTGGAGTTCAGTGACTGCCCTGTAAACTGCCAGGAAAGGGGACACGAATTGCTTTCGTTTTTTAATGTTATTTTTGTTTCTTTTTGAGCCTGGGTCCCAAGTATCCCAGGCCAGCTTCAAACGTGCTTTGCTGCTGAGAACTTTGAATTCCTGATCTTGTTCTCAAGTGCTGTGATAACAGGCAAGTGTCACCACGGTTGACTTGCTGTACTTCCCTCCTCCTGTCTATCCCCCTCTTTCTCCCTCCCCTTCCCCTTCACTATATAGCCCAGCTGCCCTTGAACTCACTATGTGCCCAAAATATCCTTCAAATTGCAATCGTCTTGCCTCTGATCTCCCTAGTACTGGTAATAAGTTTGTTCCAGGACACCTGGTTGATCCCCAGCTGTTTTAAGGAGTATTTGTTGAAACCAAATTAAACACAGGTGGTGAGTGGCCCCATTGTGCAGCTGTGCTATTGGTATAGCTGGCGAGGAGGGGACCATTTACCATCCAGGTGCTTTCCCAAGCCTGGAAGAGACTGTTACCAATGCATATGCTGGGTTAAAATCTGTTCCCTAGAGGAAACAGGGATTTAGCCATCAGCTATGACTCTCACTACAGGATCAGTCGGAGACATTCAAGTCACCCCAGACAGCACTACCTCATCTTGGACTGTTTAGTAATGTTCTCTTAATTGCTCTTCTTGACTCAGGATATCTGGGTGGGAAGATGACCTGGAACTGTAGTGGGTGCCCTCTCCCTGCAATACTCCCAGAATCCTGAAGGTGGTGTGGCATTTTCAACAGTTGCATTTGAATCACATGGGAACCCTCGGTTCCTGCTATATGTATGGCTTTTGACCCACCCAGAACGGCTATCCTGATACGTGGTATAGATGCAGCATAGCAAGGCTGTTGCAGCGCTAGGCCAGGGCTAGGGTGCAGCATCATGCAATGTCTGCAGGGGGCATGCATGGTGCAGCTATCTCCATGTAGGTGTGTCTGCCTCTGAGCCACAGTGGCCGGTGGGGAGGGGTTCCACTCTGCTGCTCTCCTTTCAGGAGCACATTGGCAATTTGCCCTTCCATGAGGACACAGTCTGGAGGTTCCCTGATGGCTTGGGGAGACAAGAAACATCTTAGTTGACTGGGGATTTCCTAGACTATGGGGTCTAACAAAGAAGTGAATGACAAAGACAGGTATTTGCAATGAACAAAAACAGTGCCCTCGGCACCAAAAATACTTTCCAAGCTGTGTCAGCCAAACATAAACATTACCTCCGATCCCCACTGATAAAATGCTCACTTCCCCGCTTCTTCCATAGGAAGGCTGTGGAGTGAGATAAAGCGGGGTAGCACTACCAAGGACAAACATCTCGGCATCCAATAAACTTGAGAATGTTTCTCTTTTTGTTTGCAAGGCTGGTCGCTATTTCCTGCATGCCTCGTGTTTATTGACGCGCTGTCTCCTCCGGTGTCCAGCAGCCATTTCCACACGGCTGTGATGGACCTTGCACCTCTGCCAAGTGGAGTCGGAGCGAGAGATAACAGCCAGCTACAACAATGGCCTTCCTCAGTCCCTTGCCCAGAAAACCCCTGGCACCGTGGCCTGAGAATCCCTTATCGGCGGTGCCCTGGAAGGCTCCGAGGTTCTGGAAGCAGAGTGGTGACTTGCCAGACAGTGATAACAGGCGGGTGCCACCAAGAGCCAGACGGCTGACGGCCACTGGACATCAAGGCCCCACCTGGCAGACAGGCAAAAGGAAGAGGAGATAGAGTAGCCAGTTCACACAAGGGTTTCCTGGTCACTGGGGACACACTGTCAACACAGTTGGATGCCTCTGTGCTAACCAGAAGGACTAATTTTATTTTTGGATCCTGTATGGAAGTTAAGTTAAGGCAGGCATTTCATCTTGAGGAGAGAAGTGTTTTCTGTTGCTCTTAGAAAAGGCACATGAGCCAGGTTTAATGATGCAGGCCATTAGTCTAAGTACTCAGAAGGCAGAGCAGAAACCATCTCTATGGATTAAGGCTAGCCTAGTCTACATAGTGAGTTCTCTGCCAGCCAAGGCTACAGTTAGGATCCTGTTGAGAGGGAGAGAGAGAGAGAGAGAGAGAGAGAGAGAGAGACAGAGAGACAGAGAGAGACAGAGGCAGAGACAGAGAGAGAGAGAGGAGAATATGATCATATAAAAGGTGCAAAGTTTTTTTATTTTTCATTTTTAAAATAAACTTTATTATTAAAACAGTTTTCAAATAAATAAACACATTGCATACAAAAATTAACCAGCCCCAAAGTCTATGCAACTTAATGGACTTCATATAGCTAGAGCTGGCATTCAGAACTGAACTGAACTAAAGTTGTCAAGCTCTACATTGAATTTTTACACTTTCAATATGGATTCCATTTTCTTCACTTACCCATTTTAAATGATCATTTTAAAGTAATTTTTGTTCTTGTTCAAGAATGTCAAGCATGCATTAATCAGATCCACCCCACCCCTCCCCTCAGCTCCTTCCTATCTGCTCCCTTCCCCCTTCCAGCTTCATGGGCTTTCTTCTTTTAAACCCACGGAGACCACTTAGGGCTGTCTGTGTGTGTGCATGGGTGTAGGACATGGGTGTGTGCTGGAGCACAGGTGACCTTCCAGTGAGTGCGTCCCTGAAGACAACTTATTCTTCTTCCAGTTAGGGGTGGGGCTTCATGAGTCCCTCCCCGCTCTCTGTTAGAAGTTTGGCCAGCTTGGTCTTATACAGGTCTTGTGGCTGCAATCCCAGCCACTGTGCTTTCCATGTGTGCCATGGCTCTATCATGGCCAGAAAATACTGTTTTGCTACAGACTATGAAGGATTCAGCTCTAAATGGGACATCTATATCAACCCCCTCCCCAGGGTTCAGGGATTGTCATAGACAGAAACCTCCAGAATTGGGAGTCAAAGAAAACTTCTGCTCCTCATAAGTAGATGGTCCAGGCATCGATTCTCAGGCGTAGTAACGTAGGCAGTACATTATTACAGAGCTGGAACCAGGACAAATGGACTACATTGGTTTACAGAGGCATCTTCAACTCAATGCACAGGTAAGCATCCTGGTAGATACTGTTATCAGCAGACACTGATGGAAATGCCCCTCATGGTCTCAGAGTTTCATGGAATAATAGCTGAGGTTGCGATTGAGGACTGAGCTCACAACTAGCTCCTCATTGTTGTGCTCAGTGCTTTACTGTTCAGTGCCCCTGAGTCCCGAACAGTAGGATCAGCACTCTTCACCAGGGTCACTGAGCACAGTGTGGGTGGGCGTAAGGAGACTGGCTCTGTCCCATCACTTGCTGAAGTCACACAGCTTGTTCTTAGCAGTGACTCAGAGAAACCTCCTAGCCTGATGAGCTGTTCCAATCATGATCCACACCGAGTTTTTGCACACTGTTTATTCAACATAAAAGTGCCTGGGTGACATGAAGAAACTTAATTACATTATATAAACACAGTGTGTTCCACCCTGGACTGACACCTCATCACCTTCAGGCAGTTACTGTGATATAGCTTTATCTCTAGCAGTCTTTGTTAGACATCCATCATGATGCTGCGCCGGCTACCTGACCCCGGGCAACGTGTTCTCCCCCTATGATTTTACATCAGTCCTTGTGCTTAATATGTGGGTAGGTTGATTTTTGTATGTTAGTCACTTAAGTCCCCTGAAGAGAAAGATCTCATCAAAACATGGGGCTTCACCTCTGTGGAGCCAACTGTGCTGGGTTGTATACATTTGTTTTCTGCAAGTTTTTGCAAATTAAGATCAGGCTCCATTGCTCAGGCTGGCAAGGGGCTGCATGATTTGCCTTAGCCCTATTGCCATTGGTCTCTTGGTCAAACCACAATTGTGATTAAGTATCTGAACTCTTAAGCCAGGCTCTTGAACTGAGCAGTTTATTAACCTTCATGTAGACAACCCACAAAACTCCAAACAAGACTTGAACTTGATTTATTATTTATGAAGGGCTCATCAATTACAAAGCCTAGAATATAATCATAAATTTTAATTGTGTAGATACCTCTCCTTTAGGCTGGACTTCTGGAGAGGGGAAGTGATATCATTTAGAAACCCAAGGGCTTCAGGTAGCTCCTGGCAAGAGAACACACTCTCTGCCCCAGAGCACAGGAATAGGCAGAACAATCTTTCTATGAACACCTTTGAGGGCACTCTGTGTTTCTGTTCTAGCTCACCACGCAGCTTCCTTTGGCCTGAAATTTCTCTGGTATTTAAATAGAGTATGTATGCACGTATGTATGCATGCATCATGCATGCATGTGGTGGGGCAAGTGCTATGGTGTACCTGTGGATGAAGGTCAGAAAATAACTTGCAGGAGTCAGTTCTGTCTTTTCATCATATACATGCCAGGGATTGAACTTGGATCATTAGGCTTGGCAGCAAGCGCCTTTACCCTCTGAGCCATCTCGCCAGCCCTGTCTCTGGTCATGAGACTCTTTGATAGGATTCTAGGTTTTGTTCCTATTTCTATATCCGTCCAGCTAATATGCCTCGATGACTGTCCTATTCTTATGGTCTCCCTCTAGTAACATGGGGCACTATGGAGAATAAATCCTGTACCCCATAAAGTCGTGAAGTTTCTGTGAATCTGTGAGATGAAGCTGGTTTCTGCCAGTGTATCATGGTATACTTAGTGAAGTATTCTTTTCCAAAATTTAGTTAGTGTAGAAAAAAAAAAAAGAAATTTAAGATGCACTTTATTTTTACATTACTTTCCCTAAAATGGGATGATGTAGTTGGGTGCCCATATCACCGACACTGCATGTCCTTTAGTTCCATAGGCAGATAAAACCATCTGCAGCACGGAAATACTCAAAAGAGAAATGTGAGCTGGGCGGTGGTGGTGCACGCCTTTAATCCCAGCACTCGGGAGGCAGAGGCAGGCAGATCTCTGTGAGTTCGAGACCAGCCTGGTCTACAAGAGCTAGTTCCAGGACAGGCTCCAAAGCTACAGAGAAACCTTGTCTCGAAAAACCAAAGAGAGAGAGAGAGAGAGAGAGAGAGAGAGAGAGAGAGAGAGAGAGAGAGAGAAATGTGTCTGTGCTGAAGAACACCTGCAGTAATTATTCTCGTCACAAGCTCTTAACCAATACAGAGTAATAAGTATTTTCATAGCATCTACGTTGCATTAGACTACACATCTTCTGGAGATTATTTGAAGCATACAAGGAGATGTGTGGACTCTATACAAATTCTTTGCTATTTCATGCAGGGACTCAAGTGTCCATGGAATGTGATTTCATAACAAAAGGATATAATCAAGGAGAAGCCCGGGGGAAGCCTCCTAAGGTGAGGTCTGGAGTGAGTGAGTTTTCATCCCTCCTCTCCTGGGATCTGCTGTCTCCCCCACCCAGGACATCGGTGTGTTCACCAGCCAGGAAGTCCCTCATATCCAGAGATTTCTTTTTCACTTCACTTTTCATTATGCTGATGTGGTTGATTAAATTATTGGCCACATGACTGAACTCAATCTACACCCCCAACTCTCCATCCATGGACCCTTCTTGTGAGCACCAGCCCCATTCCAACCTTCTTTTCTTTCTGGTACCCAGTCTCACCTGCATGCTAACAGAGATGTCCCAGGATCACCTCATCAACAGAACAAAGACACCCTCGTCCTTCAGGTAGTGCTATAGCGGGTTTATAAAGTTCTGTGCCAGACCCTGGGAGCACAGCAGAACATGACTGGAAATTTAGAATTGATATTAGGTTCCCATTCATGACTCTTTGCCCTTTATTGGCTGACTGACTTGATGAATGGCACAGCCTCTGTAGGACATCCTGCTGTCATCTGAAACTAGCAAATCCAGTCCCTCCTCCAAGTCAGCTAGTCTAAAGTTCTCCACAGTAGTTATCTGCTGTCCTTCTGGGCATTACAGCTTCACATTTGAAAACCATCCATGTCCCATTCCCATCTGATCACCTTCTAGTCTTTGTGAACCTAAGCCCTCAATAACAAGTGCTAAAAATCCAAAAGCAAACAAGGCAATTAGAATCTGAAATTCTATGTCCTTCTTATCCTTCCTCACAGAGATTCTGTTTTATCCCATGTAGTCAAAATTTTGTATACTAAAGTTGGGCATGGTGGCTTACACGTGTGATCCCAATAATAAGGGGCTTGGGAAGGAGAATTGCAATGAGTTGCAGGCCAGCCTAGGCTACATAGCAAGTTCCCAGCCAGTCTAGGTTGAAATATAAGACCCTGGCTCAAACAATGAGAAAATTAATGAATGGGTGAATATAAAAAAATAAAAGAATTTGTAGATCAGATTATATAAAATTTTCCACAGCTTGTATGGTGATTCTTTCTAATAAATACATCATAATGAAAATATCAGGAGTCAGAGATGCATTTAATATGCCTGACCTACCAACAATCCTGTTTAAATGACACAGTGTACTGTACAGTGTCTGTCCGTCCTTCTGGTTGCTGGCTGGGAGCTGAGGCTCATTGTCAATGCCCTGAACTGTGGCAGAGGAACAATCACACTCCTTTTGATAGGTTCAGGTAAGAGAGAGATCCACATTCAAAATCTGAAATGTAGTCTCCACTGGATGCTTATCGTAAAGCCAAGAGATAAGTCAGACCATTGTTAGTCAGGTATCCTCTGAGTTGAATCACAAACATGACGTCAGTCACCCTCAGCCAGCTGGCATCCAAGTTCACCAGTACCGTTTCCAATGAACCTAGTTCCCTCGGTCCTGAAGCAAGATAACTGCCCCTGAGTTATCTTGCAAAGCAGGTTTTTGGATTTCAGTCTGAGAGATATGGTGGTTAGGGTCAAAGTGCCAGGAGATTTGGTGGACACTGGTGACTGTGTGTCTCTGAGAAGTCCATCACCTTTCCTTGTTCATTTAATCTACCTATTTCTCAAAGAGAAACTTCCTGGCCTCCTTCTACAGGGCATGCATCCATTCAGTGGCCATTCAAATGGACCTTTATTAATTTTTCTGGTAGTTCTCCTCTAGGCCAGGCACAATTAGAACACCTGGATTGAATAATGTTTCCCAGGGCTGTAATGACTGGGGAAACCCTCTCAGACTAGTAACTGTGTAACAAGCAAGTAAGCAAGCAGATGTGCAAGAGTACAGCATGCACTTGGGAACGACTAAAGGATCTTTCCAGCTGGGCTTGGGGACTCTCTACATTCCCAATGAGTATCTCCCTACTCCCTTATGTGAAACGCTGCCTTAAGTGTGCCTGGCCCCAGGGAAGGGCTGCAGTATATAGGAGGAGAACACTAGGGGAGAAGGGTGCTCCGTCTGATTCCTGTGGGGTGAAGGCTTTCCAGGTGTGGCTTTTTAGGTAAAAGGCTCCTACCCCTCTATAGCCCTTCACCTAGAATCTGTAAGGAAGACCCTTGGTTCCCCAGAGTGAACTTTGATGGAACCATGCCTCCATTTACCCCTGGAATCACAGGAAGGAGAGCAGATCTTGCTTACATCTCCCCAGGGGAAGGCAATTTAGCAACACTTTGGCTCAGCTTTTGCCTGATCTTTGCATAGGTGCTTTAATCCTCCAAGGGTTGTCTGTTCATCTGTCCTCTCTCACCTCACCCCAAGGCTGTATACACAAACTTAAGTCGCGATCCTAAATCTGTGGAGAGCAGAGCTTGTACAAAGCGGCCTCAAGACGACTTGTGAAAGAAGCTAGCTGGCAGAAACCCTTCCCCACCCGAGAAACACGTAGCAGAGAATGTGCAAGAAAGAGGAGAACAGAGGCTATGGTGATGACTTAAGAGGAGTCATGCCATTCCCAGGAGCGATTTGCCTTTCTTAATAATGGTCTCTAGTCCTTTTTGTAATCCTGGTGTCATTCTTTGTCCTGGGACACAAGTACCTGGAAACTTCAGCAGGTGCCCTCAGAAAAAGTGCCTCTAAGCAGCTTCTTAAATGCTCTTTCTTACAAACTTTCCCTACTCACTTCTATTCTTTCTTTCAAGTCCTTGCAAACAGTGGGTAGGTTGCCGCAGAAGCTCAATGTAAACCAACCTCTTCCTTCTGCCTTCCTTCCCGTGGCCTCCTTCCCATGGCCTCCTTTCTGCGGCTTCCTTTCCACGGCAGGTGAGATGAGGTCATGCTTAGACTCTCTCCTCTGCCCAACTGATCTATGAGTTGAGGGAAAGAAATGAACGCGGTCACCCTTTCTTAAAAGGGGAAGACAGTTGTGGGAGAGGTAGGGGGTTTGCTGGGAGGTCCAGAGGGATCCACCATGACCTAATGGTGAGTCTGGGATCACAGGGGTCTCCCTGAAGGCTTGTCTGTGGACCACCAAAGACGGGTAGAGACCAGGCAAGATGATGACACCCTCGTGGTTGCTCAGAGTCCTTATACTGGTAGGTTTCTTGAGTACCACATCCCCATACTAGCCCTCTTTGCAGGCATGCACCCCAATCTCCCATCTATCTTCCCAAATCAGTAAAACTTGTTCCTCATGCCGGGCCTCCTGCTGTGCTTTCCTTTTTACTGCCTAAAGGCTATCGCTAGAACTTTCTCAAGACACCATGGGGAACTTTTGGAAACTCAAGGCCCACAGACTCAGCTGTTGGGCTCTGCCTTCTTGATGTGCAACAATAAGGACAAGTAAGGCCCAGCCCCTGCCGTGGTCACAGACAGGACTGAAGGGCCCCAGCAAAAGAAACTGACAGAGCCTTCCAGGTCTACTCAAAAGAAACCTTGTTCTGTCTGAAGATCAACACAGATAAGAACTTTTCATCTTGTAAAGTATCGTGTGTGTTCATAGTTTTCTGTACATCACTCCATACTAAGACAGGCTGAATTTATGCTGGTCTTAAGATTCCACCAAGTAACTGGGTAATAAGACTTGTGGCCACTTTAATTTTTTTTTAATTAAATTTTACTGTGAGTTTAAGTGTATAAATATATTTGCATGCCTACTCAAAAATGTGTGTGCATATGTGTGAATGTAAATGTTTGGGGATAATTAATTAAAAGGCCTAATAAATACATAACATATAAACTGAGCTACTCCTATATTCTTAGGACCTAGTAATATTGTATCTTTGGGTCAATTAAATATTACATAAAATGTTGCATGTCTATATTAAATAACATTCACTGGGGTTATAAGATAAAGGTTTTATTAGGCTATAAAATTTAACATCGACTATGTAGATTTTGGTGATGATTTCTTTCCAAACAAGTAGTTCTATTCCATGGATTAGCAAGCATGAGCAACAGAAAATACTATAAAATACAAGGTTTTGTATTAATTAAAGTATTTCTAAGTAATATAAATTATAAATTCTTTTATTATTAGATTAATTTCTTTGGATTTTAATGAATATTCTTACTGTATGAATATTAAATGTAAGGTTTTATTAAGTCTGTGAAACATGTGAAATTGTGTGTGTGTGTGTGTGTATTTGCCAAAGATTATTATATTGTTTTCTTTGCAGGAGAGACTGTACCTTGGCCATTTTGCTAAAACAAGTGGGCATTCCAGGAGACATGATCCTAACAAGTAGCCATTTAAAGTCTAGGTAAGTTTACTCTGCATGTAACTAAAATACCTGTGTTATTGAACCCTAAAATAACTGGTATGGGGGCTGGAAAGCTGGCTTAGCAGTTCAGTGCACTTGTTGCTTTTTCAGAGGACCCAGGCTGGGTTCCCAGAGCTCACTTGGTAGCTCACAACCTTCTGTAATTACAGTTCTAGAGGATGCCCTCTTCTGGCCTCGGTGGGCACTGCATGCCTACGGTACATAGACAAATGCAGGCAAAACATCCATACTCATAAAATTAAGTCAATCTAAAATTAAAGTTGATCTTATGTTTTCAAGATAAAAATTGAACTTACTATAATTGTATTAAATATAAAACTACCTCTGGTGACTTGTGCTTTTCTCTTTCAAAAACAAGTTTTGGGCGGATTTTAATCTTCATTTTAAACTAGAGCGGGGGGGGGGCGGTTAAACTAACATTTAAAACCAAGCTGTTGTTTCTTTCTCTACCTGCTTGAAAGTGTATAAGAATCAGGTTAGGCTCCACGTATTTAAAAAAATCAGAGTTCTTCTCCCTTTATCTGTATTAAGAATCGCGTCTTGGGGCCAGAGAGCTGGCTCAGCAGTTAAGAGTGGACTTCTGTGGTGTTTGGGTACAGGAATAGCTATGGGCTTGGGTGAGATAATGGGCGGAGCTCGGGTGGAATCAATTCTGAGTCTGTTCTGAAAACAAGGAAGAAGAGTAGCCATGGATGTGGGAAAACTGGGTGCCGGGCTGTGTAGCTATCACAGGTTTATGTCCATGTCAATGGTGGATGCAATGCTTTTAACTGAATGACCAGTAGAAGAGACCCCGCCAGCAGCGGCATCAGGAGGGCTCCCAGCAATGATGGAAGCAGTTTCGGGGGGCCCCAACCTTCCTTTGTCCACTTACCTGACTTCCACTGCAGCAATGAGGGAGAGCAGAGGGGCTGTGATTGAGAACCGTGGTCCCATCCCCCGAGTTTTGGCAGGCTTTTTGTTTACCCTCCTGGACTAATAGACTCCTGATTGGGCCTTACTCTTTGCCTCATTTACATATGCATCCCCAGCCAATCAGGGTCTTTCCATCATCAAGCTGAGACTCATGGGTCTGTTTGGGGTTTTGTTGTTGCTGCTGTTTTGTTCTGTTTTGTTTTCTCTCAGTGACCTGCCATTCCTGCTCTCTGAGACCCACTGCTTCTGCCTCTCTGATCATGAGTCCTCCTTTTGGAGACCTGTTCTTACGAAGACAGCACTTGGGGACCCTGAGGCCCTAAACACTTTCTCTCACTTGGCATCCCACAGCCACTGCAAGCTAAAGCTTTTTAGTTTTCTGTTCAAGCTGTCACTGCCTTCTCCAGTGTGCTGACCTTTCCTTTTCCTTTTGTTCACAGAGTCTTCCTGATTTGTACACAATCACCGCCTGCCCACTTCATTCTTGGGGGTGGGGAGCAAGCGTTTCTCAGACAATGTGGGCAAACCAAGTGTATGTCTGTGTGCATCCTTCCTATGGCAATAGTTTGCCATCTCCACATCTGTATTCATGTTCATATTTTTTTTCTTGTTCCTCTTTTTTTTTTTTTTTTGGTTTTTCGAGACAGGGTTTCTCTGTGGCTTTGGAGCCTGCGCTGGAACTAGCTCTTGTAGACCAGGCTGGTCTTGAACTCACAGAGATCTGCCTGCCTCTGCCTCCCAAGTGCTGGGATTAAAGGCGTGCACCACCACCACCCGGCCTCTTTTCTAAAAGACAGGTTCTTTTTTTAAAAAAAAAAATATTTATTTATTATGTATACAATATTCTGTCTATATGTATGTATGTCTGCAGGCCAGAGAGGGCACCAGACCCCATTACAGATGGCCACCATGTGGTTGCCGGAAATTGAACTCAGGACGTTTGGAAGAGCAAGCAGTGCTCTTAACCTCTGAGCCACCTCTCCAGCCCTAAAAGACAGGTTCTTACCGTAGAGCTGAGGTTCATCTCACACTCTAGCTCATGACCCTCCTCCCTCACCTCCCAAGTGCTGGAATTACAGGTGCACATGCCATACCCAGCCACACTAGCATCCAATCTGTGTCTATATTTTATCCTGTTTTATGCGACTTTTCCAGGGGTGGCATGATCAGATGTTTACTCGCCCCAGATAAGGCACTAATGACAGACCAGGGAACAGACTGCACTGGAGCCTGGAGCCTGACTTGTTTAACCAGTGAGTTTATTGGGGTTATTTACAGGCGTGGCGATGTATTGGGGGCCATTATATCACCCCAACATGGGGGACAACTTGTAAAACCACACCCCTGCATCTCCCTGCACAAGTCTCAGGCAGTGTAGGGCCATTGAGTCTCACCTTGAGCCTTCTCTTGCTGTGTCTTTAACCTTGGGGCACATCCTTGTGATTCCTTTAAGTCTCGAAAGCCTCCTGAGCCTTGTGGAGTTAGTTTTCTGAGTCTGGTGAGCCCCCCACCTCCTTTGAGGAAGGGAATTTTTAATTCAGAGGACAAAGCTATACAACACGCACCCACCTGTCTCTGTTTAAATGGGATAAAACTGACAAAACTTGGAAGAGGTTGTGTGGCTTGAATGTTATGCATTATGAAATGATTACCACGGTTGAGCTAATTAACGTACAACTCACCTCATATAGGAACTATGTGTGATGAGAATATTTAAGATTTAAGGTTTACTCTGAACCAATTTCAAATATGCAGGATTGTGAGCTATAGTCCGTAGTGTGCATCCATTACAGTTCCAAACTTATCCACCTTGGAAGACTGCACCCTTCAACCAACATTTTCCCATTCTCTCTCCCACCCTAAAAACAACCCTACTCTTTGTTCCTCCCAGTGGACACTTTTGGATGCCACAATAAGGACTGCTTTTAGCCTTCCTTTTTTTTTTTTTTTTTTTTTTTTGTAGTTTAGCTTTTATGAGGAATGGGTAGTCTCTCTGCATGGTTTTAATTGACAATTTTTTAACCATTTGTATATCCTTATACAAAGAGGTGTCTGTTGTTTCCATTTTCATGTACAGGATGTGTTATCTGCCTTATCAAGCCTTCCTTAGAGACAGAAATGCTTTGTCCGTTTGACTTGTTGCTAACTCTCTCCTGGCTTATGGTCTGACTTTATTTTTCTCTACCACACACTAAGTTGCCACACACACCATTTGCAAGTTTAATTACAACTTCACCAAATTATCCTTACCAAGAATAAGCTCCATAAGCATCAGGTAGACATCTTGTTGAGTTTTGGCAAATTCACTGCTGAAACCATCACCACAGTCCAGGTAAGAAACACTTGCACCAGCCTCTTGAAGAACAGTTTAGAAGTTTTTAATTCTCATGAAACCCAGTTTATCCTATTTTCTTTCATGGGAAGTGTATTAGGTTGGGTTCTGCAGCATACCCACACCCACTCACACCCACCTACACACACACACACACACACACACACACACACACACAATTCACTAGACTGGCTTATACTCCATGGAATGAGCCAGGGTAGTCCATCAGTGGCTGTCTTCATGCTGGAAAGACTGAGAACCCAATAGCTGCTTAGTCCTGAAACTGATGCTCAGCAGGCCCAGTCTCATGCTGAGGGCCTGGCAGCTCCCTCTAACACCTCTGGTATCGGTCTACATTATAAGGCAGAAGAAACGCTGGATTTTAAAAATGTAAAAATACAAGGAAGTAAAATCTTGCTAGGCTAGGGATGCAGCTCAATTAGAGTGTGTGCCCAGCCCTGTTTTCCATCTCCAGCAGAGTAACTGGGTGCGGAGGCACCTGTCTGTAAATGCCAGCAGGTGGGAGATAGAAGCCGGAGGTTCAAGATCATCCTCAGCTACACAGGGAGGCTGAAGCTGGCCTGGCCTGTGTGAGATTCTGCCTCAAAAAATTACTAAACAAAACAAAAACATCTCCTACTCAAAATCTTGGCCATCTTGTATACCATAAAGAAAGAATATAAGGGGTAAGGAAGGTGTTGGAACTCCTTGCTGGTTCTTAAATGTTAGAGACTGCGTGCTAGATGCAGGGAGCTAGGGACTGGCAGGTGTCTGGACTTCTAGACCCTTTAATTCATGTAGCTGCTAAGTCGGTACTGGATTTGAGTTTGTTCCCCACCAAAGTCTCCTCAGTCCCTCACTTGGGGAGTAAATTTGCAGCGTTGCTCATCTGAGGTGAAGGCACCGCCTTGGAGCTGGACCTAGCTTGGAGCAACATTGGGGTACCTCGTATTCCTCAGAATTCTTGACTTTCTGATACAGGCTGTCTTTTTATTATTTATTTATTTATTTATTGCCTCAAGTGTCCCTTAATGCACACTTTTCCTTCAGAACACAGGCAGGCCATCGAGGCTCCAAGAGCCAATCCTCTTTCTTGCTTTGTGGACTTACCATAGGCTATGAATAGAACATTAGAACTGCTTTTTCCGTTTCTTTTCCTGTCTCTATTTGTGGGAAACAACTGTTTCTTGTTCGTCACTAAACAAATAAGGTCTACAAGGTACATGCCACCTCAGGAGTCCTTAATAAGGTGCTGCAGAATGACTAAAGGAATTGCGCATGAATGAGTACCTTAACCTAAGGTGTATTTGAAATGTTGTCATGCCTTAAATAATTAGTACTTTTACCCTCTCATAATGTGCTGGCCTGTAGAAATGTAACCATGGCTCTTCATGCCCTCAGCCTCGAGCTCTGAGTGTTAGGGTAAAGTGTTGTCCCATAGGCTGCGTATCATGGATGTGACTTTTGATTTCAATGTTCTTTTGATATCTCAATTTATGATCTCAGGGCTGGTTATTATTTGATCTTACAGGTCACCAGAAAAGCTAGCTACAACACTTCTGCAGGGCTCCTGATCCTCAGATTGTAAGGCAGCCATATCCCACATTCTTTCTTGTTAATGGTTGATATCCCCTGCTAGAGGATACCCATCAGACACCTGGACATTAGAGTTTCATTTTCCAGGACTCTCCATCTGCTTTTATTCTATTTTTTGTGTGCTTTATTTTTGCCTTGCTCCTCTGACCAAGAGGCTACGGTTTCTTTCTTGGGTGAGCGTCTTTCTGCTTTATGGAAGCATTCTTCACAAGACTAGAACTGCTTTAAATGTGCCACTCCGGGAAACAGAACTCGGTGATGGACTGGAACTATCTTAGGCTTGCTGCTAGGTTGCAGGGAAGCTTGACTCTAGAGCCTCCCGAATAGGGTACCTATTTGTTAGAGGTAACTTTTAAAGTCGTGGTGGAATTGATCTCCTTTCCCATTTTTAATGCTCAGCCCAGTGTCTTTGAGCATCTTCATGCTGTTGTACGACTACCACCACTGTCACTTCTCCATTCT
>JAQHUG010000008.1:14889999-14904486 GCA_028555095.1 Dicrostonyx torquatus | reverse complement strand
ATTTTGGGTTTCCCTAGAGGTAGGTTGCTCCAGGGGGGGGGAGAGAGAGAGAGAGAGAGAGAGAGAGAGAGAGAGAGAGAGAGAGAGAGAGAGAGAGAGACTTTACCTCACAAGCATGTGGATTTGAGTTAGGATTCCCAGGACCCTGTAAGAGCTGGACAGGTGTGATAACCTGCCTGTCATCCTAGTCCATGAGAGGCAGACACGTGAAATCCCCAGAGCTAGCAGGCTAGATAGCCTAGCTGGCAAGCTCCAGGTTCAATGAGAAACCCTGCTTCAAAATGTAATGCGAAGAGCTGTGGAGGAAGACACACACACGTGTGCCCAAACAAAAAAAGCAAACACAAGCTTTGTTAAGAAAAATCAAGGAAAAGGGAGAGAAACTCATGAGAGTTACAGGGTCGTAACAAAAAGTAAAAATCACCTCTGATTTGTTTGCCTGGGTGCTTTTTGGAGAACTTATAGCAGAAACTAGACCAGGACTAAGGCCATTTCTACTGAGATTGGTTAGTTCTCTGAGCATATCATGGATTCAAACGATTTGAGAGTTCCGTATTCTATGCATGATCTTCTGCAAATGGTCCACACAGGTTATTCACAAACTGCTTATCCAGCAAGGGGTGGGTGATGTTCCTCCCTGTCCATCTTTGTCTTCTGCTTTGACACCTGTTCACCCTGGTTCATCTGGCTGCTGTTGCTACTCTCCAGCCTTGCACGTGTTGCTGGCCCCTGCACCACCCCCCATAGGGCCCAGGAAGTAGCAAACACAGAACTTCTGTTGTTCCCTCCTCCACAGAGTCAGGATGAGTCAGGACCAGAGGATGGAATATTGACAATCATAACAGCTGAGCAAAGCCTCAGTGGTCAGAGGTTTTTGTTTTGGTTTGGTTTGGTTTTTTCGGGAGGGGGGTTGTTTGTTTGTTTTTTAAATAAGGGCTCTATTTTGTGACCCTGATTGATTTTCACATGTAGATCTCATTTCTAGTTGGTTCCCCACTGGGAACATCTAGCCACGCCCCCCATTGTATACCACACTGTTGGTCTTCTAGTATAAACAGCCCCCTTACCCTAAGTCACACAGTTCTCACCTGACCAACCAAAGCCATCGGTAACCAAAGGTTTCAGAGAGAAACTCTGAAAGACTGAGAGCAAAGTCCCTCTTGAGGACTATTTAAGTCTTCCCTAGCGACAGGAATAGGTATCTACCCTCCCATCCAGGATCTGGACTTATAGTGTCACATGCTCTTATATTGTCACAAAATAGTACCATTATTTTGGATTTCTTCTGGTTGGTTACATTAAAAAAAATCATTGCCCATTATTTTATTAATGTTTTAATTTTAAAAGTTTTTATAAGCGGTATATTTTGATTATATTCTTCCCCCCAGCTCCTCCCAAATTCTCCTTACCCATCCAACATCATATTCTCATGCTCACTCTCTCTCAAAAAAATAAAAACAAACAAAAAACTAATATGACAAAAAAGTAAAACAAAAAGTGTGCAAAAATATTGATTCTGCTTTGTGTTGGCCAAGTACTCCTGGGCATGTGGTCTTCCTTGGAGCAGTTAATATACATAGTAACACTCCAGTAGAGAAACTTGGTTTTCTTTTGTCATCAGGTTATCATTCGCAAACAACTCTTCCTTGGGAGTGGGACTTCATGCCCTCTTCCCCTTTTCAGTGCTGGGATTTTGTCTGGTTTGAGCCTGTGCAGGTCTTGCACACACTGTCACAGTCTCTATGAGATCAGAAGTGTAGTGGTTCCACTGTGTCTGGAAGATGCTGTGTCCTTAGCATCATGGCCGTGCCTGGCTTTTGCAATCTTTCCTCCTTCTTTACGCTGAACCTTGAGGGGAGCAGTTTTATAAGGATGATAAAGACATTTGGGACTGAATGCTCCAAAGTCCTTCACTCTCTGCACATTGTCCAGTTGTGGGTCTTTCTGTTAATTCCCATCTACTGCATCTACTGCAAGAAGCTTCTCCAATCACACATCTGAGCACAACCAAGTGTGGTGGCTGTGGGTACCTGACCTACGGGCTGACTGGGAGTTGCAAAGGAACGGAGATGGCCTAGAAAGAATGGCTAAATGGGACAGTGGGGAAGAACTAAGGGGACCTCAGTCTCTGGGTCTTCCAAATCCCAAGGGGATGGAGATGGCCTCTATTTTATTTGTTTTTTTTTATAAGGATAAGATTACATAGCAGAATTTATACTTTAATGCCTTTTTTATAACTAATTTTTATTTTATGTTTATTGGTGTCTGCCTGCATGTATGACTGTATGAGGGTATCAGAAGTCCTGGAACTGGAGTTACAGACAGGGGTGAGCTGCCATGTGGGTGCTGAGAATGGAATCCAGGTCCTCTGTAGAACCTGTGATCATTGCAGCACGAATGGGAATATGTATCCTGGCAGCTGAGAGCCAAGGAATACCACAAAGTCACTGTAAGCAGAGGGCTTACAGCTCTACTCCAGGGAAAGGTTTCCCCAATGCACCTGTAACAACTCTTCTCTGGCAGGAGAGGGCTTCCCCGGGGAAGTCCTTACAGCTCTGCTTAGATCTCCAGAGTGTCACAACTCTGCTCAGCTAGGGGAAAACTTCCCCAGCTAAAGTGTTACACTTCTGCTCAGCTCCGGTCTGCCCCAGCTCCAGCCAAAGTTGTTAAAAATCCGGCTCTGCTCCAGCAAAAGTGTCACAGCACACGACAAACCTCACTGGAGAGTTAGTGGAAAGGAGGAATCCAGGAGGGTGGATAAGAAACATACCTAAATGAACAGAGTACAGAGCTTATATAGGACTTCTTGGGGGAGCGGGGCTTTCCAGGGTGGATTGGGATTGGCGGATTTTTGTGGTCTGATTCTAGCGCAAACTCAGGGATTGGTGGGATTCTGCAGCCCATCTGCCGCTGGGAGAAACTCAGGGATTGGTGGGATTTCAAGCCCTAGTCCTGGATTAGTCAGGTTAGGGTGTTTTTTCATTGACCCTTTTCACACTGTAGATAAAAACCTATAACCAGTGCTTTTAACCATGGAGCCATCTCTCCAGCCCTGTAATTTACCCAGTTTTAAGTGGGAAAATTTATTAGCTTTCAGTTTATCTCCATTCGGTACAAACATCACCATTACTTAATTCCAGGTCATTTCCTCACCCTCAGAGAAACTTCAGATATATTGATTAAATTGTTATTTTTTTCTTTTGGAGACAGGGCCACATATAGGTTGGCCTGGAATCACCCATGTAGCTAAGCACAACCTTGACTGCCTGGCCTTCCTGCCTCCACCTCCTGAATGCTGGGATTTCAGGTGTGTGCCATCACTTCTGGTTTACCACCGTATGGGGAATCAAACACAGGGCTTCGTGTAAGCTGGGCAAGCACTCTACCAACTGAGAAGCATTCCCATCCCCATTGGCTTACTTTCTGAGTAACTGCTCATTAACTTTCTGCCTCTATAGATTTGCCTATTTGGAACATTTTATATTAATAAAATGATCATAATGTTGAGCTTCTTTTCCTTAATAGAATAATACAATATTTTCAAAGTTCATCCATCTTGTGTGTGTATTCATACATGTATGTATGTGTGTGTGCATATATATAGAGAGGGGGGTACATTATATATTATACTATGTATAATCAGTTCATTAACTGCTGAACATTTGTCTTCAGCGTGCAGTTACTATCAATACTGCTTCTATACACACTTAGGCTTCTGGGTGAAAGCCTTCCCATTTCTTCCCATCTCTGTTTTACTTCTTACATTTTAAGAAGCATGGCTTTTTATATGTTTTCCTTATCCAATTGACCTTATTGGGATGCCCATTCCATGCTATATAAAGGTAAAAACACACTTCATTTTGGGCTCCTGTCTTCAGAGCAGCTTTTGCTTTCACTGGGGTTGAGAAGTCTTGCCACGGGCTTTCCTTGTAGCTGGTATTAGCAGATTCCAGGAGTTCTCATCTCTTCCTAGCTATTGCGTGTCATTATTAGTAAAGGGTTGTAATTTGCTAAGTTCTCTCTCTGGGTCTGTAGAGGGGAACATGTAGGCATTGTCTTTCCTATGAGACTGTTTTCAGGTGATTTTTGTTACTGACGTAAACCCTACTTCCTGTAGGTGTATAATGTAGTTTATATCTTGCTGGATTTGGGGTACAAATCTTTTTGTAGGATTTTACACTCATGTTTCTGGGGAATATATAGTCTCCCCATCAGTTTGGTACTAGTATCATTCTGGCCTCAGAGAGATCCAGGAAGTGTCTCCAATCTATTTTTCAGAAACATTGCAAGAGATTGGTGTTGGTTCCCTAGGTAAGAACCTATGCTTCTTCTTGGTGGGTAGTTTATCAACTTTTGTTATTATTACCTTGATCTCCTTGCCTGATACAAACATACTCAGACTTCATACTGCCAAAGTGGGTTTTCTAGTTTCTGCCTTTCTAGCCTTTTCTTCATTTTATCTAGACATGTGATTATCCGCGAAATTTCCTCTTTACATATCTAAGATACGAGTGACATGCTCTCTTGTTTCAGAATTAATAATATGAATCCTTACTATTTTTTTACTTTGATCAGTCTACCTAAAGACCTTCTTAGTTGTTTTGTCTTTGTTTGTCTCTATTATTTTTCTACTTTCATTATGTTATACTTTCATTGTTATAATTTTTTCCCTTCTGATGGCCAGGGATTAGTGTGCTCCTTTTTGTTATCACGTTTATCAATTTGGGATTTTTGAATTGTTTGTTTGTTTGAAGAAGTAGCTCATGCTGGCCTCAAATTCAATATATAGTCAAGCCTTGAACTCCTAACCCTCCTGCTTCTACTGCCAAGCACTGGGATTATAGGTCTGCTTACCACGCCTGGTTTGTGAGGTGAAGTCAGGGCCGCCTGCACACTGGGTAAGCATTCTGCTGACTGACTTCCTCCACAGCCTGTGATAGTTCTTGCTTAAATGCAGGCATTTACAACTCTAAGTTTCCCTCTAAACATGTTTTTTTCCCCTCTAAAATAGCACAGAAGCTGCACCTCATCAAATTTAAAGTTTTAATTTATCTTAAAGAATTGCCCGCATTTACCTTATTTCTTTAACACATAAATCATTTTAGGATTATGCCCCTTGACTTTTGTATGGTGTGAATTTACCAAATTCCTTCTGTTGCCAACCTCTAACTTAATTGTCTTGTGGTAGAAAAACACGCTTTGATGATTCCAGAAAGTTTCATTTCTTGAGACCAGTTTTATGGTAGAGTGCTATTTCTCTGGATAAGTTCATCCGTACTTGATAAGAATAACTATTCTGTTGTTCCTGGGTGGAGTGTTCTACAACAGCTGTGAGAGCTGGCTTATTGAGTCATTCAGATTGCCTGTATGGTAACTGACCTTCTGTTGTTTGCTTTGCCCATTATTTAAGCTGTGCAGGATTGAGGTGTGGCTCCGCGTGAAGCACTAATCTGTGAGAGGCTGTGGGTTCAGTTCCCGGACGCCACAAATCAATGAGTTAATTAATGTGAAAGTGGACACTGAAGTCTCCAGCTACTCATGTTGGGGTGTCTAGTGATTCCTCAACTTCTGTAAACTCTGCTTCAGGCCTTGAGTATCTGATGCTAGGTATATGTAATGTATGTCCAAAATATTATAGTTTTGATACCTTGATCCTTTTATCTCTATTAAATTTCTTTGTCTATTGTAACAATTTTTTAATTAAGGTCTACTCTTTCTGAAAGTAGCTTATCTGATACAGTTTCCTTTCATTTATTATTTGTATCATTTATTCCTCCATCCTTATAGTTGTAATTTATTTATACCTTGTGATTCTAAACATTATCTTTTTGTTTTCATATGTTTGTCAACTCTGCATTCCACTGAAGCATTTCACATATTATATCCAATATAATTTCTAGTATGGTAGGATTTAGATATGTCAATTTCTATTTGTTTTCTGTATTGTATTATATATGTGTGTGTATGTGTGTATTGTGTGTGTGTTCTTTGCTTCATATTCCCCCTTCTTTATGCTCTTCTTTTGTGTTAATTTCTAGTTTTCATTTTTATCTTTTTATCTATCTATTTTAGCTGTTTCCTTACCTATTTCCTTGAATATTACCATTGTCTTAATATATTACACTATTATTCAATTCTATTCCAATTGAATTACAATAGTATATAAAAACTTCACTCTTGTTCCACTTGGTTCTTAATTTCCTATTTGATGCTATTTTTCATATACATTGTATCTTTATCTATCATATGCACCTCAATACATATAGATATGTATCTATATGTATATATATGATTTCTCAGTGTGGTTACAAAAGGAAAATAGTTGCAAAAATATCTTTGTACTGATTTTTACTTACATAACACTCATATTACCATGTAGTTTTCTTGGCTGGTTTTCTGTTCTTTGTTGTATTGGATTTGAGCTACTGTCAGGTATCTCTTCATTTAATCCTAGAAGACTCTCAATTTCCAAATTGTTTCTTAAATTTTTATTATGTTTTTTTATTTATTCAAGGGAGGTATGCATGGAGGTCAGAGGACAACTTGTGGGAGTCAATTCTTTCCCCTCTACCTAGGGATCAAACTCAGATCATACAGCCTGGTGGCAAGCATCCTTACCTTCTCCATCACTTTGGCAGCTCCAAAGTTGTTTTTTGTTGACTAATTCTGCCAGTGGCCTGTCTCTCATTTTCTGGAGAGTATGTCAATCTCTCTTTCATTTCTAATGATAGGTTTGCTCGATATAAAATTCTTTTTTGACAGGTGTTTTTCTTTTAGCATTTTGAATATGGCATTCTGTTGCCTTCTGCTCTTCTTGGCTCCTAATGAGAGACCTGCATTTGGTATTACTGAGAATTACTTGTCCACAAGAAAGGCAACTACTTTCTTGGTGCTTTTAAGTTTCTCTCTTAAGCTTCAATGTGCAACAACTTGATTATGATGTGTTCATATAAGAATCTCTCTGAGTTTATCCTACATAGTGCTTTTTAAACGTCATATATGCTCTTCTACACTGTAAAGATTTGTCACTTGAATTGGTGTAATAAAACACTGATTGACCCATAGACAGAGAGGAAGTATAGATGGGGTGACCAAACTAAGGATGATGGGAAGGAAAGGGAAGGTGTGAGGAGTCGCCAGCCAGACACAGAGGGAGCAGGAGATGAACATGTCATGCTAATAAAGGTACTTCCATGTGGCAGAGCATAAATAAGGAAAATGGGTTAACTTAAAATGTAAGAGCTAGTTAGTAATAAGTCTGAACTATCTATAGGCTGAGCATTTACAATTAATATAAGCCTCAGAGTGGTTATTTGGGAACAGGCAGTTGGGACGAGAAACTTCAGTTTACATATATTTAAATGTTTTACATTAAATTTTTGGATTCTTCATCCATTACCTTTTTACTTATTCTTTCTTCTTTTCCTTCTGAAATTCACATTCATGCATAGTTATGATTGATATCTCAAGTCTCTGAGGGTCTGATCATATTACTTCATCTTTCATCATCTGTCCTCAGACTAGAATCTCAATTGACCTATTTTAAGGTTTACAGACTCATTCTTTTTTTTTTTTTCATATGCCTAAATCTGTCATGGAATATCTCATTTTTTTAAAAATTTGGTTAATTTTTTAATTTCAGAATGTCTATTTAGCTATTTGCTATATATTTTCAATTTCTTTATTGTTTTTTCTATTTTGTTTAATATTGTTTTCAAGTTTTTTGTTTTTTCGAGACAGGGTTTCTCTGTATAGCCTTGCTATCTGGAAACTCACTCTGTCAGGCTGGCCTTGAACTCACAGAGCTCCACCTGCCTCTGCCTCTCAAGAGTTGGAATTAGAGGCGTGTGCCACTACCGCCTTATTCCTATGTTTTTATTTAGTTCTTAGGTGTGATTTTTTTTCCAAAACATTTTTTCTTTGTGACAAGGTTTCACTTATGTAGCTATGTCTGACCTGGAACTGACCATGTAAACCAGGCTGGCTTGAACTCAGAGAAATCCACCTGCCTCTACATTCTGGATACTGAAATCAAAGGCATGCACTAAAAGTGCACTGATGATGCCCAGCTTCTCCAGTTTTTAAATATTGACACTTTAGAATATAAATATTGTATACAGTTAGAATAGAAATTCCGGAGCTGTGGAGTTTCACATGGGACTTTACACTTTAACTATTGGATATATTCTTGTGCACTTATCTCCCAGCAAAAGGTGAAAACTTTATGATAGAATTAGAACTAGAAAAAGAGTCTTTTCTTCATTAAGTTGCTTCCTGTTGTGTATTTGGGCACGGTGAGAACGGAAGTTAATAGAGTGCATACTGTTGTCATTTGTTGGTTGTTTTGTCCTTCTCCTGTCAAGCCTATGGTTTTGTTCTGCACAGCCACTCTAGTCCCTCTTCCTTTTTTTCCTTTGTCAACGAAGGGTTAGAGAGATTTCCTTATGAATTTAGGACTGCTAAGTCTCTCAGTGTTTGTAGTCTCTACCGATTGGCCGTGACCTGCCTTCAGCACTCCGCCAGGCAGGTGACAGAGCTGTTCTGACTCCTGCAAAGCTGCTCATAGTGAGCCCCCAGGGCCACTTGGTTTTTTCTAATTATGTACCCAGAATCCCCCTGGACATTTTCAAATCTCTGTGGATATCTCGTTCTCCAGGTTTCCCTCTTTAAGTTCTTTTGGTCTTACCGTCTCTCCACCTGTTTCCACTCCTCAGGCATCCTCAGTATTAAACAGTTCACTAATGGTTCGGGAAGTCTTTTCACTTGGTGACTGGGTCAGGTTAAACACAGAGAAGCTCCCTGAGTCTGGCTTCCCAAGGAATGCCATGGAGGTCACATAGCGACTGTTCTCTAGGAATGGGTCTTTGAGGAAGCACAGTATGTCCAGTGGTTCCCTGTGACTCTTTCACTGGGATAGTGAGGCATTTCATTTTCGAGGTGACCACGGATAACAGTGAAAAGAAATGGTGCACAACAAATTAAAACACCTCAAGGTTTACTGTTTTAATTCAAATTCAAGCATTTTTCTTCAAATAAATGTTCCCTAGACTGTTGCAATTCTTTGGTTAATTCCAAGAGTTCTAAAAATGTTGGTCAGGGAAAGTACCCCCAGGCCAGAGCATGCTTCCCAAGTGTCTTTCCTGAGTCAGCTGGCATGACCGCCTGTGCAGTCTTGATTTTATTATTGGCCATCTGTGGGAGCCTGCACTGCCAGGCTCTAGTCTCTTCATCTGTCAGGTATGAATAGCTGTGCCCACCCTTTTGTCTTCTGGGGCTATAGTAAGTTCTGGAATGCTGAAAGATCAGGCTTTCCTGCCATCACCAGGGTCTGAGTCAGGCACCCAAGCTGCTCTCCTCCCAGTGAGTATGCTCACCCGAAAATAGAGCGATTTAGAGTAGGTGAGGATGAAGAATCCTGCTGATCCCCAGTGTGCTGGTACAGATAGGGATTCATGTATGGACTGTAGCATCATTTTGCTTCCTCTACAGTACAAAGTAACACTAGTATGGGCTGGTATCTTGCCTGGAGTGTCCCCGTTGTATGGAACGAAGGTGAAACTTCATGTGAAATAGAATTGTGCATGATCATTCGGTACCACCTCTGAGAAGTCATCCACAGCAGGGCTTAGAAAACACAAGCTATCCTTTCATCAGGCCGCTGTCCTTGTGGATGGTCTGGTGACTTCACGAGAGCCTGGTGTTGGGAGTCCAGGCACACTCCCACCCACCGAGGTGTGGCCCAGTGGTCTGGAGGGAGCCTGGACAGAGCGCCACAGCCCCCATGCCAGTTCGCATGAAAATGTCTGTGACATTCTGCCGGGGCTGTGGAGTCACTTTCACCACGAGGCAAAGGCTTTGTGCTTTTCTAGAAAAGCATTTTAGCCTTCACTTTTCTCTAATTCTCCTCCCCCCACAACAAATGAAACACAAAATTTCATTACAGATGCAAACCCAATGATAATTGTTTTAGCTTTTTATTTATAATGCCCAAGTTATTCCTAATAAATATCAAGTTAAACACACACAAAAAAAATGTTGCCTTGCTCAGATTGCTTTTCTGGAAAAGAGTTCCAGAAGCTTAGGTATTACTGTACCACTCCCCCATGTCACTCCCCCTCAATGTGCAGTCAGTTTGTATCTTCACAGCTAAACTCCAGTCCCCATCAGGGACAGCTAGGTGCTGCGTGACTTTACCCTTGTTGACCTCCTCATCTTGTCACCTACTGCTCTTGCTTCCCTCACTGCATAGCCACTCTGTCCTTCCCATTCCTTAAATACATCTCAGTCACAGTTCACTGTCACCATCCGGAGAGGTAATGCCTTTCACACGCCTCCATATTTCTTTATTCATTACCCTACATGCATGGTTATTATTTGAATTTGGTCCCAAAGTTGCTCTCTTTAGAGTGATCATAAGCTAAGCACGAGTGAGGGCTAAGAAACAAGATTTAAATGTGTTGATTAGGTGACATGCTTCTTCCAACAAGGGTGAACCTCACTATAACTTCCCCAAACAGGGATCATAATCAAGAACCAATTGTTCAAATACATGAGTCTATAGGGGACATGTCTCATTCAGAATGCCAGAAAAGTATTTGATAATTTTGTGGCGCCATGAGGAGGCTACAGAAAGTTCAGAGTTAATGGGGAGTTCAGTAGGCAGATAGAAAGCACGAATTCAGGACCTCATTTTGCATTTATTGGCATATCATAGCCATTTGCTGTTGAGAGAATTGAAAGCTAAGTTCATTTTGCAAACAACTAAAAGAGACTCATTCTGGTTCTTAATGATTAGAACTTTATGACTGATAAATCAAAACTTCTCAAATCTATATTTTCACTGGTAAAATGAAGTTAATAAGCTTTGAAAATAGTGGGTAAAGGTGCTTGTTCCAAAGTTCTGCCCACCTGAATTTAATCCCTGGGACCCACTAGGTGGAAGGAGGGATTGATGCCCAAAGATTGTCTACACACACACACACACACACACACACACACACACACACACACGTGTGCACACACACTAAATTAATTAAATGTAATTTAAAAATAAATTATCATAAAAAGCTTTGAGGAATTAATATATTTTGCAATTGCTTTGTATAGCTGGTTGTAGTTTGTATTAACTGTGTCCAATGTATATTCTCAATATTTTTCATTCCTAACCTCATTATCTTAAGACCTCAGAATCTCGTTTGATGCTTTATCTAAACCCAAAGATCATTTCCCTTCCCTTTATACTTAAAACATTAATCACAGGAAATTCTAAAGAATCTCCATCCTGTTAGTAAGGAAACAGTAAGACCTGAAAAGAATGTGAACTATAACAAGCTACAAAAGGAGTCTGCAGCAGCTTGGTGGTGTGTCGAGCCCTTTCTTTCCAGAGTTGCTAGGGTCAAAGCCTTGGTCCTCTTGGTCCCACTAATCCTGCTGACCCTATCCACCCTGTTGGCCTGGCAGCCTTAACAGGCTAGGCTCAGCCACCTGTCTCACATGTTCCAAGATTTAGTGAAAATCAGAGAACGATTTACTTAATATGGGAATATTTGGAAAATCCCCAAGTCCATTTTCCGGAATTCGACATGAGGTTGATTTAGGTTTAAGCAGAGGGCAAGAGGTATACATAGGAAAACAGTTCTGGTCAAGGTGTGGTCCTGCCTATGCCTGTCTCAGCTCCAGTCTCTCCTGCAAGGTGGGTGGAGAAATTACCAGAACCGTGTGAAATCTCTTCAAAGAAACAAGGTCTCCTTGATGACACAAGGTTTCAGCATTTTTTTTATCTCAGCATGAGACTCCTGAGAGAATCACAATTCACTGGGTTCATTGTCTCAATAGTCTGATAGCCAAAGTGAGGCTTGTTGCTCTGTTTAGAATATCTTTGTTCCTGCCTAGGATAGTTCCCCCTTCAGGGTATGAAGCTCATTCTTGTGCTGTTGTTTACCCTAGTGCTAAACTACCCTCACAGAGTAGCAAACCAAATCTGAATTAATACTAAAAAGTGTTCCCACCTTCCCACCTTCACTGGACACTTTCTTCCCCTATGACACCACTGGCAGAACTGAAGTCTGAAATGGTGCTCCATCCCATACCAGTGGCGTGGGTAAGTACACTGAGGTGTGGCCCAGTGACTCACTCTGCAACTCACTCCGCTCTCTCCAGGAACTGAGCCACGTCCACAGGCACAAGAGCTCCAATGCCAGATGTCAAAAGTCAGTGTTTTCTTAGGAGAGGAAGCGTGTCACTGGGTGTCACTGACAAACACCGGCAAGCCATCTCAAGTCGCTCCTTTCCTCTCCAGCTTGTAGTGGGGATTGCTTACTAGATCCTCGGGGTTGCCATGAGAAAATAACGGACGCAGCCAGGACCAGTGCTTCCCATGCCATGATATCTATAACACTGGCCTTGGAAGAACAGCAGTTAATAACCTCCTATCTGAGCAGAGCTTTTGACCCCCACCAGCACTGTGCTTGGGTGGGTGGGTTCCACTCAGGTGTATTCTTTGGAAAGTAGGGAGCAGCTTGCCTATGTGAAAAGGTACCAAACCCAGGAACTCCATGGCAGTGATGACCTTGGAAATGCCTTATACATGGACCAGAAGCCCCACCCACCCTAGCTTTTTATCATTTTTAAAGAAGAGGGCAAAAGTGGCCCTGTCCTCTTCTTGTAGGTAAGTTCAAGATGGCTCACCCACTCGCCTCTTACTGGCCATAAACCACACAGACTGAGAGACAATCACAAAAGCACCTGATTGACTGACAGTTGCATGGCGCTGAAGGGCCCGAGGATACTGGGTCCTCTCAAATTGGTTTGCTTATATGAGAGGAAGCATGTCTGCCCCATGTCCACGGCATTATCTTTGACCAATTCACTAAATCATTTACAGCTGTTACCAAACCAGAGTTTTGTTTGGCTCAAGAGGAAACCAGTCCACAGAAGTCCCTTCTTAAAGACTGTCTTTCTGCACTGAGGACTGTTGAGATGCGATAGACAAAAGGAAGTTGATATTTCAAGTACGCAGCATGGTGTTGACATGTCCATCATCTGACATAGTCACATTCAGAGGGGGAGAGGATAGAAATACTTCATATTAACTCAGTAAGTTTTAAATATACAGCACGTTATTATTAACTATAATTACTCACAGAACATTCAATTTTCAGAAGTTACTCATCATTAAAGTGTATGCCCTTTTACCAACACTCCTGTTTTATCCACTATAAGCCCTTGGTAACTTCCCTGTTTCTCCAAGTTTAATTCTATGTTAGAGTTACATAAAGGTGGCATCAGTATCTATGGGTCACAAATTACAGAATTTCCTTTTTTAAGTCTGAGTAATATTCCACTGTTAAACCCGGCCTCTTTGACCAATTTTCACACTTCATTCAAGAGAAAACTGTTTCTTAATGTAAGTAAAGGTATATAATGATGATGATAATTTAATTATGTGCAATAGAAGAGTTTTAGAGGTTGTATAAAATATATTTAGACATTTACTGACCCATTAATTAAATCAGTAGGGAGTATTTAGGACTACACTCAAAGAATATAAAGAGAAATATCCCTGCCTTCTGAAAACTTATACTATAGGGAATTTTCAGTTTGGATTGAGAGACTGGAAGATAAGTTCTTTTGAGGAAGAAACCATAAACTGATTTATGAAATTGTTATTCTCACACATTTCTACAAGAAGCACCTCCCCCCTACATATCAAATTTCATTCAGATGAGTGGTGTGTGCCTCTAATCCCAGACTCTGAGGCAAAAGCAGAATCATGAGTTTGTTGTGGGATAATCATTTTGTATACTGTGAAGATGTGTCTCTGCCAAGGCACCTTCTGATTGTTTTACTAAAGAGCTGGATGGCCAATAGCTAAGCAGGAATGGATTGGCGGGACTTCCCGGAAGTGGTAGGAACTCTGGGAAGAAGAGAGGCAGGACTCACCAGCAAGACACAGAACACATTATACATGTAGTATGGAGGAGAGTTAATGAGCCACATGGCAGAATGTAGAGTAATATAAGTGGGTTAATTTAAGTTATAAGAGATAATTGGGAACAAGCCTAAGATAAGGCCAAACTTTCATACTTAATAAGAAGTCTCAGTGTCATTATTTGGGTTCTGGTGGTCCCAAGAAAGTATGACTTCATGAGTTCAAAGCCAGCCTAGGCTACAGAACAAATTCATTATCAGCCTGAACTACAAAATAATACCTTGTCTTAGCAAAATGAAAAATGATGAACTAAATGGAGCTCTTGCCTAGCATCCACAATGCACTGTGTTTGATTCCCATCATTGCCAAAAACATGTTCTAAAAATGAAATAATAAACTTCTTTCTCTTGATATTGTAAATAGATAGGAAATAAGCATCTTAAAACTTCATTTCTGGTCAATATAACAGATCAAATTTTACATATAAATTAATTCCAGGCACTTTAAAGAGGAGATCTAAATTGATATTTTATATAAGAATATAAATCTGTTGTCTG
>JAQHUG010000008.1:14865483-14879100 GCA_028555095.1 Dicrostonyx torquatus | reverse complement strand
TGGAAGAGAGGAGGGAGAGGGAAGAGCTGAAGCTAGCCTGCCTGTTTCCTTGACCTACTTCCTTCTTTGGCAGGCTTGACTGGCAGATTCCCAAGAGGTGCCTGCTGGAGTTGGGGGCTGGGACAACAGGATGAGTAGGGGGAAGGAGGGTTAGAGGAGAAGATCTGAGAGACCTGATCTGCTGGAGATGGTGGCAGGAAAGGAGGGGAGGCCACAGCAGGTCTACTGTGCGCACACGCATGTGCGGGGTGGGGGTGTGGATCTGGAGGGGAGGAGGAAGAAGTGAAGATCTGCCATCAGCCTACCTGCTTCCCTGGCTGCGGGTAGCCTGTGGGTTTCAGGATTTGAGAGCTGGGAAAAGGGATCAGTGAGAAGGAAGAATGTCAGAGAAGATATGTCTAAATATGAATAATTTTTGAAAAGAGATTGCACTATGGTATATTTAAGAGGAATGTTTTTTATCACTTATAGAAATTGAATGTAAAAGAAATAATTCAGTTATTTTTCTCTTGAAAAAAGAAATGACTCACAAAATCCTTTATTATTCTGAAATCCAGAAAGCTTCCAAGTAGAGCTTTTCTCATTTGCTTTCAGCAAGCTTTTTTAATGGTCTAAGGGACCTAAGCACCTGTGAGTCTAACCTTATTCCTTTGCTAACCCTTCTTAACATGTGTGTACCGGTACCATGCTACACAGTGCATTAAACAGAAGCTCTGTTTATTAAAAGTTTCTTACATATCTTGACTATGGAACTTTCATATGAAGAATGACTTACTTGAATCTGCATATTGAATTCATGAGTAAAACAAATACTCTCGACAGGGACGCCTTTTGGAGATTTAGTCAGGGGAAATGTAAGCATCTCAGATCTAGTAACATTTTAGAGGGTGTAAATCAATAGGATGCACAGTCACAGAAAAGAGACTTTAAAAGGCTTTTAAGAATGGAAGCCACGTTCACAGCTCATTTGTGAATATACTCTCACTTCAGTTTGGTGCAAATTACATTAGCTTGCTGTTGAGCAGAACGCTAACCAGATAGCCATCCAAGGGGAGAGAGAGAAGACTGATTTCAGGCCTGATAATCCCTACTTCTTCTTAAGAAATACCCTCTGTTGTTCCACCTTCTCTGTGACACCTAATGGGTGTGAAGAATCAACACCCACAACCCATTAAACAGGGTGACGAGACACAGCAAGCGGTCCTGTCATTTCTGGTTATATTATGGTTGTATTATAATAATATTATATTGAGAGTCTTCTTCACTTGAGGAGATGCTGTAGCAGAAGGACCTTACTGCTTAGATCAAAGGTTCAGACATGATTGATGGCCCTCAATGGTAATGTTTAAGTCCCATGTTTTTGGCTGCTGAACAAACAAGTTGTAGATCTACTGAATGAATGTTGGATAGGAAAGAAAGAAACAGTAACTAAAGAATTAAAAACAGTTTTTCTGTTGATCCCTGCTTAGGTTAGACTAAGCCCTGAGAATAAGAAGAGAGTGTACTGTTGTGGGATATTTGAATACTGTGTGAAGATATATTGCTGTGACTGGATTAATAAAGAGCTGAATGGCCAATAGCTAGGCAGGAGGTTTAGGTGGGATTTTTGGGCAGTAGGAGATGAATCTAGATGCTTGAGAGATGCCAGGAGACACAGAAGAAGCAGGATGGGTGGTATGTGACAGAACATAGATTAATAGAAATGGGTTATAATAGCTAGTTAAAAGCAAGCCTAAGATAAGGCCAAGCTTTCATAATTAACAAGAAGTCTCCAAGAACCGGCTTGTGGGACAGAAAAAGAATTGTTACATGTGGTGTCCAGCATGGGGGCAAGTATTTCCATATGGAACCTTAGAAAGCTTTTTTAAAAAGTTTCAAACACACAAACACAGAGTCAAATGCAGCTTCCTAGTCCCACAATCTCTTAAGCAGGCCATGGCATTCAGAGATGTGACTCCCAGCCATTGCCTGCAGGCTTGAATCAGGAAACACCATGTGTAGAGTCAGTCACATGGAGGGGTTAAGGCTTGGTTCGCTTGGTAAGAGAAGGCTGCAGGCACACAGGGAAGTAGTCTAGATTGAAAAAACATTTAAACAGACACAGTAAAGAAATGGGTATAGACAGTCACAGAAAGAAATAAATAGTTTAAAATAATAAAGTCTTTAAAGAAAGAGCAAACTCATATAAAATTAATAACTCATAAAGGAGAAAAAGTATACAGGGCTTCTGGATCCTGTATGATGCTTTGTTGACTATGAATTTTTTTAAATGCTAATGAACAAAAAATGATAGCTGCTAAGAGACACTGAACTACGGAAACTGCTGAATTAAACTTACCTATATATATTTAGAAAGTTTTAATTTCAGAATGGAAGTCAGAAAACATGTTGCATTTGAGGAGAGGTTATTCCTTTGCTTCCACCAGAAACAAAAAGTTACGGTTCTCTTCAAAATTAATGAAGATCAGATTTGATTGGGGAAGACCTCCTAAAAAATCTTGGCTACAGACATGAAGAAAAACTACAAGACAGGCTATGTATGTGCTGATTTCTCTCTATGAGACATGATGAATATCGTTGACTACAAAGTCCTCATGACTTATTATTACTTGATATCCTTTCATATGGCATGGATAAAGGTTTGGTTAGACAGTCCTAACAAACTTATAAAGTTAACAGATGCCTTTTAACTGCTCAAACATAGATCAAAAAAATCATCTTTAGCTGACTTGTACACCACACATTCCATACTTGTGTTAATACAAATATTTATGTTGCCTTTAAAAGTTTGTGTGTTAGCTGGGCAGTGTGGTAGCATATGCCTTTAATCTCAGCACTTGGAAGGCTGAGACAGGGGGATCTCTGTGAGTTTGAGGCCAGCCTGGTCTACAAAAACTAGTTCCAGGACAGGCTCCAAAACTACAGAGAAACCCTGTCTTGGAAAAAAAACTAAAAAAAGAGAAAAAAAAGGAAGAAGTTTGTGTGTTTTCAAAAAAAAAAAAAAAAGACAAGACAGCAATGAAGACAAGACAAGTAACCCAGGTGATCTAGCCCCTAAGAATGACTCTGTTGAAATTTCCTCAAAATTCTGTATCCAGAATAACTTCAAAGCTGCTAGCTGAGATGATCAAACCTCATGAACTATGCAGTCAATATTTCAGATAAGCTCTATACATTCCCTTCACACAGAGACTAAAAAAAAATAATATAGCTAGCTCTCCCAGCACTTGACCATTATCCCAATTTTCTCAGGGTCCTCTAAAGATGCCATTGCCCCCAGATACCAGGAAGCAGTCTAGAGAACAGAATGCCCACATCCCCAGTAGGAGGGATGGATGGTTTTGGTCAATCAGTGGATTATGGATGTTTATCATCATTTAGGAGGGTTGGATACAAATTGTTATTGGCTGTGGCCAGTAAAAAAACTTAACAAAGAATATTAGATTCAGGGATCTCTTTCTGAAGGGAAAAGCAGGAAATATAGTATAGAAATGATGGGCTAAAAGGTAGATTTTTGAGTCTACTTTTGAACAGCCACTTGTTTCAAATATTTTACTTTGGTTCAGATTTTTACATTTTGATACAAATTTAAGTTTATTTTTATTATGCCATACTATATGTTTCTACTCTTGTTTAAGGTATTGTACCTATGGATCTTATTTTAAAATGTAACATAAATTTTTAGTTCTTAGAAGCTATTTAAGATAACAAAAAAGGATAGGTTAGTAGTTAGTCACCTATAACAATCAAACTTATAGTCATATTCGAAATACTTTTAAGGTCAAACAGAAATATATTTTAAATAGACAGATGTTCTTTAAACACTTCAGAGACCTACAGAATATGGTATTTAAAATGTTTTAATAACATAAGGCTTTTTATGACAGTGAAACACATCTGCTCCTGGTAGCACCAATTTACTTCATAAAAGGGTGAATCAAAGAACCTCCATATAAAGTTTGCTTTCAATGTGGCAATTCTAGCCACTTGGGCAAGAAACCAACCTTGCCTCAACTGCGGACAGTATGCTTTCCAAATTGGACAGATAGGACACAAAAGGAAATGACTACCAAACTTCCAAACTACCAAGCAAGTAGGACAGTCCTTGGAAATTCTTGCTTCACAAGAAAGTTTGTCAGATATTCTAGGGCTATAGGCCAAAGATGGATGCTCCATTACAGAAGGACTTTGGGACTGTCCAGGTAGCCAGCTATTTCTGTAACTTCTTTGTTTTGGAAGTTACTTGATCTGTACTTCCTGTTTAATTAGGTAATATTATATCCTTCTTGGGTCTCTGATAGGATTGAAGACTAGATAGTTATAGTTACAGTTTTCCTTCTTACCAAATTCAGAAAGGAAGCACACAAAAGAGGTACAAAATATATAAGGCTGAGAGACATACAAGCTTAAGTTGTTTATCTAAGAAAATGTTTTAAGATCTAAAAAGCTAGTTTTGGATTGGTAATACAAGTTAGGATAAAGAGTAAATTAGGTACAAGTCTTTTGACTCACCAAGATAGGACAGATAATAAAATATTGTTATCTGACTTTGCCAAATACAGATAGACTGTACATTGTAAATGTAACTCTTACCTGATAATTGTTCTTATTGTAAATAGTTTTACTATGTTAGAGTTAAAACCTTTGCTTTTAAACAAAATGGGGAAATGTTGTAGGATATTTGTATATTTCATGAAGATATATTTCTGTAATTGATTTAATAAAGAGCTGGACAGCCAGTAGCTAGGTAGGAGGTATAGGCAGTACTTCTGGGCAGAGAGAGAGAAAATAGGAGATGACTCTAGGGGCCCAAGAGATTCTAGGAGACACAGAAGAAGCAGGATGGGCAGTATGTGGCAGAACATAGGTTAATAAAAATGCGTTAATTTAAGTTATAAGAGCTAGTTAAAAGCAAGCCTAAGCTAAAGCCAAACTTTCATAATTAAGATGAAATCTCCTTGTTATTTGGGAGATGACTGGTGGGACAGAAAAAGAATTGTTACAATGTAATGGATTTATTTATTTATTTTTCCTTCCAAAGCCTCATGTGTCCAGGGTACCTTATAGATTTTATGTAGATAATTGCTTCTGGAATTGTCTTTTTCTTTTATCTCCACTTTTAGGATTGCTGGTAAATATAGTCCCTAATACAACCTTAATAACACATGAAGAATGACAGTGTCTAATGTGCCTTTTGCTAGGACACCAGAATTCCCACATCTGAAGCTGATTGGGCAAATGGTTCTAGAGACTGAAAACACCTGGTGTGGGCTTTTGTGCTATTTCATCCCATGGCAGGAGAACATGCACAAGAGAAAGCAAGGGAGGGCTGCTCACTGCTATAGCATGTAGTAGGACATTTTCCTATCCCAAATGCCTGGTCCCAAATAACAGACTCAGAGGCTGAATGTGAATTATAAATGATAGACTGATGGCTCAGTCTTGTTACTAGCTAAATCTTATATTAACCCATATTTCTATTTAGGCTTTGCCACGTGGCTCATGGCTTGTTACCTCATTTTTCACATGTCCTGCTTGCCCTACAGCTGGTTGGTGTCTCTCCTGACTCTGTCCTGCCTTCTGGAAGTCCTCTTGTCTCACTGTTCCACCTATACTTCCTGCATGGGTACTGACCTGTCAGCTTCTTATTAACCAATAAGAGTAATGCATATTCACAGTGTGCAGAAGGAATATTCCACAGCACTAGCAAGGCCACTGTCATGCTTCATAATCCAGTGCTGGGAGGGTGACATCGTGCCCAAGGGCCACACCTGCATGACCCAGTCACCTCTTATCAGGCCTAAGTTCCCAACACTATGGATGAGGTTTCCAGTAGCAGGATTTGGGGGTGCATGGATATTCGACTATAGCCGACCGTGACTACAGTGCTACAAGTAGCAGAAGTTGTAGAGGATGCTGACGTGTGTGTCCTTGCACAGAAAAGAACGGGAGCATAGAGAAGCATGCTCAGCTTGCCCCAAACAACACGATCAGCTGCAGGAGAGCAGGTGGGAAACACTCTTTATCATCCAAGACAACTTCAGTACATGGTGGTGTGTCTGAGCAGTCACCCTGAAAAGCCCTGGAGAATAGCATTATAGCAGAGAAAGTTGCAGAAGGAGTGACAGATCATAGCACATATACTTTACATCATTGTCTCGAGAGCCCCAAGTTGTGAAAACCCTAACCAGAAGGGGAGCTAAAATTCATAATTTCATGCAGGGGTTGCTGTTGGCCATGGCTCTCTGGGAAGCTAATGGCTCTTGTAGTAGCTGTAATGCTCCTGTAGTTGTAGTTGCCAAACCAAAAGACAAAACAGCAAACATAATAACTTTTTACGAATATATTTCCTTTCAAATACCCAAGAAATTTGTCAACTTAGTCGGAGCTGTGTTCCATCAAGTATAAGCCATCGTCTGGGCTGTCAAACCCCTAACATTGGTGGGTGGCGAGATGACGTCATTGCTGCTCTGCAGCTTGTAGTAATTTCCACTCCCAGCTTAGCACAGAGGTTGAGATGATGGCTGGAAATGGGATTTAGGCTTTCAGATGAAAGTCACACTTTTCTTTTCCATTGCAATCACAACATTCTTCTCTTGAGTGGGATAACAATTGCGCTGTCACCAGCATTATGTCATGCTATCTCCCTCAAAACAGCATTGTGTAAGCATGTGAGCACAGCTGTGAAAATAAAACATACTTGCTGGCAGCTTGGTGAGATCCTGCAGGCACATACTAATTGGTTTGCCTTTTTAAGAGTAATATCAAAGATGTAATAGGAGAGTGTTGCTGCTGCAAATGAGCCAGAAGAAAGTTCAGGAACTCTGAACCAGGCCTGGGCTCTTGTCATGATTCCTATGCCTGCCTGAGTACCCATTGTAAGTCTCAGTGGGAATACCCTGCACAGCCAGTGAAAGCCTCCATTGCTATGCTAGTCTACCCTTGGTCCCTGAGATCTGGCTGAGCTTGGGGAACAGGTGTATTACCGGTGGATAACCAAGAGAGGGAGCATCGCATGTTTCATAGTCTGAAGGAAACATTTATTGTAGCTGTTGTCAGAATCGGAAAACCTTGAGTACCTTTTGCAATAGCCCAGAGCCCATCAAATAAATACAACAAAGACACAATTGATTGAGTACTGTTATGTACCAGGGTATGGGGGTTTAAATGAGAAGTGTCTCTTATAGGTTCATATATTTGAACACTTGGTCCCCAGTTGGCCCTGTTTGTGGTTATGGACTGGGCATGACAGGGAACCTTGCTAGAGGAAGTACATCTCTGCGGGCTGGACTTTGAGTGTATAGCCTCACCCCACTTCAGTTTTATTTCTGTTTCCCGATGTGTTACAAAGTGTAAAATCACTTCCTGCTCCAGCCACCTGCTGCCACACCCTTCCTTGCCATTATGTACCTGCCCTCTGGGGCTGTAAACCAAAGTAAACTCTTGTCTGTGTGCTGCTCTTGGTCATCATTTTATCACATCAATAGAAAAGTAACCGAAACATGGGGCAAACCAAAGAAGTACCCTGGTGTTGGAAATACGCTTCAATGCTACCAGGGTGGATAGGAAGGGATTAGAGATGCCTGAAAAGTGGGTTGAAGAAACTGCGCTTCCTTTAGCCTACAACAGAAATGCCTACTTGGTAGTCACTTCACCCACGACTTCTCTACAAACGGTGTGTCTGAGAAGCCAGGGATGCTCACCTCCAGAGTCATGGCAGAAGGTTTGAGATACTCCTCCATAGACATTTCTGTGGCCGGAGCTCTCTCAGCTTTCTTTCTTGTTCATCCTTCTCATTATCTTATCAAGAAAGTTTAGAAAGAGCTGGGGGTTTGGCTCAGTTGGTGGAGGGCTTGCCCAGCCTGCAGGAAGCCCTGGGTTAAACCCCAGAATTGTATAAATTGGGCATGAAGGTACATACCTGTAATTCCAGAATTTAGGGATTTCAAATTGAAGGTCATCCTCGTTAGGTAGTTTGTGGCCAGCCTGGGATACATGAGATGGACGAGGAGGAGGTGGTTAGCGACACTTCCTTCACAGAGCTGTGTACCAATAGGCATAAGCTGTGGTATCACAATTGTGGTGGTGTCTTAGGCTTTCTTTCTTCCTTCCTTTTTTTCCTTTTTTCCTTCCTTCCTTCCTTCTTTCCTTCCTTCCTTTCATTCTGTTTTTGTTGTTGTCGTTCTTTTGCTTTTTTCGAGACAGGGTTTCTCTGTGTAACAGCCCTAGCTATCCTGGAACTAGCTCTTGTAGACCAGGCTGGCCTCAAACTCACGGAGATCTGCCTGCCTCTGCCTCCCGAGTGCTGGGATTAAAGGTGTGCGCCACCACCGCCCGGTTAGTTAGGGTTTCTATTGCTGTGAAAACACCATGACCAAAAGGCAAGTTGGGGAGGAAAGGGTTTATTGGTTTATACTCCCACATTGCTGTTCATTATTGAAGGAAGTCAGGACAGGAACTCAAACGACAGGATCCTGGAGGCAGGAGCTGATGCAGAAGTGGCTTGCTTCCCAAGGCTTGATCGGCCCACCTTCTTATAGAACCCAAGACCAGAAGCCCAGGGATAGCACCATCCATCATGGGCTGAGCCCTCCCACTTTGATCACTAATTGAGAAAATGCCTTACAGCTGGATCTCATGGATGCATTTCCTTAACTGATGCTTCTTCCTCTGATGACTCTAGCTTGTGTCAAGCTGACACACAAAACCAGCCAGTACAGGTAGTTTGAGAGAAAATGGCCCTTGAAGGGAGTGGCACTATTAGGAGGTATGACTTTGTTGGAATAGGTGTGGCCTTGTTGGAGGAAGGGTGCCGTGGATTTTTCTTTGGGCCGCCAGCTCACAAAAAACAACATGGAGACTTATTATTAATTGTGAAAGCCAGGCCTCAGCTTGGGCTTGTTTCTAGCTAGCTCTCATAACTTTAATTAACCCACTTTGATTAACTTATGTGCTGTTACATGGCTTGTGGCTTTTACCTCTCCTCCTGCGTGTCTTGCTTTCTCTGTGGTCAGCTGGCAACACCCCCCACCACCCTACTCCTACCACTTCTTGCCAGAGTTCTCTCTGTTCAGAAGTCCTGCCTATACCTCCTGCCTAGCTGTAGTAAGAGGTCACTTGTTTGTTTGTCAGCTGCCCGACAGTTCAGCCCGAAATAACCACACAGAAACTGTAATCTGTGTATCGCCACAAAGCTGTGGCTTACCGGGTAAAGTTCTGGTGTCTGTCTCCAGTGGTGCTACATGGCTTTTCCCTGACCCCACCTTCTTTCTCCCAGCATTCAGTTTATTTTTCCCCCACCTAGCTAAGCTCTGCCTTGCTATAGGTCCAAAGCAGTTTATTTATCAGTGGTAATCACAACACACAGAGGGAAACCCACATCACCTAGCTATTGGCCATTTAGCTTTTTATTAAACCAGTCATGGTGACATATCTTTACACAGTGAAATTAAATATCTCACAACAGAAGTGTGTCATTGTAGGGGTGGGCTTTGAGTTCTCCTTTGTTCAAGCTATGATCAGTGTAGGAAACATTTCAGTTCGTGTTGCCTGTGGGTCAAAATGTAGACCCTTGAGCTCCTTCTCCAGCACCATGTCTGCCTGCACGCCACCATGCTTCCCACTGTGATGATCATGGACTAAAGCTCTGAAACTGTAAGTCACCCAATTAAATGTTTTCCTTTATAAGAGTTTCCGTGATCATGGTGTCTCTTCACAGCAATAGAAAACCCTAACTAAGATACCAATCATTCATTCTGGGAATCCATGTCTCCAAAATGGCAACATATTCTGGGGTCTATATTACCAAGAAAAATAGTGGTTTTCTTTGAGAAAGTCTTCATAATAAAGTATCACTATCTAGGGAGCATAAACATGAGAATATATTTATATTTTATTTATATAAAATATAAATATAAGTATTTAGCAGAGATGTGGAAACTGGAAGATCAGCCATGATTGGTTCCTCCTGAAGCCTTTCCCCTTGGCTTGCAGAAGTATCTTCTCTCTTGTCCTCTTGTGTGACCTCCCTGTGTGTGTGTCTATGTCTTATAGCTATATATAAGGACTAGAAATGGCCTCACTTTAGCTTAATTGCATCTTTCATGACCCTGTTTAGGATTGTGGCTAGTGATAGACAGCCTATTGAATAGCCCAGGGCTTTGAGCCCAGACCCACTCAGCCTGCTCAGGCAGAATTACAGTGGTGTGACTAGAAAGGACCACTCAAGACTCTTGGGGACAGTCCCATGTGGATCTGGCTTCGGAGCCCTAAGGTAAAATTTTATCACAAACCCTCTTTGCATTTAAAAACCGCCTCTTAGTGTCTTACCTGAGGGACAAGCTAGGAACAGTAGAAACAGTTTTCCTCCCTAGCAAAAGTGGATTTCTTCCTTCCCTTCTGCCAACAGAAGTTTCCAGAGTGTAAGGCATAAAAAAAAATCCATTTGAGGGCCTCATTAGCATGCCTATTTTGCAGACAAAAACCTCTGCCAGCAAGCCTTTGGCAGAGCTAGCCTCTAAGTCAGAAATTCCATTTGTGAGCCTCAGTGACACAGATGTGAGTGACCACCTCTGCCGACATGCTGTTCTCTCTGCTGGGGTCCCCAGAACCTTCCTGGCTGTAGCCAGTGACCAGCCTGCCTCTGGCTGCCAGACCACTCTTCCTGGTAAGGGGAAGCCAGTGGGTGTCAAGTTTTGGCTGGACAACAGGAATCATGCCACCGTGTTTATAAAAAGCACAGAGGCTTTTTAACCTAGTAGAAAAGTCTTCATTACATCATTGAGGTGCGTCCACCATTACATATACTTGGTGTATTTTATATTATGTCTGACTTTCATGGATGAAGCTATGGAATCTTCTATGTTTAGTTAAACACCAAACAAGAAGGCCCAACTGAGTAAATACCAGACACTCAAGACCTAGAATGTTGACTCAAAGGTACACAATTTCACAGCTCTCCAGTTATTTGTAAATCTTAAGAACTAAGACTTTAAAGTAATTGCGCTAGTTCGAGACAATCAGTTCTTATAGGGTCCATCATGGTTAACATTGACTGTCAACCTTGGCAGGTTCTAAATTCACCTAGGATAATGCCTGTGAGGGATTATTTAGACAATGGTAATTGAAATGGAAGACCCTCTGTAACCAGGCAGCATCTTTCCATGGGTGTGGGCAGAAGGCTGCTTGTTTCCTGACTGCCCAGACCCGAAATAATTACACAGAAACTATATTATTTAAAACACTGCTTGGCCAGTAGCTTAAGTGTACTGCTAACTAGCTCTTATATCTTAAATTCACCCATCTCCATTATTTTATGTTTTACAAGGCTTGTGGTTTACCAGTAAAGTTCCTGGGCTCTGTCTCCTTTGGAGGCAGCTTCATGGCTTCTGACTCTATTCTCTCTCTCCTCCATCTGCTTGGAATTCCCACCTTGCCCTATTCTGCTCTGCAAGAGGCCCAAAGCAGCTTCTTTATTAACCAATGGAATTCACAGCATACAGAGGGGGATCCCACATCACCTAGGATCCCAGAATGAGTCAAAGGGGTAAGGTGAGCTGAGCAATGGTGACCATAGTTCCCTGCTTCCTAAGTGTGGGTGCAATGTCACCAGCTGTCCCAAGCTGGTGCTGCCAGGACTTCCTTGCCCTGCTGGACTGCACCCTGGAACCATCAGCCAAAGCAAACCCCTTTTTTCTTAAGTTGCGTTTGTCAGGATATTTTATTAACACAGTAAAAGGGGGAGTAAGGCAGTATATTTGATATTTATACAAACAGATTTTTAAAAAGAAGGTAAAGGGAAAATGTGGGGGCATATTCCAAAAATCTCAGCACTTGGAAGGCAGAGGCAGGAAGATTGCTTCAAGTCTGAGGTCAGCCTGAGCTATGTAACAAGTTCTAGGTCAGCTGGGGATACACAGTGAGACCACAAAAACTCAGAAAGTCGAGGAGAAGATAGTGACAGACCCAGAAGAGATTAACTATGAATCCAAATTCTTTGGGTGTGATTATGTGTGTGTGCGTGCGCATGTGTGTGTGTGAGTACATACATGCCTGTGAATGTGCACATGTGGAGACCAGAAGTCAATGTCGTCTTCCTCTGTTGCTTCTCCATCCCATTTTTTTTTTTTTTTTTTAGACAGGATCTCATTGCACCTAGGACTCCCTGGTTAGACTGGTTGACCAGCAGGCCCCAGGAATCCTTCTCTCTGCCTCTCCATTACTGGGATTACAGATGTCACCATGGCACCCAGCTTTCATATTGGTGATAGGGATCCAAAGTCAGGCCCTGGGGCTTATATGACCTAGCTACAAGCCTATGAGTGCCAGGGAGAGGACTGTAGAGATTCGAATGAGAATGGTCCCCATAGGCTCAGAGATTTGAATGCTTATTCACCAGGGAGTGACATTGTTTGGAGGGATTAGGAAGTAAGGCCATGTTGGAGGGAGATTGTCAATTGGGATGGGCTTTGAGGTTTCAAAAAGCCCTTGCCAGATCCAGTCTCTCTCTGCCTGTGGATCAGAGCTCTCTGTTACTGATCCAGCACCTTCCTGTATGCTACCATGTTCCTCACTATGAGGATAATGGACTAAACCTCTGAAACTGTAAGCAAGACTTAATTAAATCCTTTCTCTTATAAAAGTTGTGATGGTCATGGTGTCTCTTTTCAGCAACAGAACAATGACGGAGACAGCACATTAACCAACTGAGAAATTCTTCAGAATGAGATCTTGTTTCCATGGAAATATAATGGTGCTAATAATTGAAGGGAGAAGAGAACATGCTTTTGTATAGGATTTTAAAGTTTAGCATTTATTCCAATTTTCCCTAATAGCTAGCTCTGTTAATAAACAACTTGGAATTTCATTGCCAGACATTTTGGCTCAAACACAAAAAAACTTGGTGAAATAGGTACAGTGAACATAGCTATCCATTTGTCTGTCTGTCTGTCCATCCATCCATTCATCCGTCTACCTATCCATTGATGTAGATAGGACTTCATTGGGAATTAAGAGAAATAAATTACTACTTTATTGAACACTTTTTGTTTCTCACAAAGGTTTGTTCTTCAGAGGTCTATGCCAAGTTAGTCCAAGCTGGTAGAGTGCGTGACACAACATTTCAAAGTGCTTGTTTCTAAAACAAAATGCAACAGAACCGAGGCAGCCATTAGTGCAAAAAGAGACTACTAACTTTTGCTTGAACTAATTTATTGATTTATTGGTTGTTTTTTTGTTTTGGGTTTTTTTTTTTTTGAGACAGGGTTTTTCTGTGTAGCTTTGATTGTCCTGGAACTTGTCTTTAGACCAGTCTAGTCTAAAACTCACAGAGATCCTCCTGCCTCTGTCTACCGAGTGCTGGGATTAAAGGCATGCACCTCCACTACATGGTGTAAACTAATTTATTTTAAAGATTTATTTTTCTTGTTCTTTCACATTTATGTATGTGCGTTTTGCCACACGTGTGTGGGTACCCAAGGAGGGCAGCACAGGGCATTGGACCCTCTGCAGCTGCAATTATAGGTGGCTGAGCTGCCTGATAATAGAATTTATAAACTGAACTTAGGTCCTCTGCAAGAGTAGCAGGTGCTCTTAACCTCTGTGCCATCTCTCTAGAAC
>JAQHUG010000008.1:14841003-14858637 GCA_028555095.1 Dicrostonyx torquatus | reverse complement strand
ACAGTGGGTGATAGGCTGGGTACTGGCACACAGTGAATGGAGACTGGGTACTGGTATACAGTGGGTGATAGGCTGGGTACTGGCACACAGTGAATGGAGAATGGGTACTGGTATACAGTGGGTGATAGGCTGGGTACTGGTACACAGTGGGTGATAGGTGGGTACTGGCACACAGTGGATGGAGACTGGGTACTGGTATACAGTGGGTGATAGGCTGGGTACTGGTACATGGTGGGAGGTTGGGTACTTGTGCACAGTGGATGGGAGACTGGGTACTGGTGCACAGTGGATGGGAGGCTGGGTACTTTGTCCCTTACTGCTTATCTGCAAGTAGTCAATCCGCTCCATGTCACTTGTTGCCTGTGAGTGTGCTGTCCCCAGTCTCAAGCATGTTAGTAACCAGGACCCTGCTTTGCAGAAATGTAAGCCAATGCCTTTAAAATAAATGCTGTCAAAAACCTAAAATAGAGAGGTAGAAAGAATGGGTAATAGGACATAAAATGAACCTATTTAAAGGTGTTCAATAGAGGCCTTAATTTGGGAATGCTTTATTCTTTAAGTTGGTAGATGTTGATAATATTCTTTAACCTTTTAAAGGTGAAAAATGCCCAAATTATGAATTATCTAATTGGAAAACTATTTGAGAGGGGGGAAATTAATAATAAAAAAGCTAAATTTAAAAGTAAATGAATCAGAGCATACTTTTTATAAAATGAAATTAAAACCAGAGGGAAAAAAGCCGGCTGATCTTAGACAGTGAAAAGAGCTGCATTGCTAATCATCAATTCAGATAATATAGGAAATATAACAAAGAAACCAAAAATTCTTCTGAGCTCCCATTATACTCAAATAAGTAGATTTTTCTAATGATCATCTTTTCGGAAAGTCTGCTTAGTATTGATGAATAGGCCCATACCACATAGACATTTTAAACGTACCCACTGAATTTGGTGCCTGCTTGTATTTGTTCCTGTTATTTGTTAATTCAGTTCCCCTACCCCACCTTATGTAGCCCAGGATAGCCTCAAATTCTCTATGTAACCAAGGCTGCCCTTGAACTCATCCTTCTGCCTAAGCCTTCCAAGGGCTGGGATTACAGGAATGCATCACCATGCTCAGTGATACAGCTACTTAAATTTAGACTATCTACTGACAAATAACAGCAAGGAAATCATCTTTAAAATTAAAATTGCAAAAGTGGTATGAAGATATGTTTATTGCACAAAATTTAAATGTACATGCGGTGTGTTGGTGTGTACATATTTATGTGTGTGTACACACACGTGGAGGCCTGAGGGTGATGCTGGGTATCTTCCACTGTCACTCTCTATATTATTATTATTATTATTATTATTAATATTAATCAATTGGAAATAAAGTCTCTTATTGAGCATGGATTCCCCCAATTTGGCAAGACTAGTTAGCCAGTGAACTCCAGGGTTCCTCTAGGCCTTAATTCCCTAATGGGTGCTATGATTGCTGAACTATGCCACCATGTCCTTTATACATGGGTGCTAAGGATTAGAACTGGGGCATCAGTCTAGTGTGGTTAGTACTTTAGTAGCTGGGCCAAAACCATGTAGTTTAGTTTTTAATTGTCCCCTGGTGGTTCATGTGGTAATGCCTTTGTCCCTCTCCTGAAATACTATGGGGAGCTGGGCAAAACTTGAAGACATAGAGCATCATGGGAAGTTCATAGATCATTAAGGGTGTGTCCACAAAGAGGATGGTAGCCCCCTCCTTGTTTTCTCCTTTGCTTCCCAGCCACGAGGTGAGTGGCATTGTTTTAGTGAATGCTCTTGCCATGACATCATGATGTGTGTCACCTTAGGCCCAAAGCCAGAAGCCAACAGAGAGCCAAAATAAACCATACCTTTTATAATTAAATTATATTAAGCACTTGTCATAGAAGGAAGCTGTCTAATTTGCATAGAATATGATGCCTCAGTAAATGAATCGGCAGGTGATTCACTGGGAAAGTTATTAATACGTCAAAGAGGTAATGAACTTACACATTCTGTGTTCATGGCTGAGTACTACAACCTCTAAGATATCAATCACATTATCTGGCTGGCTTCGATTATATGGTTCAGTATTATTATGTCTCTTCTCAAGCATTCACTCTGGTGTCTCTCTGCCTCTGCTACTCCACTTGGCCGTGCCACGAGATGACTAAGTCCATCTCTCTGTATACTTTGGGGATGAACCATACTGTAAAACATACTTGGTATGTCACAATGGCCTCAAGTGGACGCTCAGAGCTACCAGCAATAATGCTAAACCATCTTGATCCGGTTCACTGCCCAATCGTTTCTAGACCTCCATTTCAGACCTTCTCTGCCCTCCCAAACCTCCAATACACCCTCTGTCTTCAGTTCCCACTCCAGATATTGTTTCCCATGAAAGACGCTGGAAGAGGACAGATGCAAGCTCCCCAAACCATCATCCACCGATCTCTCTGGATCTATGCTTACCCATTGTGTCTGCTCACATCACAGGCAACATCTGTGCTCTGTGTCACCTGGGGACATCCCTGTACACTCATCCAGTTTCAAGTCGTCACCCTTGGGATGCAAAATCAAGTGGGATGACTTTTCTTTCATGGTGAGAAAACAAAACCCTCTTACTCACCCTCCTCACTTCGTTTTCTTTAACAAGGTAAGTTCTTGAAAGTGCCATGTGTCCTCATTGTCCCCATTCCTCTGTCAGCTCTCAAGCTCTCCAATCAGATTTTTATTGTGCCTCCTAAAATGACAATTCTCAAGATCACCATTGATCTATACCTTGCCTAGTCCATAGATCTTATTCTATTTCTCCTCTCAGAGGGTGGCTTGCCTGCTTGTTGGCTAAACTGGGACACATTTAAGAGTGACTGGAGAAGCCAACTGTCAAACTATTCAAAGAGAGCCTTCCTTAGATTGAATAAACCTATTTGGGGTTTTGTTTGTTTGTTGTCATTTTGTCTTTTTGGTTACAAGGTTTCATGTAGCCCAGGCTGCCTTCAAATTTGATATGTACCTAAGGGTGACCTTGAATTCTTGATCCTCTTGCCTGTACCTCTCTAGTGCTGGGATAGAGGCATGCATGCATGCGTGTGTGTGTGTGTGTGTGTGTGTGTGTGTGTGTGTGTGTGTTGTGAACATATCCAGCTAGTAGAGTTTATTTAAACAATGCAAAATAAGAATGATCCACAAACCAGGCAGCCAGCAGACCCTGGCACTGCCAGCCAATAACATCATCTGACAGCATTTTCAGGAAAACTGAGGTGAGGCATTGTTGCTGGAGGGTTCTGTCCTGCCTGGTCCCAAAATAATCACACAGACTGTATTAATTAAAACACTGTTTGGCCAATAGCTTAAGTGTATTGCTAACTAGCTCTGATACCTTAAATTAACCCATTTCCATTATTTTATATTTTACTATGAGGCTTGTGGCCTACTGGCAAGGTTCTGGCAGAGGCTCACATCTTTCTCCTCTGGCGGCTACATGGCATCTCATTGACTCCACCTACTTTCTCCCAGCATTCAGTTTAGTTTTCCTACCTAGCTCTATTCTGCCCTATCACAGACCAAAGTAGCTTCTTTATTCATTAATCAATAAAAGCAGCACATATACATAAGGACTTCCTACATCATCTAGATATTTGCATTGGTATAAATCTTGGTTCATTGATACAAATTTAAGCTCAATTTTGTTATTTGTATATTTCTGCTTGATTAAGGTATTGTGTTTGTGCAGCTCATTTAAAAATGTAATGTATAATTAAGAAATATGTTAATAAATAATCATCTGTGATGGTCAGGCTTGAAGTCATGTTAGTTAGGTTTTCTAGATATACAAAGATATATTTCAGGCCAGGTGGTGGTGGCACACACCTTTAATCTCAGCACTCAGGAGGCAGAGGCAGGTGGATCTTTGTGAGTTCGAGGCCAGCCTGGTCTACAAGAGCTAGTTCCAGGACAGGCTCCAAAGCTACAAAGAAACCCTGTCTCGAAAAACCAAATATATATTTCAGTTAGATAGATAATCGTCAAACCTTTCAAAGACCTAAGGAATATGGCATTTAAAATATTTTAAGAACTTAGGACTTTCATGACATGAGACACAACTGTTCTTGGCAGCATCAATTGCTTCATTAGGAGGATGGGCATCTAAGAGGCTCCTTATGGAGTTTGCTAGCCATTTGGGCAAGAAACTGCTCTTGGACAAACTGCTTGACTGGACTTGCATGGCCCACAGAAAAATGACTGCTAAAGTTGCCTAAAGGTGAGACAGTTATTCAGGGGTTCCTGCTTCATGAAAGAGTCTGCCAGACATTCTGCAGTCAGAAGAAAGTGACTGACAAACTGCCAATACAGGTGGAACTGTCTTTGGAATTTCCTGCTTCATGGAAAAGTCTGCAAGATACTATGGACCTGTAGGCTGAAGATGGATGCCTGCAATGTTACAGAAGAACTTTGAATGATTGTCCAGGCAGCTAGCTAGATGTCTCTGTCAATTCTAAAATTTGGAAGATGCTTACAATGTACTTTCTGATTACTTAGGTAATATTATATCCTTCTGGAGTCTTTGATGGCATTGAAGAATAGATATAGTTTTTCTTGGTTATGATAAAAGATACAGTAGATAAAAATATTGTAACTATGATTCTTGCTTGATACCTGTTTTGTCATATGTAATTTTACTGTGTTAAAGTTAAAACCTTGCTTTTTATTTAGACAGGAAAGGGGAGATGATGTAGGAAGTCCTTCTATATATGTGTTGCTTTTATTGATTAAATAATAAAGAACCTACTTTGGTCTGTGATAGGGAAGAATAGAGCTAGGCAGGAAAACTAAACTGAATGCTGGGAGAAAGTAGATGGAGTCAGTGAGATGCCATGTAGCTGCCAGAGGAGAAAGATGTGAGTTGCCAGCTGGAACCTTGCCAGTAGGCCACAAGCCTCATAGTAAAATATAAAATAATGGAAATGGGTTAATTTAAGGTATCAGAGCTAGTTAGCAATATGCTTAATGTATTGACCAAGCAGTGTTTTAATTAATACAATCTGTGTGATTATTTCGGGTCTGAGTGGCTGGGAACGAACGAGCAGCCTCTGACAATAAGGCATAGTTTTCATTGGCTACAGATTAGTAATAAGTCAATGGATTACAGCTCAATTAGATAATTGGCTCCAGGTCCTCCAGCAACCAGCCAAAACGTAGTCACTGTGGCTAACTTCTATGTTGGTTTGGGCTGTTTGCCTGCTATGTTTAGGAACCCAGTCCAAATCAACCGTCTTCTGCAAATTAGAATCAGAAAAACCAAATCACTAGGCATGAACTGGTACTGTTTGTGGAAAAGCAAGATCTGCTGGTAGATTTGAAGCAGCTGCTCTCTGCTTCCTTGTTCTTCTATTTGTGTCTCTATTTGGATAACAGTGATCAGGCCTGGTTGCTCCTTGTCAGTCTTTCCCTCACGTCTCCTCATCTGCCGAAACAGTAAGAGCCCCTCCCCTCTTCCCTACAGCTCAGCTCAGACTTCCACAGTGATCTCACTCATCTTATAACTTTAAATGCTACCTCCACCCTAATGCTTCTCAAATGGAGCATTTATTATTATTTATTATTATTATGTATGCTGGCCAACACCTCTTCTCTGGACTGAAATATCTTTGTGCCAACTCCAGGAATTGATGTGGGATGTCCTTCTGTATATGTGTTACTTTTATTGGTTAATAAAGAAGCTGTGTTGGCCTATGGCAGGGCAGAATATAGCCAGGCTGGAAGAGTTGTAGATGTAGAAGAGAGAAGGCAGAGTCACCAAGACGCCATGTAGCTGCCGAAGGAGGACACGCCAGAACCATACCAGTGGACCACAGCCTCATGGCGATACACAGATTGATAGAAATGGGTTGATTTAAGATGTAAGGGTTACTTAATAAGAAGACTGAGCTATAATAGGCCAAGCAGTGTTGTAATTAATATAGTTTTTGTGTCATTATTCAGGTCTATATGGCCAGGAATGAAGGACAGTCTCTGCACACATCTCCAGTTCCTGTGTTCAGTGCTGAGTGACTCTGACATATTTCCACGGATGACAACTCAGTTCTCCTGGTTGCTGTAGCTTAACCCAACAATGTGATCCTGACTCCTCTCTATCCCACAGTTCTCAGCCCACATCTGCCCATTCATTAGTCCTATTGGCAGCTACATCCAAACAGCTACACGATCCAACTGCTCCTCACCACGTAGTACTGCTTCCATCCTGGTCTAAGTCATAGGCATCTCCTATGGCACAATAGTGACAGGTCTTTCACTGGTCCCCTGACATCTCCCCTAGTGATGCTATTGACACAGAAGTGAGATCGTGTCATGATTCTGCTGATAGTCCTCTAAGGACATCCCTTCTGGGTCACACTACAAACTGTCTCATACTGTGCCTCTGACCCCTCACTACTCCTAGTAATACTTGCCCCTCAATTCTTTCTACTCAAGAGGTCTTGTAGATGCTGTTCTCTGAGCTAAAGTTTTCTTCCTCCAAATGCTCTTAAGTGCTATTCTTTACCTTCTCTTAGAAGTTCAAACCCTGTCACCTTGAACCCCAAACCTTAATACCCCCTTCCCTATTTACCACAAATAAATAAATTTGCATTTACCACAAATAAAACGTTTTTCTCTCCCTCTGTTATTCCCTCCTCTCTCTCTCTCTCTTTTCTTTTCTTTTCTTCCAGGGCTGGGTTTTGAACCTAGGTCAATACGAATGTTGGGCAAGCACTTGACCTCTTTGCTGGTGAAATGGCTCCATCAGTAAAAGCTCTTACACAAGCCTGACAATCTGAGTTTGATACCCAGAACATGGTTGAAGAAGAGAATCTACTCCCGAAAACTTTCCTATGATCTCCAAATGCACACTGTGGCTCGTGGCTCATGTGCCCCCCCCACACACACACACACAGAGAGAGTCAGACAGACAGAGACAGATTTTATATTCATTGGAGGGGTATATAAATTTAGTATTCACGAAATATAATTGAATCAGCACCTATTTTCAGGTGCTCCTCAGTTTAGTCATAACCTTCTCCAAGAACACCAGAGGCAGCACCACTGAACCTCAGTGCTTCAAAGCCTTGGGAGCTGGGCCAGGGCATCCATATTGTTTTCAAGAGCTAAGTGATTCTGGGGCAGCCAGAATGGAGAACTGCTGTGTTAGTCAAACCATTTTCCTGGATTCTGTGTTTGGAATAGTCTTCTGGGATTCAGGCAGCCCGTTATAGCTGTCTGCTAAGCACAACAAGAGAAATAGATGTCTATGCCAAACCAGTACATTGCAGATCCACAGAGATGGCCGTCAGCGATGACTAGCAGGGGAAGGTTGGCAGGAACCTGGGCAATGGTTGGTGAGCTTGTGCCTCTGTCTGCTGGCCCTGTGTGCAGGGCTTCTGTGGGAGGAGGACAGAGGAGCCTCCATGGAAGCATCCAGCAGTCAAAGGGCTGAGAGATGGTGGCTGGGAAGAAGAACCAGTATCAGTACAGACTCAGTGAGCCAATGGGAAGTGGGAGCCAGGCTTCTGTGGACTCCGCCAGACAACATAGACCTCCGTGGTCACAATTCATTCAACAGAGAAGCTTTCTGTCTTCACCCCGCTGTCCACAATGATCTCATATGGCCTTCTAAAGCTTTTCTCTTCCATTAGAGTCCCGGGTCTATTATGTTCTAATGTGTTGTCTGTGCTTATTAACTATTCAGGAGGCTGTGTTGTTCAAGAGCTTATGTAGGTAAGGAGTAAATGTTAAGTTCCTTACTCCATTTTAAAACACTGAAAATGGCACTGTTTCCCTGAGTGATCCCAGACAGAGAAATTGCTTTGTTCTTTAGGTTTTTTTTTTTTCTGGTGATCACAATAATATCTTTGACCTCCTCTCCATATCTCATATTTGAGCAATCACAAAAGTTATTTTTTTAAAAAAAAATGTAATGTCCCTTTTTAGAGGCACCTTCTAGAATGTTCTGAAAGTTAGAACAACCGGATGTATTTACTTTTAGTCCCTGCTTAAAAGCAGCATTTCAAGCCCAATAATAACTCAGGATACACCTGTTACAATAGTGCAAGTTTCGGTTTCTGAGCTTTTTGTGGGGTCCTCCTTTCAGAGCACTATTTTAGGGGTACGTGGCACTGTGACGAGGTGGGACCTGAAAGCTGCAGTTTCTCCTGTTTGGTAGTGATTCCTCCTGCTTCAATTTTCAGGGTATGCCCTGGGACACAGAAAGCTTTGTAACAGGGGCTTCACCAGGCACCTGACGGACTGCTACCGGAAGGGCCTGCAACCCCATGAAGGCTCAAAATACGCAATCAGAAGATGGTGTACCAAGATGTCTTTGTTCACTAGTGGCCCTCGTGTTCACGGGTGGTTGACTTGGAACACCTTCTCAAGGAAGTCGGCCTCTGAGAGTAGACAGCTAGGATTTTCATAAACAGGTGTCAAATGCCTGCTGAGCACCAGACATCGTCTTCACAATCCTCACACCATGGAGCTTCCACACTGAGCAAGGTCCGCCACACAAAGAAACAGTAGCAGCAGGAACCAGTGTTCTGTTAAGGAGCCTGGAAAGGATAATTTGGCACAGGTACATAGTGCAGGAGTTCTTTCCTTCGGAGCCAGACAAGCCCTTCTTGGAGATAGGCTGTGAGGTGCTGTATGCCGAGGAAGTTTGCACAGCTCCAGGGATGAACGAGGTCTCCCCAGAGTGACAGGAGACAGAAGGCCATTTGGAGGCCAAGCCCCGAGAAAATAACGTGGAGAGGGAGCCTGAGGAGTGGTGGATGGGAAAGTGAGTCAGAGAAGTTGAAGAGGATGGTAGACTCAGGTGTGGAATGTCACTCATTCAGGTGGAGTGAGTGTTGATTGTGTCAACCCCTGAGAAGCCCAGGGGGATGAAGAGAATGGAGTGCTCACAATCAGACTGGGATGCCTTCCTGCTAATCTGCTTTCTGCCACTACAGTACATACCTGGGAGACATATACAGAGAAAAGTACTGAGACTCACAGGCTTGGAGGTTCTGGGCAATGATGAGTCATCTCAGTGCCTGTGGTGAGACAGCACCACATGGGAATACACCTCCTCACCTCAGGAGCCAGAGAACGAGAGGTGGGGTCCTGAGAACTGTGAAGATACACCTCGAATGATCTCACCCGCCCTCCCTCCTCTGAAAGTGCCACCACCTTCCACTAGCACCACTCTGGACTTCCAACACGGAGACACATAGGGAAATTTGGGATTCAAACCATAGCATCTTTATTCAGATATTAGAAACAGTAAACATTCTAGATTTCCTGATATGAGGGATAGCCACCTAGATGCTGTAGTCACCAGGAATGAAGACAGGAAGGAGATGAGAGAGTCTGTCAGCCGGAAGGACCACAGCCATCAGGGAAATAAAGGGAGTGTCCTGGAAGAATGGCCAAAACTAGAAGGGCAGATGGAGCCACACTCAGTAGAATCAATATCAGCAGAATGGGAGATGGCGTTCTGTAGACAGAAAGGAGCAATTCGGTAAAGAGAGGCATTTGCCTTCCTTCTCAACTGCAGGACTCGTGTCAAACAACCAGCAGTCAGTGCTTGAGAGGGTTCCCAGAGCTCCACTTTAAGCCAATGGTTCTCAACCTTCTAATTCTGTGACCCTTTAATACAGTTCCTTATATTGTGGTGACCATAAATTATTTTTGTTGCTACTTCACAACTAATTTTTTTTGTAAATGGAGACTGATTTTTTTGTTTCCTAGCCACCCAGGCCTGAATAATTTACACAGAAACTATATTAATTACAACACTGTTTGGCCTGTTAGCTCAGGATTCTTATTAATAACTCTTACATCTTAAATTAACCCATTTCTATTAATCTATGTACCACCATAAGGCTGTGGCCTACCGGTAAGTTTCTGGCATCTTTCTCCTTTTGCAGCTGCATGGCATCTACCTGACTCTACCTTTTTTCTCCCTTCATTCAGTTTAATTTTCCCTGCCAAGCTCTATTCTACCCTGTCATAGGGCAAATCAGCTTTTTTTTAATTATTAACTAATGGTAATAAAACATTCACAGCATACAGAGGGGAATCCCACATCAAATTTTGCTACTGCTATGAATTGTAATATAAATATATGATATGCAGGATATCTGGTATGCAACCTCCAAAGGGTTCATGACCCACAGATTGAGAACCACTGATCTATGCAGATGAAAAAGGCACTGATATTATAAATAGTGTGTATGGTGATCTTCTGTTGAGAGGAGTTGAGAAGTATGAAGTATTGAGGGGCATAAAGCTTTGAGCTCAACCTCCACAGATCACTGGACAGGATCACTGGAGAGAACCATTGGGTTTTTAGCCACCAGTAAGTTTCACAGGCCACAACGCATGATGGAAGCCTTGAACAGCAAACCGAGGGATTTCTATTTTAGGCTGTATGCCAAGGCCACTGGGCAGGGAGGGGGTTCTGGTCCAAGTTTGAGCAGCAAATTACCATAGTCAAGACCATGTGAGCAAAGGAGGCTCCTTGATCCCTCCTGTCACAGGCAAGCTCAGGTCCATTCATGTCAGGAAGGAGGGAAGAAGTGCTTGTTTGAAACCTGCTGTCTTAGAATACGAGGGCACAAAGGAAGAGGAGTGAGCAAGACATGCTGCCTGAAGTTCCGAAAGAATAGTTTTGGAAATTCTGTGTTTGGCAAACTACAGTTAAACATTTGCAGGGGGCTCAACCTATGATGAGGAGTGTAGTTACAGATGCTGCCAGCTTCCCCTGGTTGCTAACCCAGGAATAAAGGCTTTTGGTCTAGGGAGGTTGTGACTAATAAAAGTCAGGTGGTTCTCAGAAATGCTGCTGAGAAGTCCCAATTTAAAAAATCACCATCTACAGGTCTTACAATGTCAATTTCTTTTTCATCTGCATAGAGCATACTGCTGGGAACAGTCTCAAGTGCTCATGTTGGTGTTGCAATCTCCCTAATTTAACGTCAGTTTCTCAAGGCAGGCCTGGGAGCTTGGATTGCCACCTGCCATAAGATTAGAGTATTGACGTGAGTTATACCTCAGTCCAGGCAATGGCTCTCAGCCATGCACAAGGCCGGTTCAGTCAGAGCAGCTGGCGGCATTCATTTTTGTAACCAGTGTGAGTTAGAACGCATATGGCAGGAAAAAGGGGCCGCTTTGACTGCTTTTCTTTTTCACCCTAAGTGAGGGGAGGGCTGAATAACAGGGAGGTGCTCTTAGGAAATGGTTTCATCACAGCCCCTGAGGCCCTCAAATCACAGTTCAGTTCTGGCTAAGAATCTGACTCATGCGAGTGAAACCCCACCTACTTTTGCCCAATTTCCTCCTTTCTGCCGACAGCAGTTCAAGGTGGTCTTGGTGTGTGATTAGATCAACATAGACTGCTATTGCCCCGTGCCTTCACTTCTTGGCCTTTTCGTTCCCAACAGGGAAACGAAGGGAAAAGGCTGCTGAGGGACTTGGAAAGGTGGAGCTCCGCAAGATGGATCAGAACTGGACTGGGATAGCGCTGTAGATGCTGCACGAAGGACCCCAGGATCTGAACGAGGTCTTGCCTGACGCTTTCAGCAGAACACCGCTAGATGCCCCGGGAGGTCGGGCAGGCCATGGGGCGTGCCCAGGCGATCGGGGGCGTGGTTAAGGCGGGGCTCTGAAATGGAGGCGTGGTTATGCGCTCGTGGGAGGAGCCGGGGCGGGAGGTGGTGCCGCGGAGGGGACCCGCGGCCCGGGCGAGAGCTCGCCAGCTCCGCCGCGATGCCCCCGCGCCCAAGACGCCTCCTCCCGCCGCTGGCCGGGCTGCCGGCCCTGACCGCGCTCCTTCTGCTGCTCGGCTCGCGTAGGGGTGCCCGGGCACAGGAGGCGGCGGCGGACGGTGGAGCCGAGCAGGACCCGCACGCTAAGCACCTGTACACGGCCGACATGTTCACGCACGGGATTCAGAGCGCCGCGCACTTCGTCATGTTCTTCGCGCCCTGGTAACTGCAGCTCCCGCAGACCGGCGGGGCCCGGACCCGGGGTCAGGGGAGGGCGCGGGGACGCGCGGGCCGTGCGGGGGGGGGGGCGTGGGCCGCTGCGCTCGGGCCTCGCCGCTGACGTGGCGCTAGCCGCCGGGCGGAGCGCGAGGAAGGGCGGACCCAGAGGGGAGACCCGGAAAGGCCTCTCGGCCCCGCCACGCTGCTGGAGCCCAGACCCCCACCCCATCCTCCCACCCCATCCCCATCCTCCCACATCCCACACATACATGCTCTCTCTCGCGCGCGCGCGAACACACACACACACAAGTCCCCTACCCAGCTCCCCAAACTTCCTGTGCTGGCCGGACGCGGTGGGAGCCCGGCGACCACGTGCCCTCGCCTGGAGGGTCCTCCTCCCTGCTGGCCCTTCAATATTGGGTTGGGTTGAAAAATCTAAGGCCCTCCCAAAATGTGACTTCCCACTTTGTGTGTCGAGGGTGGGAAGAGATAACCTAGGTAGAGGAGTTAGGGTTCCCCGACCCCTGGGAGCCCCGAGTAGTGCCAGTTCTGGAGTCTCCGCTGCACGCTGGAGTGGACAAAGCTGTCTCCTGTCACCTCCTAGTCTTTGCTTATTTGGAGCCCCGGTCAGTTGGAAGAAAGAGTGTGAGGTGGAACTTTTTTTTTTTTTTTTGTAAAAGCCATACACCTTCATGCTTCTGTTCTCCAGTGGGGCTTCATGGTGCACCCCGCTGCGTTCTCAAGAGAACTGTACCTCAGGAATTGTTCTTGACATAGCAGTTCTTTCTTGATGGGCCTAGATGCTCAGAGAAGGAAGTTCTCTCGGGTCCAGATCAGATAAGTGTTTAGAGCGCAGGCCACTTGAGATGTGGGGTTGTGCTGTTTATTGCTGAGCCAAGTACTCTTCCCCTCGCTTCCTGGGTAGGGGCTCCTTAAGGAAAGGGGGGGGGGGCTAAGCGGTTAAGAACAGTGTATCTATGGAATACGACTTATTCAGTGGTTATGCCTTTCCAAAGTGGTAGAAACTTTCTTTTTAACCTTGTAGTGGGTTATTTTTGCATTTCAACTCATTTAGGGTTACATTAACTTCTAAGGGTCAGTCTGGCTCACAGCCATTATCTATTAAGAATCCCCGAATGGATACATTGTTCTACGTTCCGAGAACAGCTGATTTGAATCTGTAGCTTCCAATGAAAGAGAAAATACTGGTAGCCTGCAAAGGCCAGTGGGTGTTAATAGTTACTCTGCATGAGTATTCTCAGAGTAGTGAGTGACTCCAATTAAGTACACCACAAGACTTAACTGGGGCCAATTTCAGTGGAATATATGGGTTTTAGTTTTATAAGCATAATTGACATGCAAATAGAGTTAGATTCTCTGCAGTGCTGATGAAGTTTTAATTTTGGAATATTTCCAATAAATAACCAGCTAGTCTTTGTCAGGTAGGGTAATAGGTATCACATAAATTCTTTTTTCGTTGTATTTAGGTAGACAGTACTCCCCAAAGTGAGTCTTTAGTTTGCTTTTGGCTACTCTGCTAAAAATGTCAGAGATATGTAGGTGCCCACCATGGCCTTTGAAAGCTAGATGTTTGTTGTTTTGAAAGGTTGAGACAGGACCTCTCTGTGTAGCTACATTGACCTTGAATTCATGATCTTTTTGTTTCAGCCTATGGAGTGCTAAGATGTCAAAATTAGACTTTTAAGAACGATATGAAATTCAAGAAAGAATACACTGTGTCTGGCCCCACTTCTCAGGTTGCATGCCTAGAATGTTAGATGCCTGCATGTGATACTGGGGGCAAGGACACCGTGTAAGGAAAACATTGACCTGTGTCTATTTGTTCAGCGTGCTGACTGCAGGACTGTCCTGCTGTTGATTTCTGTGCCAGCATCAGAGCACAGTGCCTACAGTGGTGCCAGTTTATGGGTCACACTGAACCTGGGGCAGTAAGGTGAAGATTAAGGTTAGGTGCCTTTGCTGTGACTTGGCCCCAGGCCACCTTCTAAATGCAGCTGACTGTCTCAGTAGTGCTGTAACCACAAGGACCAGAAATGTCAGCTCGATAGAACCAGTGGATTCATCGCTGTTCCTGGGTGGAGAAGGGTGTGCCTGCTTGGTGACGGCCCCAGATGGTCAGTTTAATTTGGGGTGCAGGGAACTAAATCTTTAGCCTCATTTTTAATCTTGTATCGTCATAAGAGCCTTTTCAAGGATGCAGAGGATGTGTCCAATTCTAAAACAAGGAAATCAGATTCCTATAATATCTGAACTGCCCTTGGAAATCCCTTGTGGCAGCCACCTGAAGGCAGTCACCCTCCAGTCACCCAGCAGCATCTCATAACTGGGCTGTGCTCCACCGGAAGAACCAAGCCCCAGATGCCATGAGGAGCAAACAGGAACGTGGGCCAGCTGGGGAACAACAGTCCATGTGCATACTTAAGGAGTCCTTGGTTCTTAACTCCACCCCCCCCTTTTTTCCTTATTTTCCTTTCTTCCCCAACCCACAGCTTGCTGAATTTTGCTGAATTCACAGAAGTTAAATCCTGCAGTACAGTTTCACTGTGTGGATTTTCACCCCATTCATTCTGCTGGAGTTGCCAAGCACTTTGTGCACACCAAGTATCTGGACAGGACTGTGCTGGCTTTCTTGGCACTTACACCAAATACATAAAAAGAATACTGGCGATCTCCCAGAAAAAGGGAATGCTGCTGATTTTAGAATTTCACTGCTTATATGTTTTATTTTTATTTATGTGTATGTGTTTATCTCTAGGGGTTTGTGTGCCATGTGTGTGGGTCCCCGAGGATCACGAAGAGGGTGTCAGATTCTGTGGGACCAGAGCTGCAGACAGTTGGGATCTGCCTGGTGTGGGTGCAGGGTGATCTGAAAGAGTAACAAGTGCTCTTAACTACTGAGCTCCCTCCAGCCCTACTTTATTTGGGCCTTTATAAAACAGGGATTTGACTTATCATCCCAAGAAAGTCCTGCTGGGAAGACACATTAGCTTGAAGCCGACTTGGGACTACCTTAAGATGTTTGTTTTGGAGGTTAGGTCTTCTGTCAAAAAAGAGGCTTACCACAGATTTTATTGAGTCAATACCAATTATCAATGCCTGTCGCTCTTGTAAGTAAGCATTTTTTAAAGAAGCCCTTCAGAAGGCAGCACAGCAAGCAATGAGGTTATAAACACATCACTTACTTATTCGATAAGAGAGACCAGCCCTGTACCTTAATGCTGTATGATTGCACTCATTGAGAACTCACATGTGGTACAGCATACAGATTAGATAGATGCAAGACGGCAGTCAGCACTGCCCTTTAGGTCCTGTGAGGAAAGATGCTGTAGTAGTGCGGTGCGAAGAGGCGCAAGTCAGGGCCCTGCTGGTATTAAGGATGGATGGTTTTAAGATGAGTGTATAACTAAACTCACACAATCAATACCAGATACTTGATTCTGCCAATGATTGGAGGGCTGGGTTTGTAGCTCAGAGGCACAGGGCTTGCCCAGCATGCACAAAGTCCTTGTTTGATCTCCCGCACCACATTAGGCTGAGGGTGGTTGTGCACACTTACAGTCCCAACGCTTAGAAGGTGAAGGTAAGAAAGGCAGAAGTTCAAAGTTATCCTCAGCTACATAGAACGCTCAAAGGCAGCCTTGGTTACCCAAGACCTGTCTAAAAAATTAACTATATTTATTTTAATGCTTCTGGCTGGAGAAGGTGCGGAGCTGAAAATCTTGAGATCTCCTTGCATTTGTGTCCATTTGGTTCTGTAGTAGAAGAGAGCTGTCTTTGTAAATAACGGGGCAGTTTACAGAAGGGCGATAAGCGGGTTGGGGGAGCAGGGGAGACTTCCAGAAACTAAGAGAAGAGAGTGGATATGAAGTAGCCTGAGAAGCAAGATTTCTTGGAGGAAATGATACACAAACTAGCTCTGGAGGCAAACAGAAATCATCCAGGTGGAGTTTAGGGAAATTCTTGGTAGGGTGCATGTATGCCTTGAGTTCCAGGGGCACAGCAAGTTTATAAGTTTCAGGAAAGTGAAATACTGCAATTGTACCTGTAGGCCAGCTGGAAGTCAAGGAGGTAGTATCTGGACATAGAGGTCAAAAAAGAATGTTAGGACAGTAGTCTGCAAAATTTTGATGAATGTTGTCATCGTGAGCTATATATCTGCTGCATTTTAAGAAAAGCAAGGGTGGGGAGTTGATGTGGAGAAGGCTGAGGTAGTGACCTGGCGCTCACTGTGCTCTTCCTCTGACCTCACTGTAGGTGTGGACATTGCCAGCGACTGCAGCCAACTTGGAATGACCTGGGAGACAAGTACAACAGCATGGAGGATGCCAAGGTCTATGTGGCTAAAGTGGACTGCACGGCCAGCTCTGACGTGTGCTCTGCCCAGGGTGTGCGAGGATACCCCACGTAAGTAGGAAGGAAGAGGATGTGTGTATCTCTGTGTTGGGGTTTCCACATGTGTGTGTGTCTGTTGTCCGTGACCAAGGAGTGCCCAAGCTGAACCTGTGCTAACTTCCTTCATGACTCTGCAGCGCTGAGTGTAAGCAGGTGGTCCCTGCTATCAGGACAAGATTATATTGAGCACTGTTTATTGTAGACGCCTTTTGCATTTTGCATGGGGAAAGCCTTAATCTTTTTTGGTTTTTCCCGTTTCTGAGCCAGTGAGCATTTGCAGGGCGGTGGGATCCAGTTGCCTGAGACCCAGCTCTGGATGATGTTGCACTTAGTTTTACACAGCCCGTTCAGACTTTGTCACTTTTGATTTGACCTCTTACCACCACTGCAGTTCTTCTTTTTCTTACTGATTAAAGATCTTTACATCCTCTGCAGCTAGCATACGCTCTCTTTCTGTTGGAAGGGGGGTGTAACAAGCCAGAGTGCAATACGCTTCTCGGCAGCCACTTGCTCCCTTGATGGGCGTGTGTTCATCAGGGTGAACAAATGATGACTGGCTGCTGCACTCTGGATGAATGTCCCCCCGAAACCCGTGTGTTAGGCTGGCCGGTAGACTGTGGTGCTGTGGGGAGCATATAGAAACTTTAGGGCATGGGGGCTGGTGGTTCACTAAAATTGTGCCCTTGAAGGGGGATATGGTGATCTCAGCCCTCTTCGTGTTTTCTTTTTTGTTTGCTTGTTTCATGTCTGTTGTGAGGAGAGGGTCTGTTAGGTTCTATCTGGGTACAGACCAAAGGCAGCGAATTCAAGTTACCTCATGGCCCTGGTCATCTACAACAGAGTCAATACACTATGTCTCTTTCTAAGCTGATGAGCCCAGCACCTTGTTAGAAAGCAACAGAAAGTTGGCCAACAAACTGACTTCTTAAAGAAAAGAGGATGTCTTAGTCCACTTTTGTTGCTGTAATTGTGTTGCAGACTGGATGATTTACATAGGAGTAAAGCTGTATTGAGTCTCCAGGTCTGGAGCGTCAAGATCGATAGGCTCCCTGTGATGAAGGCCTTCTTGCTCAGCAGAGTCCCTATGCCACGGACAGGCTCAGAGGAGCTCCACAGACCGTGTGGAATCAATCCTTGTTCCCAGGAGAGCACGAGTTAGCCGAATGACAGACAGACCAACACACAAGAGAGTGGTTTGAATCTGCTGCAACTTTACTGAA
>JAQHUG010000008.1:14828892-14840783 GCA_028555095.1 Dicrostonyx torquatus | reverse complement strand
TCTAGGAAGCTTTTCTTAGCTACCTGCTGTGGCTCCCTGTTTCTCACTCTTCCTCTAAAAGCAAGCAGCCTAACAAGTTTTTCTGCTTCCTGGCTGGCTCCTGCCAGAACACCTATTGGGTTAAATTTTTCCTCCTTGGTTAAACTAATTTAAGGCTTGAATACTTGATCTTGTAAAGGAATCTTTCCAGTTTCTATATTCCTAGAATGGAGATTTTCTAATAGCAACTACTGAATCTTAATCCATGCTTTTCCCAAATTGTCAGTATTTACTTAGGGAGAATTTTTCCTATCTACATACTTCCTCATTGAGCTCTAAATGCTCAGGACTACAGTTTGCATAAGGGCTTGAAACACTGGAGGCCTCTTGAGTGCTGTATTAACATCAAAGTCAGAATTACCATTTTCAGGGACATCAATGGGTCCTCTGGTAAATTTACTTGTTTGGCCAGGTACAACAGAAGACTTTAACAGTAAACAGATAGTGGGAGCAGCAGTGAGAGCAAAATCCTTTGAGTTTATGACTTAAGTTGATTACCATGGAACGCAGGAGGCATAACTCTTGCAAGTACTAACCTCCCCTTGAACCTCCCATGTTTATATAACATAGGCGACGCCGCTGGAGGGCGTGGCATCCCAAGGTGGCACAAGGCATCATATAGCGTGAAAGAAAGCTTGCTTATTTGGGTCTCTTTATATAAAATCACTAATGGAGTCATGGCCTTGGAAAATGATCCTATCTAATCCTAATTGCTTCATAAAGGTCCTACCTTGTCCCACTTTTTGGAATCTCACAATGGGAACTAATTTTCATGGATTTGGGCGGGGACAATCAAATTAAAGCACACTGTGGGTGAGCCTTAGGGACTCCAGCCAAGAGGTCTTGGAATTGTTTTTACTGCATCTGCTTTGGGGTGACTGAACTTTTCATCCCAGTCTCTCTCACCTCTTGAGGGAGGACATGGACTCATGATCAGGTACTGTGTCTGGTGGAGTCTTCCAGAGACAGCCATTGTGGTGCAGATGCAGGATCTCATAGATAGCAGTCTCCCCTTTCAGGCCCTGTGGCGGGATTGGGGAGGGTAATTACCAAGGGGTTATGCCCTTCCACCTGCAGGGGAACTCTTAACAACTTCGACTCTTTCAGTATTCGTTACAGTTGGGGTACCAAGTCAAGTCTATATAATACATAACTTAATTGACTAATCCATAGGACCTGGAGTTAAGTATAAAGTCTGAAGTCTCTGATCCTTAGAGTCAGCAAAGAAATGTGGAGGCCACAGTGGAATCCCAGGTCTGCCATCCATAGCTGTGCAGCACTGTCTGCGTCACTTGTCCTCTGAGTCCAAGTGTGACAACAGTGCCCTCCGCCTTGCTTTTCCATTAGCACAGGGCTTCAGTGGAGTTCTACATTTGAGATTTAGCCTTTCCATAAAGGACTCTGGACCTTCTAGGCGTTAGCGATTGCTTACTGATAAGCACCACATTCAGACCTATATCAAGTCAGATCTTAGAAGATCCTGGTGTGTGTACCTTGTAAACACATTCACTCACTGCTGTGTAGTGCACAGATTTAACGTGAACTATGGGACTGGGTATGTAGCTCAGCTGGTAAAGCTCAAGGCCACAGTCTTCATCACTGGTCTAAATTAATGAAAAAATGAATGAATGAATGAATGAACTGTTTGGTTTCCTGAAGCATTCTAGAGAAGCCTTTGCTAAGTAGCAGGGGAAGTAAATACTCACCTGCTGAGCGTCTAGTACTTCCAGGATGCAGGGACCATAGAAATGGGTTGACTGTGCCCCCTTCGTCTCTATACTGCCTGCCATACAAAACATGCCATGGGGAGACTGAAACTGGAGTCACAATGGGCGAGAAGGACGGGTGTTACTGACTGGGAAGCTGTCTTAATTTTGTTCCCTGTTGCTGTGATAAAATACGCCGACTAAAGCAGATGAGAATAGAGATTGTTTATAGCTGTGAATGCCAGGTTACAGACTGTCTTTATGGGAAAATCAAGGTGGAAAGAAGTTGAAGCAGCTAGTGACATCCACAGTTGAGTAGAGGGGAAATCTCGTCACATCCACAGTGAGGAGAAGAGGAAGAATGAACGCATGCATGATCGTGCTCAGCCAGTTACTCAGTAGTTCAAGATCCCTGGCTTAGGGAATGAGGCCACCCATAGTGAGCATGTTTTACCACATCAGTGTAATCAAGACAACCCCCTCTTCCCAGACATGCCCACTGGCTAAACTCTGACAATCTCACCAAGACTCCATTCCCTAATGATTGTAGATTGTGTCATGTTGACAAAACCAACCATTGCAGAAGCTTAATGGGGTTCTTTACTGCAACATCAGGACTCCATGGGTGCCACTGACAAATTTAAAAACACCTTGCATTTTGTATCCTGACTTGTTTAGAAAATGAAGTCCTCCTGAATAAGTAACACACATGTGTGTGTTTAAAGAAATTGGAAATAAGCTCAGACTGTAGTGAATGTGGTCTGAGAGGGATTCCCATGTTGATTAGGGGCCTGCAGAAGTGCCAAGGACAAACTTTTGTTTGGTTTTGGTTTTTACAGGATGCAGGAGGCAGAGTGCTGTGTAGGTGGTTGCATTAAGGCGGGCAGGTATACCTAAGTGTGTTTTGCTTCCTTTCTGATTATGACAATGTACTTTAACTTGTTTAGACTTTGGTTTTGTTGTTGGGTGATTTTCCTTTATGTAGGTTTTCACTATGTTTCCAAGATGATCCAGAACCCAGTTTCTAGGCCTTGTGCATAAGGTTCACCTGCCTCGGGCCCCAAAGTGCTGGGCTGTTGAATGCCTCTATGCCTAGCTTTTATATGTTCTTTATTGGAGGTACAGTATAGTGCTTAAATCTACTTATCAGACCTCAGCTTTTCTTTGTGTAGATGGTCCCAGACTTAAAGATAGCTTGACTTGCGATCCTTCACCTTCATAATGGGGCAGAAGCAGCCCCATACAGCCGTTCCAGTCACCGCTTTTAGCACAGTAAATTACAGGAGACATATCATTGTTCTAGTGTCGGGTGACTTTATCCACCTGAGGCTCCTGTGTGTGCTTGAGCACTTGTTAGGCTGGGTGGGATGTTTTTTAAGTGGTCCAACTTACTGTTATTTTAACTTAGGATGTGCTTGTGAGGATGTAAAGCTACTGTAAGTTTAGGAGAATTGTCTCTGTGTGCCTGAGGACGCTGGACACTTGCTCATATGTTCTCCATAAGGTCGTTCTCTCCTTCTAACTGTCAGATATAGCCAGTGGACTGTTTTTCCCTTCATTTCATGATGTTGGAGAGGGAGCCTAGGGTCTTGTGTGTGCTAAGCGAGCACTCCTCAGTTCTTTTCTAGTTCTTTACTGTGTATGCTAGGCTTGCCTCAGATTTGCTATCCTCCTGTCTCACCCTTTGGCAAACTCCACCGTGTAGTTTGGTTTCTTTGTGTAGCCATGGAACTTCATTTTAAGGCCTCTGTTTTAAAGCCTTCATTTAAAGGGAACTTACCTGTCTGTTAATGGGCTGGATGTTTGTGTCTGGGAAAACATGCTGACATTCTAACCCCACTGTGTTGGTTATAGGAGGTAGATGCTATTAAGGGGGCTCCAGCGAGCTCTCTTGGCTTTCCTGCCACATGAGGACACAAGGAGAGGGTGCCATTAGGGAACCAGAAAGCCATTGTAGACGTTAAATGTATTACTCTGGACTTTAGTCTCCAGAACTTTTTTGCTTTATGCGCTGCCAGACCAGTCTTGGTGTCACTGCCGCCTGTGACACTCCACCTACATATCTGAGTTGTACACATCCTAACTTAAAAATCTGTTTCTGAACATTGTGTATCACCTCACAAAACCCAAATCATTTCTGGGAGGTGATAGAGGGCTCCTAGCCCTTGCCTGCATTTCTCCTTTTTCTGACAGGAGCCACATGTTTAATACAGTCTTGACAACTTCTGTGAAGCTTTTTCTAAGGCATATTATGACTGGAGTGATCCAAGACCAGCATGTATGACATTCATCCTCTGGTGTGTCTTATATTCACCATCAGAGGAACTGTTCCCTCATCTCCGCAGATTCCGCAGAGGCCAGGGAACAGAAAAGATTCTTGTTCTGCAGGGATGCAGGGGATGCAAGCGGAGCTCTGGGGGCTGGAGTGAATGGGGGAGGGGGGAAGGGCGTGTGAGCAGATAGACTGCAGCAGCTAGAGGGCCCTGATGATTGGGATCCATCAGCGACTGGGATTCCGTCTGCCACAGTACTCTGCAAACACACTTACTGCAAAACTGTTTTGTCTGCTGCAAGCCTAAGTGAGGCCCACAGGCAGCAGGAGCAATAAGGAGGCCAGGAAGGATGCGGGGTGCTACCAAGGTGAAGCCTGGCGGAAGTACTGAGGGTTTAACTCACAGCATGCATCTGCAAGTTTGCACCCCCGTTGTATATTCCTTGAAGAACATCGGAAATGTGTGAAAGTTTGGGAGCTTGGGACAACTCCTGTAACATCGGTTTTGATTCCCTTTGAAGTCCTACCTGAGTGGCAGATGGGTACCTGGCTGCAGCCCCTGCAGATCCATTGCTGGTTCATTGCATGGTTTGTTCTTAACCAGAGCAGCTTTAAACTTGTATCCTTTTGCTCTCCCTAATCTGTTGTTGTTCTTTCAGCCTAAAGTTTTTTAAGCCTGGCCAAGAAGCGGTGAAGTACCAGGGTCCTAGAGACTTTGAAACACTGGAAAACTGGATGCTGCAGACACTGAATGAGGAGCCGCCTGTAAGTGTCCCCTCCTCCCTCCCTTTACAGCCCAGAGGCCAGATGAGGTGAAAGCTTACAGTTCTTTGTGAAGTTGTAACTAGATCTGTCTCCCTGTGCTGCTTCTGGTTGACTGAATGAGTCTAAATTTGCACAAAGGAGCTCAGAAAACATAGCACAGCACCCGAGCATGTTCTCCTTAAGAACAAGATGCTGAGTAGATGGGAATCATTCTTCTTAAGTGGTGGAATTTCCACAGCATGTTCACTGGACTGTGGGGTGCTTCCTGTTGTCAGGACAGCTGTGGATATCTGACCCACTGTTGGGAACAGGCAGTTCACCATACTCATCCCTTGAACTATTCTTGGTTTCCTTGGGCAAGAACCTTGGGGATTAGATTCTTCCTAACAGTCTTTCGTTTCTTATCTAAAGTCGTCAAGTGACTCTTGTTTACTTCACTGTGTTTCTCAGTGTGTAGCCCAGGCTGGCCTTGAACTCAGATCCCCCCACTTCCCTGCCTTCCCAGAATTGGGATTATAGATGTGTGCCACCATACTGAATGTTGTTGCTCTTGTTTCTGATTGCTCGTTTTGTAGCTCAATAACTATATTTCATTTGTCTATGTTTTCCTTTAAGTAATTTGCCATGATTGTCTTGGAGTTCTATGAATTTATATATAAGTGTTAGATGTTTAGTAAGCTATAATAGGTGTTTTACTCCATGCTGAGTTGTTTAGATGGTGGCTAGGGCAAGGCGGCTCACAGTCCTTGGAGGCTGTTTCAAATGGCTTTGTCGTGGAGGCTGTCCATAACATTTATCTGCTTTCATGCTTTCCGGAATTGTTTCATTTAAGCTACAAATATCGTTAGTGTATAGCAGCCCGCCACATGGTGACCGTCCTTGGGAAATGATGGTGTTGCCTCAGATTTATGGGTTGACTTTTCAGTTTTCTTTACACCATTCAGGGCAAGGCGCGACTGCCAGGCTGGAGAGGAGCCTCTTGTCGTCTCCAGGTTCCTGTTCGGTTAAGCACCTGTCTCAGAACTGACTCATAAATAACCTGAAATCAGTTCCTTCATAGGAAGATATTCAGACATGTTTGAAAATGCCATTTTCCCTGTTTTGTCTCCCTTCCATCTGGTCCCTCCTGCATCCATCCAGGGCTGTCACTGGTAAATATTCAGGACACAGACACACACTTCTGCTGTGTAACATAGCCACTGTGTCATTTCCACATGAGTGCAGTGAGCACCCATGTGTTTGTGCCAGTGGCTGGCTTTGACCACCTGGAGCCAGGCAAGACCAGGCCCTGTTGAATTTCCAGTGCTTTCTCCTGATTGTCCAGCTCCCGGAGCTCACTTGGGCTTGCTCCCACTGTCTGTCCATAGTGTGGCTCTTTTCCTTTGCTTCTTGATTCTCAGCTTTCCAGGCCTGAACTGGCTTTACTAATAATGTAAATGCTCAGGTGTTTTCCTTCTTCTCTCTGTGTGTAGGCACCATCAGAACACTGTGTTACTAAGGCTGATATGGAAACCTTCATTTTGCTCTAAATCATAATGACGCTACACAGTTCCTTTAAGGGTCCTTCTGTATGTGGATGGTTAGATAAGGGTAGGTGGACTTGATGGCTTGTGGTGTGGTGTTGGTTGGACTGGAAAAGTAGCCAGTGTTGCCTTGTTTCACGTCTCCGACGACTGTCAAGAGTATCAGGAGTTCTGAGTACAACTGCAATGGGAACAGTTCACTGAGGGCGCTTTATTGTGTCGGAGCTGTGCACTGACTGTGGCTACCTGTGATCCCAGCACTGGTTTGAGCTCCACCTCTCATTGGTGCCACTTTCAAGGGTGTATGAAACCCTGCAGCTGTGTTCTTTACTCTGGATGTCCCAGCTCCTCAGAAACTCGCCGCCTCCTTTAGTGTTTCCATACCTCACGTTTGAAACTATGGACACAGTAATAGTGTCGAGGAGCTGGCCTCATTTTAGGTAACCAGAAGCCACAAGCTTGTGGGTGAATTTGCATCTTTGCTGTGCTGAAAAGCTGCAGGGGCAGGTGGGGTTTTCATGTAGATTGAAATAGTATTGTTTTCTTTATGAAAGTTCTTTTTTCAGAGGGGTGGGTATGAATTAAGCAAGAATTTTTTTTTTTTTTTTAACACTTGAACTACCACATTTATTCAGTCAACAAGATTCTTGAGTGGCTTACATTCCTGGCAATGTGAAACTCAATACTACCTGTATTTTTCTTTTCTTTTTTTATTGATTTTATTGAGCTGTACATTTTTCTCTGCTCCCCTCTCTTCCTCTCCCCTCCCCTTCTGTCCTCTCCCATGGTCCTTATGCTCCTAGTTTACTCAGGAGATCTTGTCTTTTTCTACTTCCCATGTAGATTAGATCCATGTATGTCTCTCTTAGAGTCCTCTTTGTTGTCAAGATTCTCTGGGATCATGAATTGTAGGTCGGGGTTTTTTTTGTTTGTTTTTTACTTTATGTCTTTTAATCCACTTATGAGTGAACATATGTGATAATTGTCTTTCTGGGTCTGGGTTTCCTCAGTCAATAGGATGTTTTCTAGATCCATCCATTTTCCTGCAAAATTCAAACTGTCATTATTTTTTTCTGCTGTGTAGTACTCCATTGTGTACCACAGTTTCCTTACCCATTCTTTGGTCGAGGGGCATTTAGGTTGTTTCCAGGTTCTGGTTATGACAAACAGTGCTGCTATGAACATAGTTGAATACATGTGCCCCTTTGGATATCAATATGGCGATTTCTCAGAAAATTAGGAAACAATCTTTCTCAAGACTCAGCAGTACCACTTTTGGGTATATACCCAAAGGATGCTCAATCGTACCACAAGGACATATGCTCAACTCTGTTCATAGCAAGAAAATTTTAAAGAGGAGGTAATAGTCTCAAAAAAACCTTTTAAAATAAACTTTGCATAAAGAGGCCTACTAATAGAATGCCTTGTCCTGTATATGATGGCAGATGGCAGAATGGATGTATGTGGAGGCTTGCCTCCCCATTAGGAAGTACAGGCTGGGAACGTGGTGGGTTTACCAGGCTCAGCACAGATAAGTCTTGAGGTTTTTCATCCTCAGTGTAGGAAAGAGATGGCTGCATAGAACCTCCCCTTAAACATGCCAGAGCCGGTAACCTGGGCTTCATGTTTAGTGTTTGTGAGATTCTCAGACAATCACCAGGAGAAATGACACTGACAATATGCTTTCTTGTGGAAAAGTTTAAATATGCACATTTTTGAGGTGCTGTAAATTAGACCCAGGGCCTTGACTCAATCAGGTATTCTATCCCTGAGCCATATTCTCAATCCTAAATAGGTAGTCTTTCTATAGAACATTCTTTTTTTAAAAATTGTATTTGTTTATTTAATTTGTGTCTGTGAGCATGTGCTGGGGTGGGAGTAGGGGAATTGTATTTTGATACATTCACATATATGTAATGAAATGTCTTTGGGAATGAGAGCCCCAAGTCCAGACCTGAAATTCATTACTGTTTCTAGTTTTGTTATGTGTCTTTTCTGTATGTCCCAAAGGTAATTTTTGCACAATGTTTTCAATATGCCTGCTTTCTGACTTGAGTCTGTGACATGAGGCCAGTGTGGGTTCCCCATTGTGGTGCCTGTTGTGGAATATTAATTTAAGATGTGTTACATTTGTTTAATGATGCAAAGGCGTATTGCATTCTTTGTGTTGCACTTGTTTAACTCTGTAAGCTGTGTTACTTTGCCTGCCTAAAACACCTGTTTGGTCTAATAAAGCGTTGAATGGCCAATAGCTAGACAGGAGAGGAAATAGGTGGGGATGGCAGGCATAGAGAATAGGACGAGAAATCTAGGCTCAAGAGAAGAAGAGGAGGTTGCCAGGGGCCGGCCACAGAATAAGAAGGAAAGAAAGACATATAAAATAGAGAAAGGTGGAAAGCCCAGAGGGAAAGCATAGTTAAAGAGAAATGGGATAATTTAAGTTAGAAAAGCTGGCCAGAAACAAGCCAAGATAGGCCAGGCATTCATAACTAAGAATAAGTCTCCATGTATTTATTTGGGAGTGGGTGGTTGACCCCAAAGAATGAAAAAATGAACTACAGGTGCCTGCTCAAAAGCTTAGATTTTGGAATATTTGTGGTTGGTTTTAGGGATGTTGAATTTGTAATGTAGACAATGTCATGTTCATTAACTTGACACCAGCTAGAGATAATCTAGGAAGAGAATTTTAACTGAGAAAATACTTCTGTAAGATTGGCCTGTAGGCAAATCTATAGGACATTTTTTTGATTAATGATTGATGTAGGAGGGCCTAGCGAACTAAGTGGCAATGCCATCTCTGGGCGGGTGTCCCAGGTTCTATAAGAAAGCATTTTAAGCCATGGGGAGCAAGCCAGTGAGCAGCAACCAACCATGGTCTCTGCTCCTGCCCTGACTTCTCTCAGTGATCCATTATGATGTGGAATTAGAAACCAAATCTTTTCTTCTCCATGTTAGTTTTGGGTCATGGTGCTTATTATAGTATAGCAATAGAAAGCAACCTAGGACATAAACTTTTATTTAAATTAAAAATTGAGTTCTTGAAAACTTCAACTTGATGAGTATGAAGCAATTTAAAAACATTTAAACATGTATTAAGAAAAAGCAGCCTTTCTAAAAATGTTTATCATTACCAAAAGGTAAATGTATTAAAATGTTCGTGCTGCATAGGCAGCTCAGAGAGGTTTAGTGTGTGTGGCCGAGGGGCAAAGAGTAAGCATTGGGTTTTCGGCCCTGCTCTTCTTTTCATTTCTTCTTAGAAAAATGTTTACTATGTATATGCATATGTGTATGCAATGAGTGCAGTTGCCTTGGAGGTCAGAAAAGACTGTTGGAGCCCCCTGAGCTGGCGTAATGGTGGCTGTGAGCTGCCAGGTGGGTGCTGGGAACCAAACTCTGGTCCTCTGCAAGAATGATGCAGCTTAACTGCTGGGCCATCTCTCCAGCCTCCTTTGTTCGTTTCTCATTGCTAGAATTGTGTAGTCATTTATTCTTGTTGGTGGAGATGGAAAGCCATCTACTTAGCCCTGTCCTTGCTCAGCCTCTGAAGCAGATAAGTTCTCCACTGACAAATCAGCTGCTTTCGTCCCTGGCATCTTGCTGTGTTGGGTTCTCTGGGCCTCTGTATTAGTAAATAAATTTGCAATGACAGTTACAATGAGGTGGCTGCTGACTTTGATCTCATCTCCTTAATGCTCCTTCTCCACTTCACTGTCATCTTCGGCCCTGTAGAACTGTAGTCTGTAACCCATATGTATTCTGTGTCTCTGTACTTTGTTCTGCTGAACCCTGATTGTTAGTGTCCCCCGTCACTCCTCCCTGCTGTTGAATACTGTGTGTTCAGTGTACTCCCCATATGCACTAAGGTGGGAACCTTCACATGTGACATGGCTAGTGTTGTGGTCTCTCCAGACCTCCTCCCCACTCTCCTGGGAATTATCGTCACTGTGTAGAAGACCACTACAAGGCAGATAGCGTCTATGAAGGTTATGGTCTGCTGCATATTTACTGCCTTGCACTGGAACTCAGCCAAGGCTGCCCCCAGTCTCCTCTCTCCTTCAACAACATCAAACTACAGTCTCCCTCTGCCTTCCGTACTGTGAAGGCACTCCTCAGCTCCTTCTTTATGGTAGTCTGTTATATGTTCCTCTTGGTGAAAATATATCTGTTTCTTACATTAAGCCATTTTACTGTTCTCCATACCTTCATTGGGATGGCTTCTGGTCTCCACTGGCATATGCTGTCTGGAGAGGTCGTCTGGGCTTCTGTTGCCTGTGGTGCCTAGCTTGGTGTCAGTGGCTCTGGGCATGGGCTGTGGCTTCTGGATCTCAGCCTCATGGTCATGGTTATGATGATGAAATGACTTGGACCAGCTGAGGCTCCTCCCGGGTATGATGGGAATGAGGCTGGAGTTGCTAAGGGCTCTCTCCAGTTCACAAGTTTTTAATCGCTTTTATTGTAGTATATTGTGATTTCTATTTTATCATTATTATTAAATCTCCCATTGTGCTTCATTTACAAATTACAGTGTCACAGGCATGCATGCTCAGGAAAAGTAGTAGATATGGGGCTTGGTTCTAGTCATTGTTTAAAGCAGGAGCTCTTGGAATGTGTCACCTGCCTGCTGTGCTGGCAGAAAATCCTTTGCATTTCTGTCCCAAACCTTGTCACATGAATTGCTTTCTTAAGGTTTAGCTCACAAGGCCATCTCATCCATGTCTCTCCTTCCTGTGACTTGTCGGGTTCTTGGTTCCTATCACTGACTTTTTGTCACTCTTTGGCCGCATCTCTTCCTTGTTCTTCCTGCCCCTGGTGCAAACTGAAGGTCACCAGGATCTGCTCCCTTGTGATTTTGCCTCTAGATTTGCCTGTTTTTTCACCTTTGTGTCATTGGCCTCTACCTGTCCAGAGCCGCTCACTGGAAATTTACCTTGAATTCCATGGGGAATCTCAGACCAGGTCCAAGGAGAGGGCATGGTTTGGGGTTGTGCAGACTTCACTCTGTTTCTTTGGTTGAGTTTGGGATGGAGGCAGCTGCTCCTGAGCCTCAGTCCTATAGGGTGGGCTTGGTGCTAATGCACCCGGAGCACTTGGTGGAGGTGATTTCCTGTCTCTCTGGCCTTGTTCAGCACAGCTATGAGATAGATAGACGAGGACTGTTCTGGACAGGGACAGGTCACCTCCCACATCAGGTGCATCCTTAAGGACAAACCCACAGATAATTGCTTTGCTTCTTGTTAGACACCAGAGCCTGAAGCAGAACCACCTAGAGCCCCTGAACTGAAGCAGGGGTTGTATGAACTCTCAGCCAACAACTTTGAGCTGCATGTTTCTCAAGGTAAGGATGGAACTGGTGACCATGGGGCTCTGTGCTCGCTTTTCCTCTTGCCATTTGAAGGCTCATAGCAACATCAAGTCGCAACTCATTTTGTCTCTTCAGCACCAGTTGGACTGTTGCTTAATAAGCCTGCTCTTAAATAGCATCCCCCTCCTCCTCCATCCTTGTGGGCCTGCCTGCCAAAGCTGTGAGCTCACCAGGTGCACACAGCACCCTGAAGCTGTGAGCACACTAGAAGCTGTGAGCACACC
>JAQHUG010000008.1:14813465-14828812 GCA_028555095.1 Dicrostonyx torquatus | reverse complement strand
CACACAACACTGAAGCTGTGAGCACACCGAGGGCACACAACACTGAAGCTGTGAGCACACCGAGGGCACACAACACTGAAGCTGTGAGCACACCGGGTGCACACAACACTGAAGCTGTGAGCACACAGGGTGCACACAGCACCCGGGGATAAGAAAGCCCTCGTTATGGTAGTCATATGTTTACTGGCTGGAGGCTGAAACAAGCACATTTTTTGTTTAAACAATGTAATAGGACTGTTCAACTATGAATCAAATTAGGTGTTCTTTATACTCCCTTTTTGGAATCAGTCTCCTAAATGTCTTCCCACAATCTCCACTGTGAATAAAGCACAAGCCTCCCTTTGTTAATGCACGGGCATGTTTCAGAAGTTGGCTCAAGCACATGTGGCTAGAAGCAAACACAGCTTCCTGGCTGGCTCTATTATCAAGTGCTGCCATGGAGAGACCCCCTGGAAGACTGGCTTGTACACACTGTGGAAAAGAACATGGAACTGTACCTGCCCTTGAAGCCTGCCTGCTGGGAGTCAGACCGCCCCTCACCACCTGTATTACTGAGAGTTCTGTCATCTGTACTAGCACTCTAGCCCTGGGACCTTGGGCGTTTCCCTACTGGGAAGTCAAACTAACTTGGATTCTGTTAAAATGTGCATCCAAATCACCTTGTCTAGTCTCCCACAGTCCAGCCCTGCCCCGCCCAGAGCAAGTGTCTCCTGCAGGACACACCCTGCAGACCCCACATGGTATTATTGTTCTAGGGCTCACTGAGGCTCAAAAGGCAGCTATGGCTTCCTGCCCTTGCTGGCTTCCCATCAGAGCTGCTTGGCTTCTGGGGATTCAGTCTCAATCCTGCTGCCCAGGGTTCGTACTCTACTTGTTTGCAAAGATTAGCCTTGAAAATAAGTTACTCATAATTTCAAATACGTGATTCAGCATTTCCTGAAATGCATTATTGTCATAGCAAGACGACCTCAGCCACCAGTGCTCAGGTCACCATCATACTGCCTCGTGTCCACTGGGGGCTCTCTCCTGATTTTGGGGTGCTGTCAGCCTATGTAAAGAACAGACAGATAAAAGTCCCCAGTGTCCAGAAAATAATGTTGTGAGGACTTGGTTTTGTGTTTTCTTTTTAAACCTGGTTTTTGGCAAAATATAATGTAAGTATAAAAAGGAAAAGTAGGGCTTAGTGAATTTTAAGACAGTTTTCTATGACCACTGTCCAGATCAAGAAACCGCAGCCCATTGTGTACCACCTGCCTCCAGGCCTCTCTGCCACCCTCCCTCCCGTGGCACTTGTGTGGGCCCAAGGCCTCACAGCTCAGGTGTGTGTTATTAAACACCAGATTTTAGTTAGTCATTTGACCTGTCATGGCTCAGCTTAATAGTTTTCTTTTTTTCCCCCAAGTTTATGTTAGATTTTATGGATCTTAAGAGCTTTCTTTTATTTAGCCTCATTGACAGCTGAGAGTGTCTGTAAGGCTCTGCTGATCTGAGATCTGATCTGAGAGTGTCTGTAAGGCTCTGCTGATCTGCATGTTCTCCAGCATTTCTTTCTGTGTTTACTGAGCACATGGTTTGCGGGCCTGCAGAATTCCCCAGTCTGGACTCTGCTGGTCAAATAAATCTCTAGTGGATTTACACACTTCCTTGGTTTGTTTTCCCCATATATACTTTTGGGATGCTGGAAGGCTGTATGGCTGTCTGTGACTATGATGTCTGCTTCTGTGATTGTGACGGGAGCTGCACCGATGACCACTGTCTGGTCCCTCCCTCCTCAGATGTGTCGGTGCTGACCTCCTCACTTGTAGTTAGGGTGGGAAAGAGACAGAGTAAATGTACAGTTCTTTCCCTTTTTGCCAGTTTTTGCAGTGTAAGTTGGTTCTCAGAGGCAACAGATTTGATTTTGAGTTATTTTGAACTCAGATATAAACATACATGGTGGTGAGTCCCTTTTTACCAGAAGGACTTGAGATCTGTGGGCAAGAGGAACAGAGCTGTATTCTTCAGCTCGGCATCTGGTCTCTTGTGACATAAACCCCAATGCTTCTTCCCCCTCCTCTCTGCCTTGGCCTTCCCTACAGGCGACCACTTTATCAAGTTTTTCGCTCCGTGGTGTGGTCACTGCAAAGCTCTGGCTCCAACCTGGGAGCAGCTGGCTCTGGGCCTTGAACATTCCGAAACTGTCAAGATTGGCAAGGTAAGTGCAAACCCTTGTTAAACTGGAAACAGTCTGCTTTGGGCTGGATTAATTAGCAGAGTGGCCCATTATTCATTCCGTGTGCAAAGCCGAAAACTTGATTTATTAATTGCAGTTAGTGTGCCACTTGACAATTCATTTCACCTTCACAGATGGCAGCCTGGTTTTGGAGTCTGCTGGCTTTTCCACAGCCTGGAGATAAATTATGGCCTTGGCCGATTTATTCTGAAGGGATGGCCAATTCTGAGTTGGCAGCCCTGGAGCTATGCAAAGATATGGGGCAGAGCCTTATAGAATGTTCACTGGATGTCCGTGGAGCTCAGCCAATAGCTCTCCTAAAGGGTCCTGGGTTCTGCGCTCACACAGGCTCATAGCAGAGCTTCTCATGGTGAGCCCTACTTTGCACTGCTGTCCACAATTCCTTCCATCTGTTCATACAGAGAAGCCAGAAGTAGTGTGTAACAACTCCTGTGTGTCCAGGTCTTCTGGAACTATCCAGAGCAGCTCCTGGACTACTGCGTGCTTTTAATCTCATTGATTTTTCTGACACTCACCAGACACTCACTCTTTGTGGAATGCCTCTAGAGAAAATCTCCCTTTTCCACTCTGCCACAGGGCTTATTTACATACAGAAACAGCTACGTGTCTGGTTATGAGAGTCAGAAGCAGAACCTCAGGGTTGGTTGGGTAGACCTGGTAGGCTGGCCTTGCAGAAGGGAAACACGGCAAATCATGTGTAGTCATGAAGATGAGAATTTGCTACTTAGCATGGCCCTTGGGGTGGGGCGATGCTGAGAAAATTGTGTGCACTCAGTGTGCAGTGTGTGGATTTTCTCTATGCTATGCCTTCAGTGCCCTGTTCTGTGCTGTGATTATTTCCGTCATTGAAGATTGTGTGGACATAGTGCATCACCTTGCATTCTGTCTTGCCCCAGTCTTTGTATCCTTACTTCAGATTATTTTGCAAGTTTTTATGGGAGGTGATTTGTCCAGGCTCTAGCAGAAGCAGGCATGAGCAGACTCAGGCTGTGAGGGGCCGTCATGGCTGGGCACTTGGAGCTACTTTAGACAGGACCCTGGAGAGTGCTTGTGCCCCTCGCAGACCTAGCTTAAAGCTTCCTGGACTTCATTTTACCACCTTAATGGCTCTCACAGCAGCCTTACAGCTTAACATAGCTTTATTGACATACTAAAATACAGCTTAGTTTTGCTTGGCTAATTTTAATGCTGATGCAAATTTTTAAAATGTTTGTTAAAAATATCAGGCAAGCAGAATCTTGATTTACATGTAGTGATCTAAGCCAGGCCTGATGGGACGGGTCTGTAACCCCAGCTATTCTGGAGTCTGAGGCAGGAGGGTCACAAATTCAAAGCCAGCTGTGGCAACTTATTGACTATCTCAAAATTTTTTTGTTTTTGTTTTTTCGAGACAGGGTTTCTCTGTAGCTTTGGAGCCTGTCCTGGAACTAGCTGTTGTAGGACCAGGCTGGACTCAAACTCAGAGATCCGCCTGCCTCTGCCTCCCGAGTGCTGGGATTAAAGGCGTGCGCCACCATCGCCCGGCAAAATAAAAATATTTTAACCAGGGAAGGGGAGGTAGCTCAGCAGTAGAGTGCTCACCTCATATACACGGGGACCTGGGTTCAGTTCCCACCAAAGTAAGTGGCTCCTGTAATTCTTACTGGGACAAGTTATAGTGCTACTATTACCAGATGTTCGTATTAAACATGAACTGCTTGCTCCTACTTCTGGGGGTACATGCACAGGAATCAAACTTCAGGGACCCATGCACGTCACTGAACTGTGTCCCCTGTCTTGATCTGAAACTGTAGAGCTACAAGTGACAGTAAGCTTCCATGGCATTGGGAACTGCCCGGGTGAGTGTCTCCCTCCCTCACAGCTGCCTGGCTCACATCCTTCCCAGGAGTCAGGCAAGGCTTCCTAAACCTGCCATTTTTAGTGGAATTCAAATGAACCCTGTATCTTAAGGCAGTCTTGTCACCATGTGCCATTAGCGTGAATGGTGGTGTGGATGGTTTCTAGGCAAAGTCTTCTAAACCTTGCAGAAGACTGCCACAGATGCTGTGGAATCTGGATTAAAACCTTGTCGTTTTGTTTTTAGTAAAGTATAAATTGTCTGATAGTGTCTTCAGAGCCTCGGAAAAGGCATTAACTGGGTGCTGTGTTCTTTGTTCACAGGTCGACTGCACGCAGCACTATGGGCTCTGCTCAGAAAACCAGGTTCGAGGCTATCCCACTCTGCTGTGGTTCCGAGATGGCAAGAAGGTGTGTCTCCACCTCCTGTGTGGAGGGGATAACTGTTGCACTCGCCGTTGCGGCTGAGTTGCTGAGTTTACAGGGTTAGGAAACGGCCGCTGTCACCTGCTGGAGGAGTGTGTAGAGTGGGGCGTGATGTGGGCTTCCCCAGCTGATAAGACTTAGTGGATAGGAAAACTGGCATTTGTCAAACTGTTCTGAGGGATTTTTGGTAGCTTGGGTTTTCATTGGCTTAGACACTGCCTGTGCTCTGGGATGAACACAGACCTTCCAGGCTAGCTCTCAGTGGGGTGGGATTCTGTCCTCTGCCCCTTCCATGCCTTGCCCATGGTCAGCGTCCCAGAATTCTCAAGGAAATAGGATGGATGAAAGGTTAGTCTCTAGACTCTGAGGATGTATAGCTTGTGTGTGTGTGCAGGGAAGGAGGTGGGTGCTGTGGAATCTAATTTCCCACCTGAATGGGAGCAGCAGATCCACAAGAGACACCACTGGAGCTGAGACCCATGACAGGGCCTAACTGGACTGATGGGGTGGGCAGGCATGTGACTGAGAATGCTGATAGCATCACCGCGGCTGTCTTGGACAGGTGGACCAGTACAAGGGGAAGCGGGACTTGGAGTCACTGAAAGACTACGTGGCATCACAACTGCAGGGTCCAGAGGCGGCCCCAGAGACTGTCAAGCCGTCAGAGGCCCCAGAGCTGGCTGCTGAACCCACAGGTGACAAGGTGGGTGTTTGTCAGGATGGAGGGAGATGGTTCCACCCACCTGCAGTCTTCTCAGTGCAGAACAACTTCTTGTCTACTGTTCCATGCTGTGCATGGCCAAGGGCAGCAGAGGTTTCCCTTGACAAAACCTGAGATGTATGTGAGACAATCCCAAGGGAAGGTACTTGGGGTCCAAAGCCTCCAGAGTTTGCCTTTTTGCCCTAGTTTCTTGGGGATAGTAAATGTGAGGGCTTTCTGTGAAGCCTTTCCTGCAGCCCTGGCCCCATTCTGTTTACTCCAGTACTGACTGCTGCATTTTACTCTGACCGTGAAGCAGGGGCTCCTGGGAGATCAGCAGGAAGAGCTGCACAGGGGCTTGGGTCAGCGGATCACAAACTATTTCATGTGTGTTTAGGCAGCCTCTGTCCTTACTCATTCAAGGGTCCTGGGCTTTAAGATTTATTTTTATCACTTTTAATTCAGTGTGTAGATGGGAGTGTGTACATGCAGGTGCCTGCCAGAGGCATCTGACCCCTAGACTGGACTACAGGCCACTCTGAGCTGCCTAGTATGGGTGCCGATAACCAAACTTGGGTCCTCTGCAAGCTCTTAGCCACTGAGCCATTTCTCCAGCCCCAAAGCATCTTGGGTTTTAGACTTTTAGCTTTTTAGTTCTGCATTTATCAAGCTTCAGACACATTCTAGGTCTTGTCGTGGGGTGCCAGGGAAAACAAACAACAAAACCCTTCCACCTGTTTCCAGTCTGTGAAGGGCGTGGGTCTTTGGAGGAAAGGGTGAGAGAATACGTGAGCAGGTGGCAGGCTGGGACGAGCCCGTGTGCAGGGTAGCCGGCCTAGAGAACCTGCAGCTCAACAGTCGCCAGAGGGGGGTGCTCGTGAGCCAGCTGCCCTCAGGAAAACCAGCTGTTGTGTTCAGAGCAGGGCAGCAAGCAGGCACTGAGAGGACCCAGTTCCAGGAGTGCAGTGGGGTGCCCAAGAGGGGGAGGGATGGGAGCTGGAGGGTGGAGCCCTAGCAGGTTTGAGCAGTCACCTTCAGGAAGATGACCTGCAGCTGCTAGGGATGGGAGATCTGTTGGCTCTGGGCTCTGAAACACGAGGAGACCCCAAAATAGGAGTGAGATAGTGGGGGTAGGAGGGAGGCTAAGGATTCCACCCAAGTGAGGATTGTTCCTGGGAAGCAGGAAGCAAGGGAGGGAGGTGACTCAGATTTCTGGAGTTTCAAGAACCCAGTAGTGGCAGAGAGGGCGAGACTGACTGGGGCCAACGCTTGAAAACCCAGTCTATGGAAATTGGAAAAATCTGTAGTGTCCGTTGCCCCTACCCCTTAGTGGGGCAGCAAGAGGCTTCCCTTAGCTGGGCTCTTACTGGTCACGGGTAGCCTGAAGTTACTGGTTTAACAAATGTGACCACATAGAAATGTTAGAGGAACATGTGTGTCATGATGGTCATCTCTAGCAGAGTAATTACACACCGCAGAAGCTTTCTTTATATACCGTGGCTATTTATAACGAAGTTTTCCATCACTGATCTGGCCTCTCAGAGAGCATGGCTGCTTACTGTGGACATAAGGATGGTAGTGGCCCACTCCGCCTGGGAGTCTCCAACAGTACACGGAGCTGTGCAGTCAGTGCTCCACAGTGGCACCCTCACCCGGCTGCTGAACATTAACTTTTAGAGAAATACAGATGAGATCTGAAGAACTATAAGATAGAAATGCTTTAAAATGCCTGGGTGGCATTCCCCAGCCTGCGCTGGATGCCAGACTCACACTTATTTTGCATATCCGAATACATAGCCCATGGTATGGGTGTAATTATAGCCACCTATCCCATTCATGCTGCTCAGTTCCTGATGGCTAGAAGAGATAAATGCTTGAAGATAAGCAGGACGAGAAAGATGGCATTAGCAGTTAGCTCCTGTAGATCCATAGGCATCTTGGGCTACAGGCTTGGGAGCTATAGGTTTACACCTAGAATGGACTGGTCATCACTGCAGAGCCCTGGAGGATAGGACCTGTCCTTGAAGCCCCTGGACTGGTTATGGGCAGAACAGAGGCCTGGAGGGCTATCTCAGCCTACTGCCCACAGTCCCCAGCAGCTCTGTGATAGTGTAACTGCCGTACATATAACTTGTAGATGGCTCTGGCCAGATTCCATCTTTCTGCCCTGTTCTCTTTTATCAGTGTCTTTAAATTGACCTTCCTCCCTTGAAGGGCACTGTGCTGGCACTCACCGAAAAGAACTTTGAAGACACCATTGCACAAGGAATAACCTTCATCAAGTTCTATGCTCCATGGTAAGTGGCCATCTTAGATATTATGTAGTGCATCCTGTCACACAGCATGTTTTTCAGCGGAGTGGGCAAGGGTCACATTTACACAGACCACCTTGCAGGGAATGATGCCACGGTACCCTGTCTAGCAACAGTTATTTTCTAGAGAAAGACATTAATCTACTTTAAAGCTCAGTCTACTTAGGCACAAACAGAAATGGAAGTGAATTGGGATGGATGTATAAAAAGTTCAGGAGAGCTCAGCTTTCTCTTAAAGCCATTCAGTACGTGACCTAGTTACCTGAATCTTCCTGCCATGTGGTCCTCAGGGACCAGAATAAGAGTAGATGGAGAGCAAACTGAGACCTAGGTAGCCCAGCATTGGAGGATGAGAGCTTCCATGAATGGCTGGAACTCTGCATGTCCTTTGATGCCCTGACCCTCTTTTCCTTAGCTATAAAATTGCACCATCAATTTATCTTCAAAAGTACAACAGTGACTTGAAGAACCAGAGTCTGAGGAAGAGTGTTAGATGCTAGGTCACTGTCACTCTTATCTGCTTGTCCACTCACTCCGTGTACTGGGGAGCGTAAGGTTAATGAGGATGATGCATTATTTGGGCAGCTTTTGCCCTTGAATAGAAAGGCAGCTTGGTGTGGTGATTCATGCCTGAAGTCCTAGCACGAGGGAGGCAAAGGCTGGAGGACTCTGAGTTCATGGCCAGCTTGGGCTACAAAGAAAAGAAACAACCAAAAAGAAATGCTCCCACATAATGCCATTAGGATTATTCTTTATTTAGACAAACCCTCAGGCTATCCAGCTAGTGAAGAAAGAAGACCCTCCTTTGGGAGGACGGACAGAAAGAGTGACTATCAGCACAAAAGGCAAGATTTGGCCTAACTTTGCTGTGGCCTCTTAGAAGTGGATAACGTATCAAGAAATCTACACCAAGGCAGTCAGTCTGAACTCCAGCCCTGTTGTTCTACTCATGTTGTGGAAGTGGGCTTAGAGGGTACCAAATGTGGCATGACTTCCAGTTCCCTTTTAGGAAAGGAAGGGCCCATGTGTACCTAGGGGGAGAATGTGATGGTATGGATTCTGAGGCTGTTGTGACTGTCATGCAGGAGAAACAGACTGACCTTGACCCAGATCTCAGCATAGATGCCCCTGTTCTCTTCTAGGTGTGGGCACTGTAAGAATCTGGCTCCTACCTGGGAGGAGCTCTCTAAAAAGGAATTCCCCGGCTTGGCAGAGGTTACCATCGCAGAAGTAGACTGCACTGCTGAACGGAATGTCTGCAGCAAGTACTCGGTGGGTACCTCTGGGAAAATCTTCCTGGGAGAGAACTGGAGATCTGGATCGCTGCCCCAGGGGACTGTCATTTGGCAGCATGGAATGAGTTCCCTCTGTCTAGGCCTCTCTAGAGAGTGGCTTATGCCATTTGAGAAGTAAAGGACACTCTGAAAGGCCAGCATTCTCTGCCACAGAGAAAGCGCTGGGCCTTGCTGGGTCTAGTGTACAGTTCTGAGGTGCCAAGTGCTGAGAGAGGTGTGCTGCTGCCATCATGACCCTGCCTGTCCAGCACCCGCCTGGTGCCCTGCCCTAACCACCCGAGGGCTCAGCATTCAATTATAAACAAACTTCTTGGAGGATGGAGCTAAAGAAATCTATAAACCTAAACCACCCTCGGAAAAGGCCATGAGTGGAGGACCAGTCTATTTACCTGATGAGTTTGTTCTGTGCTCTTCGTATGATGGATGTTATGGGCTATTTATATTCGTTCTTGTGTGGTAATGGGCATAGAACCAGCCTCAGACATAACCCCAATCATCCTGTACTAGTGATACTAGTCACAGAATTTCCCAGCCTTACCTATGTGCTCATATATGTGTGAATTCCCAAGAGTTGGTGTCCGATGTCTTTCTTAGTCACTGTCCACCTTATTTTTGAGATAGGATCTTTCACTGAACCTAGACCTGATTGGCTAGGCTGGCCAGTCTCAACTCCTGGACTCAGTTCCAACACTGGAACTACAGATGGGTACCCCAGAACCATATGTGTGCTGGAGATCCAAATTCAAGTCCTTATATTTACATATGTGGGGTGGCACTTTACTGACTGAGCCATCTCTCCTGCCACCCAGTTTTCAAGGAACAAATTGTGTGTGATTTAAAGTACTTTCCTCCTGTCTCTTTTAAAGGTACGAGGCTATCCCACATTGCTGCTTTTCCGAGGAGGTGAAAAAGTGGGTGAGCACAATGGAGGTAGAGACCTTGATTCTTTACACAGCTTTGTCCTGCGCCAGGCAAAGGATGAACTATAGAAACCCCTGGGAAGTCATGCATCCTGGCTTCACGCACCTGGTGCAGAGGAGTGACAGCAGATGGACATCCATGTTCCCACTGGGGTTAATCAGAAAGCTGCGTGTACTAAGCCTGTGTAGCTTCTCCATGTGTGCTTCTTCAGCCACCACACACTACGGATCTTGGTTGCCTTTCTCTAATCGTAGCTCATGGTCCCTGGGCAAAAATTTTCAGTGGCAATCCATCCTGTAACCTTCTCTTGACAAAATTAAATTGGCTTCCCTTGCAACAAAAATATAGTTAAAGAAAACCAAATTGCTGAACCCTGTTGGCTCCTGAGGGATGTGGCGGAAACGCATCATCCAAAAGCAGGTTTCTGAATGTCCTGAATTCTGGAAAGGTAGCCTGTGGCACAGTTGATGTCCCTCTGATCTGAAGGTCACAGTTGACTTTATAATATGGTGGTCCATAGTTTGGTGATTTCAAAACAAAAATCCACAGAATTTTAGAAATGCCTTCATAGCTAAGGTTGGGCTCCTGGCTGTCAGTACTTCTCTCATTGAGAGAGGTAAGCCACGGGAGCCATGTGAATGGCACTTCTGATGTAGGTTCAAAGGATCCTCTTGTCTGCTTGGCACAGGTGGAAGGTATAGCTGTCTTCTGCAGAAAGTGAGGGTGTGGGAGGGGCCACACAGTGGTCCCCACCATTCTGTTTGCCTCCTGGGGCAAAAGCACCTGATGGGCTTTCTCAGGCCCAGGGAGACTCTGCCCCTTCACTCCGGCCTTCCTAGCTACAGCTCTGATTCTCTTCCCAAGCATTCCTTTCAGCAGCTTGCTTTCTGATGTCCACCTTCAAGGAGGCTGACTTTCTACTGTATGAGCAGTAGAATCCATCTGACTTCCAGACCAAAGACTGCAGTTGGCAGGGCTGCCCTAGCCCAAGGCTGGATGTTGCACTAGCTCCTAATTCTTGTCATCCTGGATGTTAGACATTGCCACTCTCACCCGTACAAAGATGCAGCTAAGCTCATGCCAAGCCTCTGTCTTTCGCATTGAGTTGCTTGTCCTCAGGAGCACTTTGTGCCCAGACCCTTCACCTACCTTCCATGAGCAGGTGAACTCAACACCTAACACAGAATGTATTGTAAGGGGACTAGGAACAAGACCACATCTACTTCCTGAGCAGCAAAGGCACTCTGCCGGCCCCTTCCAGACATTTATTATTAATCATGTGTGTTCACAGCTGTCCTTGAGGCCCAGCTCACAGTGGCTTCAGCCTTGCATCATGAATCTTGTATTAAAAGAAAACTCAAGTGGTACAATTGGTTTATACTTTCTAAATAAATTTTTTTAAAGAAAAGGTCTAGTCTTTGCTTAAATGTTACAGCAAAATGGATATAAAATAGACAATAAATTATAGTTTCTATTTACAAAAAAAGCTGTAAGTACAGTTACAGATTGTAAATGTATTATTTAATCAGTTTAGTACGAAATTGGCTTCCCGGTACATGATTGTGAAAAAGACATCTAAAAAATATCCTAAGATTTAATCTGAATCTTACTTTCTACAAGAGGAAACTGTGGTTTTGGTTCACAAACACCATGCTCACCTCGACAAACCCATTCTTAGAGTCAGGGCCCTTCCTCTGGGTCTCTGCTGCAGACTAGCCCTGAGCCATGGGTGCTACCATAGGGAAAAGGCAAAGAGCAGTTGGAGAGCTGGGTGCTGGGGCCAGTGTTCCTGGTGTGAATGTGCTTGTGGAGCGTCTGCTGAGAGCTGCAGGTCACTCTCTGCTGTTAATGGCTTAGAGGAAGGCGGCTGCAGATGCTTCACAGCCTACCACACAGTATGGTAAAGACTTTGGGGAGGAAGGGGTGGAGAAGTGCTTCAGTTTGTTTTGACTGAAATTAGTACATTTTCACACCACCAGAGTCAACAACAAAACGTGTAACCACAACAGCAGACAAAGGGCACCACCCCATAGCATGTTGGTGGCCAGGATGCAGGTCTAGGGTGAGCTGGCCTTGCTGGGAATGGAATCTGATACAGCTCCCCTTCCCCTGCATTCTGTTACCTACAGAATCTCCCAGTGGCGGTGCTACTAAGCCAGCTGCTCTTTCCGTCAGGGATATTTCATATTCCTTCGAGGTTATTCTCTACTTAACACCGCAAACAGCTAGATCTAAATGCTAAAACTAGTGTGGGTGGGGCTGGGGGCGGTGGGCTCCGGCATGTTCCTGCAGTTACCAGGCCTGTGCTGAAAGCATTACAACTTCCTACCTGAGCAACCGCTCAGGTATGACCTGGGTACATCGTCAGCAAGGTCTTCGTAAGCTCCCCCTTGGGCAAAGGCACCAGCGGGAGATGCTTCCAGTGCCATCATCCCACTTCACTGTGCTTCGTGTGTGTTAAGGCAGATTTAGTTAGGAATCCAAGGCAGAGTCACCAGCAACTGGCTTCGCCTTAATGGCATCCGCAAGCTCTCACAACCATATTCCTGTATTTTTTCAAGATGACATTGGAGTTATCGTCAAAGTAAAGAACTGAGATGGCATTCAGTTTAGTTGGTGCACAGCATGGTTTGGGGACGTACTCAGGATTCATAAGGTGAACCTGTTCCAAAATAGAAATGGGAGCGGGCACTGTTAGAAATGATAACCTGGTCCGGGCTTGAGCCCACTTACTACCAAGTCAGGGCACTCACCAAGGTCTGTACAATGGCGTGATTGGTGGCATTCATGTGCGCATTGAGTGGGAAGGAACACTCTCCATCACAGTAGTTGGCAGCATAGCCTTTGGGTGCAATGATCCAGTCCTTGAGATAAAACAAAAGGAATTGAAAGATCACCAGGTACCACTACATCATCTGCACTCTCAGTGACCCCAAGAGAAGACATTGATCATGGTGCACACAGCATGGGGACAGGCAGGGAAGTTTGGGAATTGCCCGAGTTCACATTCAAATGACGCTAAGGTATGAACCTGGTTGGTCTGACCCTAGAGCCTCAGTCTTTCCATGGGCTCATGTGACTTAGCTGCTGCAAACCTGTTAGGTCTGGGATTGAGCTTGTGGCTGGCTTGATGGACAGATGCTGCCGTGGAGGAATCCTTTCTACACTATGAATATGTACTGCTCTCATTGGTTAATAAAAAGCTGACAAGCTGGCACCTGGGTAGAAAGTTAGGCGGGAAAGCCAAACTGAGAATGATAGGAAGGAGGGTGGAGTCGGGAGAGAAGCCAGCCAGTGGCCCAAGAAGCAAGGCATGCTGGAGGATAGGTAAAGCCATGAGATACATGGCAATATATAGATTAATAGAAATAGGTTAATTTAAATGTAAGAGTTAGGTAGTAACAAGCCTGAGCTATCAGCCGAGCATTTTTAATATAAGCCTCTGAGTTGGTTATTTGAGATGGGATGGTCAAACAAAAGACTCTGTTTACTAAATGCTCCTTGACTTAGAATGGGGGTTACATTCCAATAAAAAACAGTGTTAAATGCCCACAATACACCTAAAACATCAAGCATCCTATCTTAGGCACAGTGCACTGTGGGGCTGACAGCTGCTGCCACCCATCATGTCCAACCATGAGGCGACTCTAGCCCAGAAAGACTCAACTTCAAAACTCAGGGCACTATATCTAGAGAACATACTGCTACTACATCATCATATCGCTGAAAAATGGTCAGTTAAAACATTGTAGGTCAGGATCTGTCATGCCTACTTAGACCCAAAGGGTCATCTGCAGGATCCCATTATGCCCGTGTCAAAGTAACACCACTGACATAGAGAACAACTCTTATCTCCCATTTCTCATCACATCTTCCACTGGGTGAGCCAATTTAGGGCTACTGAGGAAATTATTAATCATCAGATTCTTTTTTTGTAATTTTGTTTCTAAGTAAAAGTTGCTTAAATGTCCAAATACATGCCCCTCATTTTGAAAGATTGAGGAAAGAAGGAAAAACCATAAAAGGGGGCACAAGGTTTTCCTGCCTTACTCCAGCAGCCCGAGTATTTGAGAGCTCCTGAGATTCCAGAATCAGCTCCTCTGGAAACTGATGGCAGCCATGGGTGAGGTATGAAAAGGTACCCATCGAGGCCCATCCTTATTCTGAGGACTCACCTGCCATCCCAGGTCCTGGAAGCTCACGTAAAGCTCGTGCTTTTTGCAGGCTGTTTTTAATTCACTGCTGTTGTAGTCTGTTGGAGGAGATAAAAAAAAGAGGTACTCATTAATTCCTTCACTTAAAAACATGCATAAGGGCTTTTCCTCTCATACACGCCAGGCACTGTGCGATGCTCAGGGCCCTGTTGACACACATGGTCTCCCGACAGTTTGGTTGAGTTCCCAGTTATTTGCCTAAGTTTAGAACCACTGGGGGAATTAATCATTTGATTTTTTTTTCTAATCTGGTTTCAAAATAAAAGTGGCTCAAGTGTTTAAATAATGCATTCCCCTTGTCTGTGAAAGAGTGTGACGAGCGTTAGAGAGAGTTGGCACTGAGCCAGAGGCGCTTTGGAACACACCGCACTTTGCCCATCCTGGGGTCTGCTTGGGCACCCTGTTATTCCACGGCAACCTTTCAACAGCGGATGTGCATCACGTAATCTGCCTTGTGCAGGTCTACAGATGGATGTGTGGTGATCTCCCCTGGATTTGAGAGATGGCAGTCATTAACTGCTAACTGTCAGGTATGTCATTAACAGGTAACCGTCATTGTATTTCACGTGTGGACTATCCAGACATGGCATGGAGCTTGGGTGACAGCTTCTGGCCCCCAAGTGGGGGAAAGGGTGACACTGGGAGGCCATACTCTCCTGTCTGTGGGTTCCAGCCTCACTGCTGTTGTTGATCCCTTTCTAGGTGTCCTAAACTATCCCAAAGCCAGCATTTCCCCCGAAACAATCTGCTGAACCCGCCTGTGCAATCCAGGAGCCACTGGCCTGGCTTAACCACCCTTACCAGGAGGCTTCCCCACCTTGATTCATTTCAGCCCATCGGAGCAGCATTTCTGTGACATGCATGCCTCCTGCCTGGAGCCAGGGACAGAAGAATCACGTATGGCTTCTGTCTTGGAGACTCAAAAGGGGCTGTGTGAGAAAGGTGCTCAGGGTGCCCAGCTCCAACTCAGAATACAGATGGCACGAACAAGAGTCATGCAGAGTCAATCCTGCTGAAGCTTACAGAAGTGACTGTGAGGGGCTGGGGGAGGGAGAGAGCAGTTCTGTTAGAATGGGTTGGAGTTGGGAGATAACGTTGGAAAAATGAAGGACTCACAGCATCAACAATGACCTGGACCTTTTAGTGGAGGTATGAAGTGAGTCTGGGACGGTCTGATGAGTCAAGGGGTTCAGAGCTATGGTTTTAAAAGACACATAGGTGTGTTTATTAGGTATGAGGGCAGAGAAAGGAAAGAGTAAAAGAAGTTTGGGAGGAAGAGTCTTCCTCTAAAATGGCCAAGAAAAGATAGAGACTGGAGCACAGCATACTACCCCTGCACTTGTCCATCAGCTATGTGAACCACTGAGTTCCCTAATGGATAGAGACTGGAGCACAGCATACTACCCCTGC
>JAQHUG010000008.1:14792079-14812412 GCA_028555095.1 Dicrostonyx torquatus | reverse complement strand
GAAATAGAATGGAAGACAAGTGAAGAATCAGACTATTCATTTAAAGAAACCTTCAAATATAACATAAAAGTAAATGGTATGAAAATTGACTATTTATAGGGAGACTTGGAAGACAAAACACAAAACCCAACATACTTCTGTCTGGAACTCCTACCAACAGTGATAGCGGGCAAGTGATATTTGGAGACCTAAAAGGTTCTGTGAATTTCCTAGAATTGAGAAAGAAAAGGCATGTTGAGTACTAAGCAGAATAAATTCCTATGATGTCAAGATCCAGTGAAATTAGAGTATATTAAACAGAAAACTTCTCAAAAATTAACTTAGACTAAAGAAAGATTACTAAGTAGATTGATGGTAAAATTAACAAAAATATGCATTCAAATATTAAATTTCATTAAGGATAACCCCACTAATATGAAATTTTATACCCAGCTATAAGACCTCCTCACTTTCCTTGGGACCTCAGATCGCTCTCTTTTCTGCCAGCATGGGTTCAGTCTTCTGAATACTCCAAGGCCCTAGGTCCTTCTACTCTTGCAACTGTCCTGGTCAACTGTTTGATCCCTGACTTAGGTACTCATCTGGAATGGCCTTAATTTATCTAGTTCTGGCTTGTCCTTCCTCCAAATTTCCTCAAAATATTTTAGATTAGTCTTAGAATCAGTGGCCATATAAAAAGTGGGGATTTCTAAATAAATTTCCTTCAGAGATCAGGTGCAGAATAAGAAGAAATGTACATGATCAGGCATAGTAGTGCAAACCTGTAATCCCAGCACTTAGAAACCTGGGAAATTTGAGGCAGGAGCACTCACCATGAGTTCAAAGCCAGCCTAGGCTTCAAAATGAGTTCAGGTTCAGCCAGGGCTACAAAGTGATGCTTTATCTCAAAAATACATATATTATCTATTTTTTGTCTCTATTTCCTAGCAGAGGGCATAGAAAGCCCTTGGAATTTGCTGAGAGGAGTGTCTTTGTTTTGTTAACAAGACCCCTACTACACACCCACACCTATATCCTTCATTGTAGGCCCCTAGAAAACTTCAAGATGGATGCTGCTCACCAGAAAACCTTAGCACATGATAAGGTTAGATTTCTGCGCCTGCAGAAAAGGTGGGTCTATGTTCAGAATGAGAATCACCTTTGGAGATTTAGTATAATCATGTGACCAATGATTTGATTGTGCACAACAACAAAATCTTGTATTCTATGGTTCATACATGGTATGTTGTTCAAAGGTTTGTGTGCTGGAAACTTGGTCCTCAGGATAAGTTATGAGGGTAAAACAAAAGTGGGCCTCATAGGAGGTGATGATGTCATGGGACACCACCTCACAAAGTGCTACATGCCTTTCTAGTGACTGGATCAGTTACCTTGACAATAGATTCCTATAAACAAGGACACCCCACTGATGTGGGAAGTCCTTCTGTATGTGTTGCTGTTATTGGTTAATGAATAAAGAAGCTGTTTTGGCCTGTGACAAGGCAGAGTAGAGCTAGACAAGAAAACTAAACTGAATGATGGGAGAAAGAAGGTGGAGTAAGTGAGAAGCCATGGAGCCACCAGAGGAGAAAGACATGAGCTGTTAGCTGGAACCTTGCCGGTAGGCCACAAGCCTCATGGTAAAGTATAAAATAATAGAAATGGCATAAGCCTCGTGGTAAAACATGAAGTAATAGAAATGGGCTAATTTAAGATGTAAGAGTTAGCTAGCAATATGCTTAAGCTATTGGCCAAACAGTACTGTAAATAATATATAATATAGTTTCTGTGTGTTTATTGTGGGACCGAGCAGGACAGAAACGTCTGCCAACACCCCATGTTTACTGTCTCCTGTAGGTATCATTTTCTGTCCTTAGATCAATGTGAAACTATCTTCTATCCTATGACACTTCATGAGGTCTTTATCACATGTACCTGGCCAAACCTTTCAGCTTCCAAACCATGAGCTAAAATAAGCTTTTTCTCATAAAGTACCCAGTCTCAGATACTTGGTTTTAGCAACACAAAATGGACTGAGCCACCACATAGAAATCCTGGACTATGAGGCGTGGCAACATTCCCAATGAGTATATTCCGAGGCTGTGAGAGAGCCGTGCACCTGGAGAGGGGACAGAATCTCCAATACCCCAGGCCCCACTCCACCTTGTTCTAGATCTCCGATTGGGTCATTTCTGAGTTTATAACAAAATGGTAATCATAAAGACAGCCTTCTGGAGAAAACGATTAAATATGAAGGAGTGGGCACAGAAGTGCCTTGACCTGTAGGAAGACCAGACACAAACACGGGTGGCTTGGAGGCCTCAGGATAGTTAGTGTCTGACAGGGCACGGCGTTCCTTCTGGGGACCTTACTCTAATGAGCCGGCTCATGTTAGAAGTGAACTAAAGGTCACCTGGTTGGTCAGCGTGTGAGAACACAGGGACAACTCCTTCACCCCCGGAGTCCTAGCTTCCGCTCTGCAGCAGACCTAACATCATGTAATCCAAGAACTCTGTCCACTTCCCAGCTGTCCCAGCTGTCTGCGAGCATGCCTGGACTGACTCCCTCAGTGCTCAGCACAGAGAACTTTCTGGAAAGAGAAGCTATTTCTTTTAGAGCCAGACATTGACGTTTTTGTTACTAGGGACGGGGGCCAGAGAGAGGAAAGGCAGGAATTCAATCCTCCTGCTGCCTTTCCTACAGATATTCTCAGGCCAGCTTGTGTTTCCCTATAGTTCCATGGTGAGGGCTGGCAAAGAGTGTATAAATATTTGTGAAGGTCACTGACCTTTGGAATGCTTGTTTCTGTAACTCAGGGTTCGGTGCCCTGGGTTCCACGTGAAATGATGCTGACCCAATTTTTGGTGTGTGTTGTTTTTATAGATTGACAGGCAGCTGAAAATAACATCCTCTTACCCACACCACCATTGATATCTGTTTAGAAGAGGGGTCTGAGGAAGGCCAGGTTTAAAAAAATAAAGAACATGCAGCTAAAATTTAATAAGAACATACCCACTTAAATGGGAGAAAAGAAGAGATTGCAGCTTTGCCCAAGTGGGGGCAGAGAAAGGTGAAGGTACAGAGTTAGAGGCAAAAACAAAACCATGAAAACACAAAGCTACTCTAGCCCCAAGGCCAGTGATAGGGCCCATGCACAGACACAGTGTCTGGCTCACGGGCAGCCTATGCACCAGTCTGAGTGCATAGACTAAAGGCCACTAGTGCTCCATCCAGACCCCAGGTTAGAACCATCAGGAATAAGTGACATGCTGTCCAGGCAGGTCTGAGCACACATGAGCCACAGGTGCTGTCTTGTAAGGATCAGAGGCAGGGACGCCTTTGCTCCAAATGGAGTCCACGTCTGCCTTTGGCCTCCAGGATGCCAGGCAGCCAGGGACCAGCTGACATGAACACTTGGTACCAGCCTCAAGACACACCTTCAAGAAGGGCTGGCTGCTAGAAGCTTAACATGGCAAGCAAAGCCTGGTCCTCAGCCACCCCATATAGTTCTCTGCTCCAAGACAGGAGGGCAGGGCCAGTGAGATGGCTCAGCAGGTAAAGGCACTTGCTGCCAAGCCTGATGGCCTGACTTCCCAGTTTCTTCCCTTCCTTTCTTCTTTTTTTCTTCTCTCTCTTTCCTTCCTCCCTTCCTTCCCTCTTTTCTTCCTCTTTCTCCTCCTCCTTTTAAAGAGTACATACCCACTCTTATCCTTCCTTTCTTCTCAAATGACACCTCTTTTCAGGGGCTTAGCTGTCCTTGCCTTATCTCTGGGCTTCTATGCCCCATCTTATCCAATGGAATGTCTCTGACTCCCACTAACCCCACCCATGGAACAACATGCTATTGAGGGGGTGCAGGAGGTGCCAGCTCCTTGTGTTGGCACATAAGGCCAAGTGCAGGGGAGTCACTAGGGTTCAGAGTTCGGATTTCAGAAGCTTCTTAAGAGGCTGCAGAAGGGCTTGGCTTTCTGTCTAGATTGCTTTTATACTGGTACATCAGTACTAGAGCCACAGGAAGGCCCCAGCCCAGTGCAGTCCAAGGATTTCAAGGCTGCACACATGCCACTTCATCAGTCTATGACACTGATCTCTTCTCGGCTGCATGCCTTAAAACAGACACCATTTCCCTTAAACACCAAGAGTTCATGAACTGGCTGCGACTTCCTCTCATTCTGTCACTTCCTGGACTGGGGTGTCTCCTGACTCCCTGGACCCTCCCGTGGAGGGTCATCACTATAACTTACTGGGCGTCTTATGCCTGCCTATTCTGCTTTATTAAGATGGAAAATAAAAATGCTCAGGACCAGACCACAAAGTGTTTCAGATTTTGGAATACTTGCAGCGCCTTTCCTAAACTGACCTTCTTTGATACAACTCCCCACCACCACCACCAAAACGTGAAACTCTTCAAACATGGACAGGATGCTCAAATGGTGTTAGATGAAGTGTTTCAATTTTGGAGTTTTTATACTGGGGATGCTTGGCCTGGACTGCCTTATCCAATTGCTGACCATCACAGGGGGAGACCTAGGGAGAGGCAGAAGGAGAGACCTAGAGAGGAGGCAGAAGGGGTCTTCCTGTCTATTGTTCCCCTGATAACTATTATCCTAAAGCAATTTAATAGCAAAACCCAAGCATGATAAAGGTGGGCTTTGAAATAATTCCAATTTTTGAGTCACTAGCCCACATTTAGCGCACTCTGAACAAACATCCTTCTTAGCTGAAGCATCTAGAAGCCAAGGTCAGGCTCTAAAACTCCAACTTAAGCTCAAAACAACAAAGTAAAATCCCCACCCTCCTTTGAAAAATCAAAACGTTGGCATTTTCAGGCCCGGGCCCTGGCTTCTTCTGAGCTATGATGCTCATGGTAAATTAACTCCCTCAACTTCAGCATCCTCAGCCCATGGGAGCCAGAAGTGAAGTAGCAGGAACACTATAAGATGTGAGCTCCAGTCTGTGACTCGGGCACCTGAACTCTACAGCAAACATTGCACATCCTAATAAAGTCATTGGGGCTGGAGAGTTGGCTCAGCAGTTAAGAGCACTGACTGTTCTTCCAGAGGACCTGGGTTCAATTCCCAGAACCCACATGGCAGCTCACCACTGTCTGTAATCCTAAGACCCAACACTCATGGCAAAACACCAATGTACATAAAATATAAATAAATAAATATTTAAAAAAAAATAAAGTCATTGAAGACATGTTTTCTGAGACATTCATTATGGTTACTTCTCTTGGACGCTGGTGGGAAATGTAAGGGGCTGGAGACACGCACTGCCCACAAGCAGGTCAACAGCACGTGACGCTGTCGGAAGCTCACGCTTTCCTGAGAGATCTTAGATGTACGCTCAGGTGGGTGGGAAAGAAACGGAAAGAGGATTTAGTCCCAGGTAGCAATAGAACAATGACAGAACTGTGCCCTAGGATGCTCAGTCCCGAGGACTTGCCATTTCATAGGCAGAAACAGCAAGAACAAAACTTCCCATTATCTGAGAGCAGTGATAGCAAAGACTGAACTATAGCTCTGTGGCAAAGCAGTAACCTAACATGCACAAGGTCCTGGTTTCCAAGCCCAGAGCCAAAGGAAAACCCCCCTCCCTTGCACAAAGAAAGAAGTGACAGTAAAATTCCAGTGATCATCTGATAAAACAAAGACCAGTTCAAAGTCACAGCATCAGACGACTTGAAATGACATAAATGTTCCTCTCCTCCCCAGATGTGTCATGGAGGGTTCTGAAGTAGTTGCCACAGAACCAAGAATTGCCAAAGGACATCATCCTTCCAGGTCTTCTATTCATTGATCTCACAATGGATTGGGCAAGTGGCACTGCAGTCCCCCACAAGACAGAACAGCAGAGGCCAAGAGAAATATTATAGAAGAGGAGAGAACGGCAGCCGGCAGAGACTTTGGACTGCAGTGGTAGGACCCAGGGTGGGGCTCAGAGCACACCAGACTGGCAAGACCTGGGGCTGGAAAACAATCGCCAGATTCATAAGAATCCCTCCTGGACTACACAGAGCAACTTGGCCCAGCACCGTCAAACAGGTGTAAAAACAATAAAGACACGTCCTGAGGCTGCGCAAGCCCATGAGAACAGTGCAGCTCAGCCAACGTCCACCATTCCTGTGGAGAGGACAGCTGTAGGGAAGCGTAGGCACAAGGACACCATGCAGGGAGACTTCCCTCCGACCCACTGTCCAGTGCACGTGTCTGCAGGGTCCAGCTTGAAGTCAAGTACAAATGGGGAGAGCAGGTTGGGGTGGGCTTCAGGGGCCAGGAGCGGTGGGTGGGCTCTTGGCCCCTTCCTTGTGGTGGGCAGGCCTGGCTGTCTCAGGAATCCACAGCTCGGTTGCTAAAACAGCTGCTTGTCATGTTTCAGCCTGATGATAGGTGATTTGATTAATGAGGCTGGCATCTTTACTCAGGTGTGAGATGTCCCTGGTGGGCTTCTTCTAGACAGGGCCCCTTTGGGAAGAAGGGTCAGTGCCCTGGGAGTGTACCATGGAAGAAGCGGGCAGCCAAAGAATAGGAGTCTCTCCCTTCAATCTCCTGAGAGACGTATGGGGCAGAGCGGGGTGGGGGGCAGTGGGTGGAGTTACACTGTGGATGGCCTCTTTTCTTGAAGATGAACTAGTTTGCCCCGAAACCTCTGGCCCTTCAACAGCCTGGAAGGGAAGCCTAGAAAGACATACGTCCATTCTCTAAGCACAGGCCAGATTTCTGAAAATCTTCCTTGGTTTCCCCTGTGGTTTGTTGCTGTTGAGTTAGTTAGTTAGTTGGTTGGCTTTAGGAATTTTATGTATTTATTTTGAGACAGTTTTATACTATATCCAAGAATTTTGGCCTCCAATTCTCTGTAGGCAAGAATGACATTGAACTTCTGATCCTCCTGCCTCTATCTCCCAAGTGCTAGGATTATGGGCACAACCACACCCAGTTAACACAGTCAACACAGTACAGGGGTCAAAGCCAGGGTTTTGTGTATGCTAGGCAGGTACTCTACCCGCTGAACTGCATCTCCAGCCCTAGAAATCCTTAGGTAGAAATCTCTCCCTCTGCACGCCATTTCCATTAATAGAGACGAGAGCCAAGTGCATAAAAAGCCGAGCTCTGAGGGGCTGAATTCGAGTCCTTCTCAGTTCCCTGGAGGTTCAGAGAAGACAGAGAGGAGAGGCCCCTTCATCCCAACGCTTTCTTGGCAGTTTTAAATACGTGAGAACAGAGGGATTTGGCATGGGCTCCTCTGCCCTGAACTACTGAAGGAACACAGTAACCTAGGAGGACTGGGTTGGAAAGTGGAGTAGGGAGGCGGAGGGATAACAGGAACCCTTGGACCGAATTGCAAATTAGGCCACTAATTAATGTCCATAATTAATTTTAACTCATCAGATTGAAAGAAAAAGTTGAAAGGGACTTAGGGAAAAGAAATGGGATGACTTTTCTGAAGCCCAAATCAGAGACAATACATTTTCCTAATTAAAAACAACTGGTCTATGTGCTAGGCGGGCAGGGTGAGTGTTGAATCATTCATGGGAAATTATCATTTTCAAAAGCAATCAGCACTGTAAGGGTCGCCTCCACAGTCTGAGGTCCTAGTAACCAAACTGGCCACAGTTCCCAAATGAACCCTACCACTGGCTGACTTCATCATCAGGCCCCAGAGGAGAATGTGGACCATTAATTCAATTCAGCAGACTGCCTCCCCGGGGGGGAAAAAGCAAAGCAGGCATTCCTTTTTATTTCTTCTTTCTTTTAAAGCCTCAACCCTGACTGCTTCTAGTGGTAAAGAAATACAGGAACACCCACGCTGTGCGGTGCTCCCAAGAAACACCTTAACGAGGAGAGGCAAAATGTCACAGCACGCTGGGTGGTGGCTACTGAGGAGTCGCCTCCAAATCACTTGCATAGAAGAAGGCTTAGTACATCACAGCCTAAAATCTAGGGGACACTTCCTCCCAAGGAAAAGTAGGGTCCTTTGAGAAGCTGCATTCGTTCTCCCTGGGTACCAAGAATGAAAGTTGCCGTGAGCTGCCTGGAAAATAAACACAGCTTCTACAAGTGTTTTACTTCCTTGGGATCCCAGCATGCGCTCTAAGCACCTACTTCGTACAAAGGACTGTAAGTCATCTTTGAAGGTGATTATGTGCCGCGTGACTGCATTTCACCAAACCCTAACGCTGTGAGGTATCCTGCACCCTCACTGACAGAGGGGTGAACTGAAGCGCAGGTCCACTGGGCAGGGTTTTCCAAAGTCACAAGGTTGCAAGAAAGAGAAAATTCTGACAGAAAAATCTCACTGCTGATATTCAATGTGACACTTGTTTTCTGGGCAGTCCAATAACCCAAGGAATCCAGGACCCAGGAGCCCTTGCTCTAGCGTGAACAATGTTGGGGTTCGAATTCGGTACCACTTAACTGCTATGCACTTGCTTCTAGGAGCTTCCATTTCCCACTCCTCCCAGTTCTAGAGAGGACTTCTGGAGTTGGAATTAACCCTCAAACACTGGGGACCATTTCTTCTCTCTTGCCCTTTGGATTTGCTGGTCCAGAATAGAACTGAGTACCTGCTGCAGACTTGGCCAATCAGACTTCTTCCTAGGCAGCAAGATGATCAGGGTTGGGCACATGGTACAAGCCAGTCCAATGAGCACCAAGGCCTGGCTTCCTGCTGAACCCAGCAAGGGAAAGAACCCTTGTATTTGAAGATGAGGTTGCCAAGGTCACCCTGAGACTCTAGAGAAATCTTACCATACACTGACCATCTTTCTGAGGATTCCACCAACAAGAAATGGAACTTTCTAGTACCATCAATTTCCAACAATCCAACCAAACCGAAACAAGAAACCCTGAATTTCACAGTCAAGTGAGCCAATAAAATCCATGTTATAGGCTCTGAGTGGACTATTGCTCTCAGCCAAGAGTTCTGGTGAAGTCAATAGAGCATGAACAGTTTGGGGTATTGGTTTTGTTTTGTTTTGTGTGCATTGGTATTTTGTCATGAGTGTCAGGTCCCCTGGGACTGAAGTTACAGACAGTCATGTGCTGACATGTGGGTGCTGAGAATTGAACCCGGGTCAATTAAGCAGTCAGTGCTCTTAACCTCTAAGCCATCTCTCCAGCCCTATAGAGTCCTATTGAGCACTCCAAGTCTGAAAGGCACAGGCTGATGGGTGGTACTCAAACCAGAGCGCACTAAAGATACTGTATAAAACTAACATACAGTTATATGTACATAAGGTGAATAGGGGATATAAATTAACTTTATCAGACATAGGTCTTATCCCCCCAAGAAATCTCATTATGTATATAATGCAAGTGTCCCCAAATCTGAAGAAAAGAAACATCTGAAACCTCTCTGGCCTCAAGCAGACCTGGGTTTGGTTCCCAGCATCCACACGGTGGCTCACATCCATCTCTAACCGGCACATCACCTGTCCTTCATGGGCACCAGACATGTGACATACACATACAGACAACACATTTATGAATTAAATAAAAACAATTCTAAAAGTTAAAATAATCGGAGTGTTCCCATGATTTTTGTGGGAAGAAAAAAAAAGTTACAGACATTCCATCCAACAGAAAGATGTTTATCTGAACCAAGAGGCAATGTGGATGCCTGCAGCTACAGTCTTTGGGTAATAGCGTTCTGTGCTGAGGAGCCTAGGATCCCATACAGGTATCTGTGGCCGGGACATTACTACCATTGCCACTGTATTAGCTGAGCAGAAGCCATTCAACACCTGGGCCATAGGTACTTTTGTCCACACTCACCTGAGGCACTGGAGCCCCGGGACACGCCCTGTGACTGGGTGGAACGGTTGCGACTCTGCTGCCGACGCCGACCGGAGACTGACCGGGTGGTGCGCACGCGGACCTCGCTCACCTTGAAGAAGGCCACCATGAAGGGCTGCTTGTCGTAAGGGCCGTCTCTGCCCACCAGGCCCGCCGCGCGGGGGTTGACGTGGAGTCCTTTAATGCAAACCAAAGCCCACCCCTCTTTACTCCACAGAACCTTCGTCTCAAAGCTACACGACGAGGCGGCTCTTCCTATTCTTCCGTGTGCTAGTAAAGTAGTAAAGAGCGGGAAACCTGGGCAAGGCCCCACACAGTCTCCCCCCCCAGCTGGCTCCCTTTAGATGGGAAGACTCAAAATGGCCTCCCAGAGTGCAGAATCGACTAACAGGAGAGCATGCTCTCCCTTCTGGTCCTTTTATTCCTCAGTATTCATACTTCCTTTCTGGCTGTATTTCTCCCCACCAGTGGAACGACTGTGAGGGAGTTGAACAACCGAAGCAGGGAGCCAGTCAGGAGGGGAAGTTTCCTCATGGGACAGTCAAGATTCTAATGACTTTCCTCTTCCCAGGCTCTCCTTCCCCTTCTCTTTCCTTCCAGCTCTTCCATCTTTTGGCGCTGAGTAGAACCCAGGGACTCACACATGCTAGACAAGTGCTCTCTCCTGAGCTGTGTGCCCCAAGTTTCGGGCCTTCTTCTGGGGATTCTCCTACCTGACTCAGCCTGAGGAAGCTATGGGGACGGGGGACACAAGGGACATGGCCTGAGCCTGCTTCTAAGTCCTTCGATATGGTCGTGAGGAAAGAGAAAAACCAGGTCATCCTGGCGCCAAGGGCTGGGCTCCAAACAATGGTCCCACCACAGCTGCTGCAGAGGAAATGAGGGAAAATGGCTGCGGGGAGATGCTGGCAGCATGCAAGTCACAACTCACCATCCTGAGTCACCACACTCAGCTGGAGTCCCATGTTGTGCTGCGGTGTCACCACCCACAGATTGCTAGTTGCTGTGATGTCAAATTCCAGCCAGCCTTCTTCTGAGGCCCACACCGCACGGGTGTCCAACAAAAATAGGTCAGAGTCCCTGAGAGAAAGACAGACAAACGGCACAGCACATCACCTGCTGTCCTGTGGTGCATTCCTACTGTGTCCTGTCATTAAAGAAGGCTGAAGTCAGATCATGCCCATTTATGTGACCAGCCACAGCTCCGCCCTAAATGACACCATATAGAATACAGATACAACTTAATTAGGAAAGACCCAGGACATGAGCTATCAGAGACTCCTTAAATTCACCAAGACCAATTCTTTCTGGGAATAAGGGTAAATTGCAAATATTATTTCATTTGTCTGAATATTTAGTTTCCTTTTATTATGGCATTGTTTTATTTATGATGCTACTTAAGAGATTAATTTTGGCTAGTGAACTCTAAAAAGTAGGAGGTGGGGAACAATAGGCATAAGAGAAGATTAAATCAGGATCCAAACAATATATAAAAATTATATGAAGATTAAGTCTTGCATCAAATCTCTGTAAATATCATCGGGCTATGTGTATAAGATAAATGAATTTTGCATTTAGACTTAGTAACCATTCCCAAAATATTTCATTTTATAGATATAAGAATTATCCCCAGTTACCAGAAACCCTTCTAATCCCATGCAGTTTACACAAAGGCTGCTCACCTTCACTACTTTAAAATAAGCATCAAATTCTAATCACGTAGATTTACAAAGTATTCTCTTCTATCTTGCTTTACTTAGCTGTTACAATGATCATCACTGCTGGAGTACCGATATCTCCCTTCTCAGCTGGGAAACTGAGTCTCAGACATGAGGTTACAGTCAGGATCATGTGGCCAAGATGGAAGCAAACAAGCATGAAAATTTAGCTCAGCACTGATTCAAAAAGTTTTTCATAATTACAAACAAAAATGACAAAAAAATCTTCTGAGATTATTTCCCGAGACATCCTGTGATAAATGAATAAAGTTGACTTATCAACCATCAGCATTTTTTGAGGCCAGTGCAGCATCTGACTTCAGAATTTTAGATTTCTTCGATGGGAAATAGTCTTCTCCCTTCCAAGGCAGCTTGGAGTTAGAAGGGAGCACTATTGTCCTCGTTCCCACGTGGAAACAGTAGGTAGAGTGACAGGGAGTTTACTCAGCTGCTTAGCAGTCTGCAGGGGCACACGCAAGTCTGTCCTCTTTAATGTTCTCCCCCTTGCGGTGGATGGGTCACCCTCCCTGTGGACAGACGACCCCCTGGGACTGGGGCAGGGAGATGAGGAGCTGTTCAGGGAAAACAGCAAGAGGGGACTGTGAGTCCAACGCTTTGAAGTGGAGACGCAGAAGGACATAAGATCCACGCTGCAAGGTCAGAGATGACCCTCATCCAGAAATAACACAGACGGTATGAACAGCTCCATGGGAAAACCAGCCCCAGTCCCAGAGAAAGCGGAGGATGTAGTAGTCATGTTACGGGCAGACTTTGGCCGGCATTCCCCAGAACCGAGATCCAGAGAGGAGTTGAAGGTAGGAGGTGGAGTGTGCGCCTGCGAGCAAAGTCCCTGACGAGGGTCAGTTGTTAGGTGCAGAACTCCAGCTACGTGACAACAGGCACCTAATGTCTAAGGAAGTGTGATAAGGATGCAGACAAGGGCACCGTGGATATGGCAAGACTGGCAGGCAAGGCTGGCACACAGACCTGGGATGGGCTTATGGTTTGGTTCCTAAAGGGTGGGGCTCATAAGAAAGGATGGCGAGCAGAACACGGTGCTGCACACCTGTGATCCCAGCACTGAAAATCACCAAAATCATCTAACACTGGAGATGGAAAAGAGAGAAAGAAAAGGGAATAAAGGAAAGAGGAAAGATGAAAGATGGATCTGGGAGCAAGTAAAATTTAAAACAATGGGAAAAAGCTGGTGAAAAAGATTACTATTACAACGTGGAAAAAAATAAGTTTATATGGTTTTACTGGCTAGTCTTATGTCAAGCTGACACAAGCTAGAGTCATCCGAGAGAAGGGAGCCTCGATTAAGAAACTACCCCCATCAGGTCAGGCTGTAGGCAGGCCTCTAGGGCATCTTCCTAATTAGTGATTTGTGAGCAGTCCAGCCCATTGTGGGTGGGGGCCACCCTGGGCTGGTGGTCCTGGGGTCTGTAAGAAAGCAGACTGAGAAAGCAATGGGAAGCAGGCCAGTGAGCAGCACTCCTCCATGGCCTCTGCATCAGCTCCTGCCTCCAGGTTCCTGCCCTGTTGGAGATCCTGTCCTGACTTCCCTCAATGAGGAACAGTGATGTGGAAGTGGAAGCCGAATAAACCCTTTCCTCCCCACGTTGCTTCGGTTGTGGGGTTTCATCACAGCAGTAGAAACTCTAAGACACACTGGGGGTCGAGTTTCTGTAGTGACTACTGCAGTTCTCTCAGGCACCCAGAATGCATGGCTGTGTCTGCGGTGCCCATTAATCTCTGTAGTGACAATCATGGATAGTTCTTGATATGTAATGAGCCTGGCTAAACAAATGCAGTCCAACAGTTACTGGTCCAAGGTGGTGGTGGGGGGTGCGGCTTGATTTTAGGATGCCTCGGTCCTCTGCAAGGGACATCGGTGACAAAAATGCTTGACAGATACAACTTAAAGAAGGAGGGATTACTTTGGGCTCATGGGTTCAGAGGATTTAATCTATAATTGCTTGGACCCAAGGACATAGGCACAACAACATCCTGACCATGGGAGCATGCTAACGAAGAGAGCACTTTACTCCGAGGCTCTCTCTCTGAGACAGAGGGTGAAGAAGGGAAGTATGAAGGTATGGAGGGAGGTGAAATAGGACCGAGGAAGGAAGGGAGATAGGAAGGGAGAGAAGAGTAGAAACAAGGACAACATACCCTCTGGAATACACCCCAAGCTAGCCTCTGGCTAGGCCTACCACCTCCCAAAGTGCCACCACCAGTTAGAGGCCAGGTGTGTGACACACCAGCTCATGCTGAACATTTCATATTCAAACCATAACAAGAAATAACACAAAGACTTAAGGTAACAGCACTAACTGGGATAAAATGTACATATACACACGGGGTACTGTGCTTCCACGGGACACTGTACTAGAGGGTGTGTGTGTGTGTGTGTGTGTCTGTGTGTGTGCATGCATGTGTGTGTGACAGGGTTTCACACACTATATAGCTCTGGCTGGCCTTGATCTCACGATGTAGACCAGTCCGGCCTTCAACTCACAGATATCAGCCACCCTAATATAAGAAGCAGCAAGCAAGACACACTGTCACAAAGTAGATTGCAAGAACTGCTGCCTGAGGTTGCCCCTCTGACCTCTACACAGATGCCCACACCCCACCGAAGCACTAGGTTGCCCTCTGACCCCCCAGAAGATGCCCACACCCCAGCAAAGCCCTAGATTGCCCTCTGACCTCCACACAGATGCCCACACCACACCTCCTACCTCCCCACAGAAGAGGTGGAGATAAATGGAAGCTTTCATGAGAATAGTTCAGGTAACCTTGACATGAAACCGATTGATTTGGAGGGTTTGTCTGCAGGATCTGGTCACAGCTCACTGACAGAGATGGCCACATATGCAAATGTCCTTGTCAAGAAACTCCTCTGGAATATTCCACTAGAAGGAATTCCTTGCAGTAGTTCTTGGCTTGTGCACCAGAGGCTCATGCTTTATGGCCTCCAATCCCATCTATAAAAAGCAGAGTCTAGAAAAGTCCACAGTACAGGCTGAAAATACCGAACAAGGACTCAGAAAAAGTAGGGAATCAAAACCCAGTGCGTTTAAAGATCAGAGCCGGCTACATATAGAAACAGGGCAGCTACGGGGTTAGAATCGCGAGCTGGCCTCACACACCAGGGTCATGGTGCCTGAGAGGAGCATGCGGGCAAGCTCCCAATATGGCTAGCTGTGGTGGCACCCCCAAGACCATCCTGACTTTGCCCTGTTCTTGCCATTGAAGAGAGCAGTGTGTTCAAGGTGAAGGCACCACTAACATCTACTAAGGGCTGAAGGTGCTCCCCAAAGTCATGGGTTGTGACTTCTTCTCCAGTGCAGCAGTACTGAGGTGGGTCTCTGGGGGATGATTAAGTCACAAGGGCTCTTCTCTCATGAATGGATGGTATTCTAGTCACCAGAGAAGGTTCCTGATAGAGGACAAGTTTCCCCCTCTTCTCCACTCTTTTCCTTTATAATTTCCATCCTGGTGATGACATAAGAGACAGTCCTCACCAGCCATGGCTTCCTAATCGTGGACTGCCCTTAGTCCAGAACTGTGAACTAAGAAATCTGTTTTTTGTAAAATATCCATCTTGGGTATTTTGTTATACTGAAACGAAGTGGACCAAGAAACACGCATTTCCACAACAGGTGTAAGGAACGTTACAAAGGAATTAAACTCAAAGGCACAATCTCACAGCATCTAGGAACTCTCTGGCCCCCATCTATCATCTTCAGTGTCTTGTGGCCTTCCTTGGGTAGACTAGGACCTCTAGCTCAGTGTCAGAGGACTTGCCCAGCTTGTGTAAGGGTTCCCACCTTACCCCTGGGAGAATAAGAGTCCCCCAAACCGACAAGATGCATCTGATTCCTTTTAATCACACTCTGGCAGAGCTAAAATGAGATTGCCTCAGCTAAGATACTCCGCGCCCCTAAATGAAGACTCCCCATCTGGCCAGGCACCCCAATTGGTTATTCGGACTCTTGCTGACATGGCAGACTCAACTCACATAACAATAGCAAGGGGGAAAAAATCCTAAAACTAAAGAAATCTGTAAAGCACCTTTTGGCGATTTTGCTCGCAACCACCATTCAGATTCCATTTTGTTTGACAATCAAGGCTTCCAGGTCCAAAGACAGAGCAATTATCACTCTTCTCCGTGTCTCTAGGACGTGAATTTCCACAGGCTGTAATCAACCTGGAAACGTTTTTACCAATCGGCAAAGCTAACTGAAGAGATCTACAAATTAAAATCAGCACTGGAATTAAAATCGACCACTTGGCATTCCACTCAAACACCTGGAAGGTTCTGGGCTGGTAGGCACAACTGTCCCCATGTGGTTCCTCCTCTGACTCAGCTTCCAGGTTGGCAATATTCCCCTGGGTAAAACACTGTGGGCCTTTTCTTCATTCATTCCAGAGAAGGGCAGGAGGTGCCCAAATAGTCATTCTCCCGACTGTTCAAGGTCACGGTGCCCTGTCAGAAACAGCTGTTTGCCAGAACTCATTTTATTAGAAAAAAAATGTTCTTGATAAAGTAGAATTTATTTATTTAAAATAAGCAGATTCATAATGCATGCTTTGCCATGTACAGGTCTGGATTTAGTGGAAAGTGAAGACACAAAACAAAATTCCAATACTGGTAAACTCATTCTAACAAGGAGATTCCAGTTTTCGAGCAGATTAAAAGAAAAACAATTGAACATTTGACACTTGAGCTTTCCTTAATGCAAGGTACATGTTTAAATTTTTGCCATTAGAAAGGCAGAAAGGGAACTATAAATTTGAAGATAAAGTATTACAAACCAGGATTACTGGTACACACACACACACACACACACACACACACACACACTACATACATGCCTGCAGGCATACACATGGGTTTGAGAGGCAATGTTAAATAAATACAACAATTGATCATTCCAGTTGAGTTTGCAGCACTAGGTTGTGCTAAGGTTTCACCCTGGTGACTACCATATTCTAAGAAGATGCTGAAATGCCAACAGAGACCCTTTCATCTTTACTGGTACAAAGCGCTTTGCCGTTAGAACCCAAACACAGAAAATATGAACGGTGTTGCCCCCGTGATTGTCCCAAGAGCTCTTACATATGTTAGCTCTTCATCAGCACCCTAACAGAGACCCGTGACCAGCACAGCACAGATCTGGCAAAAGCTGAAGTAGCTTGGTCACCATGGTCACACAGCCAATAGCACCTGCTCTTTCCCATCTTCTCTGTCATCTCCAGAGAGGACTGCATCAGACTGTGACCCATCACTGCAGAGCTTTGGGCTCAGTAGGCCCAGGTGGGCCTCAAGCAGGCGTATATTTGACAGGCTTGAGAGCGATGCAGACACTACAGGATTTGGAGACACTCCACGAGGCAAGGCCCAGAGCATAGCCTGTTCATTCCGTACTTCACTTCTCCCTTTGCCTGCTCCTAGGCCTAAGTCTGGAGGCCACCTACTCTTTCTCCTTTCAAAAACAGTGCACATCAGGTGGAAGCTGGGCCATTAGTTCAGATGTATTATGGACTGGTTATCAAGTTAGACTTTTAAGAAGACTCACAGAGAGATCATGTCTAAAGTTTCAGTATTTGAGAAGACAGAGGAGGTGGGAAGGGAATTGAGTATATCCAGGCTTCTCAACATGTCTTCTACAGCTACTTAATCAAAACATTGATTCCATGGCCGAGAGTCTATTCCAACCTGCCCTAGTGGCAAACGCAAAGAGAATGAAGAATCCCTATGCATTTTGAGGAAGACTACATCTTAATCTTACCTATTTTAATTCTCTGATCCTACATTTCTCTTTGTCCCATGTAGGGTAACAAAACAGTTAAAATACTGCTAATTTGGTGGAGGGGGAGAAGTTTCATAAAATAATCCTAACCACTAATGCAGTCTGCCTCTCCACATGTATGGAGATGCATGCAATCAAAAGCAATCAGCTCCTAGTAATGAATAATACATAAGACGCAGTGCCCAGAAACCTAAACCCACTTCCCTACCTCATTCAAGCTGACCAAGTATGTGTGCAGTTCTCAAAGACTTGCTCCTCTCTCCGGCCACACACGCCCTGACCCTCTCCAACAGGAAACACCTCTGCATTCATCTGCGCATATGTGGTATTTTTATAATTTCAACTCTACATTGTTCTTTGCGAACAGCTCATAGGCTCTGGAGGGAGGCTGGGGACATTCTCGGGCTTGAGCTTTGGTTTTGTAGTTTCTCAGGTACAGAGCATTCTGAGTAGAAGGGGCACATACTTAACCAGAGCAGCCGGCTGGTTACATTGCCCAAGCTGTAAGTGCCCCCTTTTCAGATGGAAAAGAACAAATATTAAAAGGGTTATTGCTTGTCTGAGGCCCGCACTCAGTTGTGAAAGTCAGGTAGGAAAGGGAACACGGTGTGGCTGGACACCATGATAAACTTTTTTTCTCTCCCCAAACAGCAAAAGCAACTTCCCATCCTGATTTTCGTAAAGTCTGTACTTTTTTTTCAGAAAAGAAACTGACTCTGGTATCTGAAAAAGTTGAGTTCTATCTTTGCTGAAAACCCCATAGCATTTCATAACAGCACCGTCTGCTCATGAGTGGTGTTGTACTAAAGAATGCTTGTCCTGGATCCTGGATCTGGGCCAGTTCCTAGACTCCAGTCTTCTTGTAGATCTACGTTTGGTTCATAACACAAGTATCAATATCTGTGGAAGATCTATTTAGAGACATTTGAACTAAAATGCTAGTAAGACATTGGTCTCCTAAGATGACATAGACTTCTGGTTTTGATGTGTCAAGCTAACCCACCACCCAAAAAAGGAACACATGGGCAAAAACTCAAGCCTGTTTGAAATCATCAGAGAGAAGGAAGCTGGGCAGCACACGTGGGGTCAAATTCAAGATCCCCGACTGGGGCAGGGTGCCGAGGCGAGGTGTTTGCTGCCTTTTTTTTCATTTTAGAGCACTTTGAATTTATACAACCAATAAACCAAAACCGAAAGCAGGAGCTTGGCACACTATCACCAGCTAAGGATAAAAATGAGCGTTCAAATGTCGATGGTGATGAAGATGATGATGAGAATGGGTTGAAGGGAGAGAGGACATGAAGGAGGAAGGTCGCAAAGCCTTCTAGAAGTGAACATGTCAATGTAATCTCAAAGGTTTGAATTCCGTTTTCTTCCTCAAGTGCTGGCTGCCATGAACACCAATATTTTCACTTGAGATATTTGCCAAATATGAAGCTATGTGTACATGGGATGGGAAGCTGAGAAAACAAGCAGAAAGAAGCTGTTCGGAAGCTTCAGAGCAAAGGAGGTTTTTTGGCAGTTTCACAATGCTGGGAATTAAAAAAAAACAAAAACAAAAACAAAATGAGAGTTCAGAGCCCACCAAGGATGAGGGCCTCTGCTAAGTATCCTAGTCTCGGCTGAAACCCCCAGGGAGCTGCACTGCAAGAGGAGGGGAACCAGAAACAGACGAGCCCTAGGGAACCCAAAGCCCAGCTTCCTCCAGGACAAAAGGGTAAAATGATTGGCTCGCACTGCCTCGGACTTCCAGAAGAACGTTGAATTCAGTCTGCAAGAAAGCAACAGTGTCTATAACTGTTTATTAGATTATACACAAAATTGAATAAACAAAAAAAGTTGTCAGGCATGTCAGGAAATAAAATCAAATGGAAGAAAACAATCAAGGGACTGAAAAGATGATGGCAATAGACCCAGAGGTGATCCAGATGCAGTTTCTGAATCCAAGCTGTATAACAACAAATCACCAACTGAACTTATTCCAGGGTCTGAAACTGCCTTAATTTTGAAAACCACTTAATGTATGGACACTATAAAGGAGAAAAACGCATACTCCTATCAAATCAGAAATATATATTGTCCCATCAATTCCGAATGTTAAAACAAACAACAACTTTTAGGAAGCTTAGAGGATAATTTCTTTAGTCTACTTAGTTTGAGCATCTATAGAAACACAACAATCATTTTTAATAGTATGATAGCAAATCTCTCACTCGCCCCCCACCAAGGTTAGTGAATAAGTAGATGTCAGAACTGCATTAGGCTTCCTAGCCAGCAAAATTAAAAGAAAAAAAGCAGCAGCAAAAAATGAATTATAAAGACAGAAATAACATAGATATTTACAGATGATAGGGTTATATTCATAGACATTTCAAAAGTATGAACAGAAAAATGACTAGTATCAACAGAAAACTCCACGTTTCTGGATACATGATCAATACACCCAAATCAGTTGCAGTTCTACATGGGAGCACAAACCAACTACACACACACTACATCATACTACTCTACCATTTACAATAGCATTCATTCAATACCAGGATTAAACCAACTACACACACACTACATCATACTACTCTACCATTTACAATAGCATACATTCAATAGCAGGATTGAAGAGATGACTCAATGCTTTGCTGTGAAACCATGGGGACCAGAGTTAGGCCCATGAGAACTCCAGCACTCATGTAACACACTGAGCATGGTCACACATATCTCTGCAACCTCAGAGCTGTGTAGGGTAAAGACAGGAGGATTACTGGGGCTTGCCTGATGTTAGCTTTGCCAGAAATTGTGAGCTCTGGGTTCTGGGAGAGACCCTGCCTCAAAGGAATAAGGTAGAGAAAGAGAGAAGGACACCTGACAACCTTCTCTGGCCTCTAATCAACCCTCTCTATCCACATACTCACATATCACACATGCATTCCCCCTCCCTCCCCCACCTCCTTCCTCCCTCCCCCACCTCCTTCCTCCCTCTCCCACCTCCTTCCTCCCTCCCTCTCTCTCCCTCTCCCCCA
>JAQHUG010000008.1:14685434-14791081 GCA_028555095.1 Dicrostonyx torquatus | reverse complement strand
TTCTTCTCCTTCTCTCACTTTCCTCTACAAAACATGTGGATGGGCAGTGATGGGTCCAGAGAAACGGAAGAATGGAAAGGCCTTCTGTATGAAGGCCTGACTTCTAACAGACATGCTCTACCACCAATGGGAACAGGCTGGAGCATCCTTGTGACACCTGCATCTGAGCTCCAAAGATGGAGGTGTGGGGCATGCTGACCTCTTCTGGGCACTTCTTGCTTATCCGAGCTTAGGAATAACCCATGTCATCAGGTGACTTTTAGGAAACACAACAAACCACAGTTTCAGCATGGGTTAGCCTTGTCAAAACTCAAATATGTCATGCTTTCTTCTCTTAAATGTGACCCCCCCCTTTCCTCTCCTATTTGATGGAGCAGGGGAAAACCTAATGGCAGGATATGAAGGGAAGACCTGCTAGTTCTATATAAATAGCAAATTTATATCGGTATTACTGTTAGGATGTATTTGCTTGCAGTAGCAAAATCTTGCTCTTGCTTTAAATATATTTTCTATTAATTCTTTGAGAATTTCACACACGAAGTTGTGGTGATTTGAATAAGCATGGCCCTCATAGGCTCATATATTTGAATGCTTAAACCCAGTTTGGTAAACTCTTTGAGACAGATTAGAAGGATGTGAAGGTGTGGCACATTGGAGGAAGTCTGTCACTGAGGCATGGGCTTTGAGGTTTCAAAAGCCCACACCAGGCCCAGTACCTCTTTGTGTCTGCTGCCCGGGGATCAGGAGGTAGCTCTTAGCCCCATGCCCGCCTCCCACTATGCTTCCACCATGGCAGAAATGGACTAACCCTCTGAATCTATAAGCAAAGCCCCAAAGGCTGGATGCTCCAGCCTGTTCCCATTGGTGGTAGAGCATGTCTGTTAGAAGTCAGGCCTTCATACAGAAGGCCTTTCCATTCTTCCGTTTCTCTGGACCCATCACTGCCCATCCACATGTTTTGTAGAGGAAGTGAGAGAAGGAGAAGAATGGGATAAATTTATGTGCCACCATCCGCACTCTCCCACAGATCATCCTGTCCGTTTAACTCTTCTAAGAATTGCCTTGGTCATGGTGTCTCTTCACAGCTAGAGAACAGTAACTAACACACATTCTATAAACTCATCTTAAAACATAAACATTCACAAAACCCCTGAGTAACTTCTAAATTTTATTGTCGTTATTGTGTGCACATGCACATGCTGTGCCTGTGTGCGTGATGCATGTGTGTACCATGACATGTGTGTGGTGATGAGAAGACAACTTTGCTTCTTTGTCTACCTTCATGTGGGTGCTGGGGACTGAACTCCAGTCACCAGGCCTGAATGGCAAGCACCTTTACCTACTGAACCACCACGGAGCAAATTTTAAAAGAAGTAATAGACATAGGGTATTCTGAATGCTTCGGACTTGGTATAAATAATCAAGTTGCTCTCACTGTAACCTAAGGGTTGCTTCGGCTACATCTCAATATTCACTCTCAAGCTTCAAGTCAAGTACCATGTTTCTGGAGTAAGCGCCCTGTACTTTAAGAAGTCACTTGCTAGTGTTGTTGTAAACTTACCTGTTCCAGTTACTTACAGAAACACACTTCTACAGCCAGTACTTGCCTTCTCAGGGCCTTCTGTAACCTCCCAATGAGAAGATGCAAGTTCTGAGTTAGCATTTAAAAACCCAACTTGCCTCCTTCCAGGAGGGCAACTTTGTAGCACAAACATTTGTTACTAAGTGAACACTTCAGTGCAGATTAGATAAATACATTTCCTTTCTGTTCAGAAAAGCCTGTTCAGTCAAGACACCCCAAGATGGTACAGATGGGGAGGTCAAATCAGCAGAAGGAGCCCTGCAGCTAAGTCTGGAGGCCTCTGGAAGAACATTTGGAAGTAGCAGGAGGCCTGGGCTCCCGGCCCACAGATAAGAACACCTCCCCCAACCAACCTGGAGGCCTTCCACAGCCTGAAAGTCTCCCAGCTTTCCTAGGATCCTCCTAGGCACACAAATTAAATACATCCAACTGCCAAGCGCTCCCATCCTACGAGACAAATCAGCCCGAGAGTCATCCAAGGTTGGGACCATTCTAGTCTCTGCTTTCCAGACGCACTGCTAGCCCAAGGAAGGATGTCACCACAGTCCTGAGCACGTGGCAGCTGTCCCTTTTTGGCTAGAGTTTGGGATACATCTCACAAAGCTCCTGCTAGTACTCTCTTTGAAATAAAAACTCTTTTGAAAAATTTCGCAGTCACTATACTTCTAGCCTAGTGTTTTTGTTATGTCTTTTCCTGTAAGAGAGGGAAAATCCTGCATTTCAAACAAACTTGTGAGCCCAACAAGTACCTTGAGGCTATTCTCACTAGAGAAGTAAAATGGAATATCCAGTTGAGCAGATTGAAAAGCCAACGGCTTAGACAGGGCCAAAGAGCCACTGAATGCCGGTTCTCTCCAGTGCATCAAAAGATGAGTATCTAGCAAGGAGAGACTTTGTTATCCCAAACTAGACAGCTCTTGTGAAGCTACCAGATAAGCTTGTATTTATGAGGGAAAAGCACACACCAAAAAACTTCCTTGTTCTGAAATTCTGGTCCATTGTCTCCATATCCCAAAGCCTATAGCTTACTCATTGTTTGATTGTCCCAGCTAAGACATGACCTACAGCTTTAGTGTATATATACAGAACCCATGATGTGTTCCCAGTGCCTGGCATCTGCTGGTCCTTCTATTGTTAGGTCTCAAATCTGGAACAAAGGGCTAACTGAGAGGCTTATTAACATATCCAAAGGGATGCTGGCCACCAGGTTCTTCCAGCACCCCTCAGTCCCTGTTTCAGGGTCTTCCTTGGCTGACTGGTAAGGAACAGGGTACTGTTCCTGTCCTTATGCTGAATTCTCCAGCTCAGGAACTGGGCTGGTTTCCCTTTCTCCAGCTCCCCTGGCCCCTACATAACTCAGCCATGTTGGCTACACCAGTCTCTTTGCCCAGATTGCTGCTCATGGTCTGTGGCTCCTCTCTTGCCTCTCCTGCTCCCCACTACCACTTCTCTCACATAGCCTGGCTCAATCTAACCATGAGTCTAACCATGTTCACCCTGGACTTTTCCAGATGTCTCTGCCTCTGGCTTTGTCCTCCCTTTCATCTACAATAAACCTTCACCTCAGCCCACACCTAGGAACAGTCATGTCTTCCTTTTGTTTCTTCTTTTCAGTCATCTGGTGCTGAAACTTAGGAATGGCATAAATGAATTCCAGTCCCAGGAACTCGTCCGTTCTGACTACTGATCTGACTCTCCTAAGCTATGTACGGAGCATTTATTTGTTTCTCCTGGCTTTCACCGTCCACCAAATTTGGATCCAAATTCTAGAGTCCAGTACTTAAGCTGCCGCCTCCCTCCACTTGCCACTCCTCAGTTACGTTGTTAAGTGTGTCTCCCAGCTCTTAGGGTCTTCTACATCTCCCTGCCAAGGCACCTACCTGGGGATTCTCAGCTCTGGACCGCTACACCCATCTGGCTATCTATGCCCATGCTGGGACATCTTTAAAGACACTCACCCATCTCCCTTTCCCCCAAAGCCTCAGTCTCTCACCTCTTCCTAGGAGCTACAAGTCCCCCCTGCAGTCCAGCCTGGGGCTACCTGAGACCTTTTCTGTTATTCTTGTTTAAAGCTATACGGATGGGGGAGGAAGGCCAGTTCCACAAAAGGCAGCAGTCCCACAAGGGGTAGCAGCAGGTGACCAGAGGCCCCAGTCCCACAAGGGGTAGCAGCAGGTGACCAGAGGCCTCCGTGGGTTCCCCCAGGCCTTGGTGAGTCCCCTGAGGCCTTGGCGGGTCACCTTGGCAGGTGTAAGACGGCAGCAGGTGAGAGACAGAGACAGATACATCATGCAGAGAGAGTTTGGTTATAGAGTTTAGTTAGTTATGGAGGGGGAAGGGGAGAAGGGGGAAGGAGAGAGAGAGAGGAGAGATGGAGGGGGGAGAGCAGAAGTCATCTGTTCAGGAGAGAGACTGAAGAGAGAGAGAGGGAGGGAGAGCCCAAGCTGGAGGAGGTGGAAGATCCAAGTAGAAGGTGAGAGTTAGGAGAGGGTGGAGCTTGTCTCTTAAAGGGACAGGGTACCCAGGTGACAGGACAAGCCAGCAGATCAGAACATTTTCCTTGTCCCCTACCCTAGGAGCCTCCTGCAGTCCAGTCTGGGACCACCTGAGACCTTTTCCTTGTCTCCTCCCCTAGGAGCTTCCTGCAATCCCACAGCTTCTGCTCTCTTCTCCCTCCTAAAGTTTCCTTTCCCCACTCATAGCTGCCAGCTCTGTCTCCCCCTTAAGCCCTCTTTGCTCTCTCTCCTCCTGCAGGTGAAGCTCTAAGATGCTGAGAGCCTGTTCTCTGTCTCTCTGCTCCCTCCTACACACTCTTTCTCAACTCCCCTTTGGAGCTTATAGAGATTCTCTCCAGCAGAATTCCCAGGGATCAGACCTGAGAGGGCCTGAGTGCCAGACACTAATGTGCCTTCAAGGCTACAGCAGCCCTTCCCAGGGCTAGCTCCCGTGCCCCTCCCAAGAGATCTGTATATCCAGAAGAAACCAGGGTCAATCTGGAATCTCTGGAACCTACTGGAAAGTCGACAGTCTTTCAAGGCAAATTAGATTTGGTTTTGGAAGCCAAAGGAGACTGTGGGTGTGCTATAATCCCAGGACTCAGGAGGCAGAGGTTGGAAGACTGCCGGTTTGGAGGCAGCCCGAGCCACGCCCGCTGGCAACCCTGCTTCAGATAAGGCCAAACTGAAGTGTCTTTGGGTCTGTAAGTGTGGGGTCTCCTCCCTTCTTTCATGCTTATCTTTGCATGTACTTTCTAATTGCTCTAGGCATTATCAGTGGCTTAAGCTGCACCCTGTGTCACATGACTCTCCACTTCCTGTATTCTGTTCTCACCCAGTGATGTGCTAGACAAACCCCGTCTGCTCAACACACTTCAGACTCATTGGTTTCCTTTCTGGGACTACAGATTTGAATTAAAGCCTTACTACCGCCTCCTCTGCCTGTTGCTGGCGAAGTTGTTCTTCATTGCTAGGCAACACCATGAATATACTTTATTGCAGATTTTTTTCCCCTATAAAGCAGTCTGAACTCATTTTAGCAAAGCATAATAACACAGACACACTGAAGAGGTAATCTATCATTCCTGTGTCTAGATGGCAGTGTTTGAATATGCCTATTCAAAGTAAATATGTACGTATACTCTGTACACAAACACATACTTGCAGTCTCCTCACTTGCAATCACTTGTAAGCATTATTCTATAATTTTCATGTGTGCATTAGTTTTAGCCACCCACACATCATCAAAACTGAGGACCAAACAATAACAGGAAACAGTTTATCCCAATAAATCAATTAGCTGGTCATCAAGGATGCTTACTAAGTATTACTGACTTGCTTGGGGAAAGACCCCTATTTTAAAAAAAAAAAATCTACTTAGCAGCAAAACACCCTGCCGGCTAAACACTACTCTTCAGCGCACCAGCTCTTCATGTTCAATAGCCCCCTGACCGCCAGACCACCTTCCAAAGACACCTGGGGGTCACATGAGGAGAGAGAGTGAGAAGCAGGGAGCAGCCCCACCTTTGGGCTTCCTTGAGCCTTCATACCTGTGCTGATGCTCTTGTAAGACTTGGTAAATGCTGATAAGAAAAGTTTGGTTTTTAAAACTCCCCACAACACAGTCCTTGTAGACGCGGAACTCTGCAGCCGTCACCGCCTCACCCTCGGGAATCTGGGATAAGTTGAACTTGAACTCTTTGTGGTGTCGCTGGCGTGGGGAGAACTCCTTGTCGCACTCCACTATAGGGTTAAACAAGAGAGAGTGATAACTGGTGTTACTTGACCTGGTGCCACGGGCTCATCTCACGACCAACCGGTCGTTCCCCAGTTTCGCTTCACAGATTACCAGTGACCAGCGGTGGATTCATGAGACCAAGGGGCTGAAGGAACACCGACAGAATTTCCAGGCAGCTTGAGATTGGAATCCTCCCTTCTGCCCAAGATGAAGCAAAATCTTTGTATTGTGTTCAGTTTGAATATAGTAGTTTCAAGAGTTGAACAAAGGGTTGGCATGAGGTCAAGTTACTTAAAGACTCTTGGTTTCAGGTTCCCTCATCAGCACCAAAGAATACGGCTGTGCAGAAAGGTGTGAGAACAAATGAAATATTGAAGAACTTGCCACCCACTACACCTTCCCAAGAGTTGTTGGTCCCCAGAACAATACGGGTTAGCAGTCAATGCAATTGGTTGCCCACCAGAACAAGATGCCGAGGCCTTAGTGGTGGATGTACCATGCGTCCTCCCCACAGAACACGGAGAATAAAGAGGGAAATGAGATAAAGGCTCCCTTCCTGCCTGGGAGGTCTCATAGTGCTGGACGGTGCTCCTCAGCTAGGGAAGCAGAGTCTGAACCATTCTCCTCAGCGGTGGGCCCTGACTGCCCTGCTACCAACTATACCGAGAGAAGACGTGCCTGTTGGTGGAGGAGTGGCATGGTTATGACAGTAGCCAGGCACTTCCTGATTGGAACTGCAGTCCATGCCACAGGAGGGCACTCACATCTTGTCCTGTAAACCTGGCCAAAAACCCATGACTAGGGAGTATGCATGCTTATTCCCATAGGTCAGTGCTGATGTCAGGTTTGGGGAAAGAGGCATGTAGCTGCACACATGAACTCATGGCACTTGACAGCCTGCCTATGGCCCACATAAGACATGGCCTGGTCATGGAAGGTGTTTATAAACTGCCACCTCCCACACAACACCCTGATGATCTATAGGCTGTTGGCAGTTGCTGGAGGAGGAGGAGACATTATCTTCTGTGGTGTAGCCATTGGTGAGGCGCCTCTGCTCCCATAAACAACCTGTCACTCATGTTCCTATGTAATCAAGACACCCTAAGGACGGTTCACTAAGTGACAAGAGACAGGAAAGCAGAGCTGCTGGAAAGGAGGAGGAGGAGCAGGAGGGGGACACAAAGATAGTGAGGGTTATGATCAGAGTATAGGAGAGGTCATCAGGAAATCCATCATTAAGGATAATCAATATATGTTAATGACTTCCTGACCCTTCTAGCCTTTTCCTCCCTGTTGCTTTTCCCTCCCCAGTTCTTGTTCATGTGTCACCATCCATAGATGACATGAAAAAGGGCACCCTGAGCTAAACTTGGGAGCTGGGCCATGCATGGAGGACAGGCAGTGCAGCTCCCCTGTCTTGCCGCTACAGAGGTCTCCACATTTTGCTTGCCGTCCTATGAAAATATTTGTAGAACATAAATTTGCTACTTGACAACTCCACACATGTAAATAATACATTCTTACTCCCACCCCACCCTCTCATCTCCCTTCCACCTATGTCAACACGTCTAAATCCCTTTCCCCCATGCATGTCTTTTTGTCTAGGGATCTACTGAGTTTAACCAGGGCCACCTGTTAGACTGTCTAGACTCTCCACTGGAGCCGAGTGTCAGTGGATTGTTGTTAAGGAGTCTAGGGTAAAGTCTCATCGAAGATGATTAGACAGAAGAGGGTGTGAGATTCTCTGAAACTATGGTACCGTCATCTAAGCAGGAAAAATACCCAGACATTTAAAAATAATTTTAAAAGATTTAAGTAAATAAAAATCTAATGGTGGGAAGATTTGAAAATGACACCGACCATCTACGAGAGACTTCAAGGAGTGACAGATGGTTGTGAGCCACCACGTGAATGCTGAAATTGACCCTGGATCCTCTGCAAGAGCAGTTAGTGGCCTTGAAAGCTTCACCCCCCCCTTTTCAAGTCCTTTAGGAAAAAGCTCTGGCTTTAGAGAGAGTCAAATGAGGTCTGAGCAGAGAGTAGATGATGGTGTGTCCCCAGTGCGATGGTAGCTTTGCTAGCCGTGACTGAGGATGAAAAGCAAGATTGTTGAAGAGTTTACACAAGGACAGCCACACAGAAGGCGGATCACCTTTCCTTAAAGCTGATCTGCCTCCTAAATTTGATACATTATCATTGTCGGTTAGAGAGGAATTAAATCTGATTTCTCAAAGAGATTTTCTTGAAAAAGAAAAGTCACACATCCTTTCTATAGGACCTTTTAGATACTAATTTAATATGGCTAAATGAAAACAAGGTTTCTTAAAGATTCCTCAGAGAGCACGCATAAAAATTCTCCAAAGAATCCCTTCCATCTCTTACTATGAATAGGAAAAAAATACATACATAAAATGAAATACAAGAAAGTAAGACAAGAGGTAGAGGGACAGACTATGTGCAATAAATGGGAACTGTGGCAATCAGTCCTTGCTGAGGACTACCACTTCCAACAAGCCACCTCCAGCTGTATTTGTCCCCTGCTTTTGCCTGTGCACTCTGGCACTAATGAAGCTGAAGCTATTCCTATGCGGCTCCAGGCCGTGGGCTTCCTCACATGCCTGTGGGGGGAAAGACAGCTGCTATGTAAGAGGTCTCATAGCCTGAAACCTCCCTGTTATGAGGAAGTCCAGACCAGGGCAGAAGGACGTGGAAGTGTGAGAAGGGAAGAGAGAAGTAGAAATAATGGAGAGAGAGAGGGAAAAAAAGGACAACTGGCCAACCATATCACGTTATTTTTAGTGTTGAGGTTTCTTTAGAGAGAGAGAGAGAGAGAGAGAGAGAGAGAGAGAGAGAGAGAGGGAGTGTGTGTGTGTGTGTGTGTGAAAACATGTACAAAATGTGCATGCAGTACCAGAGGTAGCCAGAAGAGGGTATCCTATCTCCTGGAACTGAAGTTAAAGGTGGCTGGGATTAAAGGCATGCACCACTGCCACCTGGCAGTTTTTGTTTTTTGAAACAAGGTCTCATGCAGCTCAAGACAATCTCAAACTCACCATGTAGACTCGACTGGCCTTGAATGACTGATCCATATGCCTCCACCAGGCCGGGGTTATAGGCATGAAACCATGTCCAGTTGAGGAGACCACCTTAGACATCTAGCTCATTGGCACTTTGGTCCAAGCACAGCCACCAGCTGACATGAGAAACTTCAAGGAAGAGCCATCTTGCTGAACCCAGTGACTTCAAAGGACTAAAAAGTCACACTGCACTGCTGTTTCTAGCCACTACATTCCTGGAGATTTGTTTGACAGGCAACTGATATACGAAAAGAAAAATGGACAGAAGAGGCTAAGAAAGGAGGAAGGGACATAGGATCATACTATGAAGGGAGCAATTGCATGTAATTCTTAAGGTTGAAGACTGCCCAACACTGGGAGGCAATGCGTGGGACTGAGGAAGAATCCTGATAGAGGCAGGTGGTGTTCATCACTTTTTAAAAATATTTTTTATGACTTATTCAACTTTACTTTATGTGCATTGGTGTGAAGGTGTCAGATCCCCCGGAACTGGATTTTCACAGTTGTGAGCTGCCATGTGGGTGCTGGGAATTGAACCCGGGTCCTCTGGAAGAACAGTCAATGCTCTTAACTGCTGAGCCATCTCTCTAGCCCAAGTAGTGTTCATCTTTAATCAGGAGGAAGAGACTAGAGGACCCCAAATTTAAGAACAGCTGGAGAGAGAGGACTCAGTTGACAAGTGCTTGCCAGGCAAGCTGGGGGACTTGAGTCTGGTCCCCAGAACCCACACATTAGGTGAGGAGGTGTGCATCTATGCAATCCCAGCAGGAGTGGGAATGGGATGGATGCAGAGACTAGAGCATTTCTGAGACCTACAGGCCAGCCTGTTTAGCCAAGTAAGTGAGTCCCAGGGACAGCAAGAGACCCTGCCTCAAAACAAAACAAAACAAAAAACAAGGTGGAAAACGATGGAGGGGAACACCTAAGGTTGATCTCTGGTCTCCATATACACCCACACATGTGCATGTGCACCCCACATGCAGACATCCACACACAGTGTGAGCTACATGCTCAGCTCACAAAAGAAGAGGAAAAAAAAGGGTAAAGAATCTGGCAAATTCTCAAAGACGTAAAAAGATGCTAGACATGAGAAAGCATTACTTTGTTACAGTGAGAATTACAACCTCTGCCTTCCAGAGACATTTTTCCCCGTCTAAGACAATGCTGAACATTCTTTTATCCTCTTTGGAGGAGAGTCAGTCTCTACAGCCCCGAGAGCCTCTGCATCTCTCACTCACCGCCAACCCCTCCTGTGCTAGCTGTCTACCTTCCTTCCTCTCTTCCTCCCAGGATGCAGAGCCATTATCGCTGAAGTTTGGTTTCTAACACCACAGGGTGAGTGCCGTTGGCTCACAGCGACATACGACATAAATACACTTAGGTTCCATGCCTCCAGGTGCACCCAAAGACCACATAATGGTACAGGTTCAATGTCCAATGTCCTCTTGGGCTCATGTGTTTTAAGACACAGTCTCCAGCTGACAGCACTGTTTTAGAAGGATGCACAGCCTTTAGGAGGTGGAGTCTCACTGGAGGAAGTGGGTCCCTGGGGTTGGACTAAGTTTCTTAGTCTGGTCCTACTTCTTGTCTAGTTTCTGCTTCCTGACTGTGGATAAGAAGTCACTAGTAGCTTCGGGTTCTGGCTGCCACTGAATCATTGCACATTCCTGCTGCCATGACATCTCTGCCACCATGGACTGTATCCTGTCTTAATCCTTGAGCCAAAATAAACCCTTTCTTAAGTTGCAATGTGAAATCTTGGCTTTCCTTTTTTTTTTCCCTTCTGTGATGCTGACAGTACATTTGAGCATCAATTGAAAGGGGATAACATTTCCTGAGATCAGGTGAGACCGCTATTCAGTATAGCCATAGACATCGGGTAATAGACATTCACAAGCAGTTATTTGAGAATCCAGCCCTATGCATTCAGAACAGGCCCTTGCTGAGTCCCTAGATAGTGCCAATTAATACTTCCTGCAATTTAGCTTTGTCTTTCAGAACAGAATACTGTGCCCAAAAGGGGGTTTGTGGAGTCACATTCTCCTCCTCTCCAGTAAAATGCTGCTGCTTTCTCCGGGGCAGTACTTCCAAGAATTTTTACTTCAAGGACCAGTTAAAGCCTTTTTTAAGCAGTAGTAACTTTGTGCGAGGTCACCTACTCTCTCTCTTTGTCCTTTATAAGGTCGATGAAAACAGAACAAGGCTCTCTCTGCTGTCATTCCATCTCTACAGCAGTGTATTTGTTTTAATCCTCAATCAAACAGAAAGAACGCTACTGAAAACCAGAATTCCATCCTTTAAGTGGAACAAATTTGGTTCCCAGGACTCACTTTAATCTCTGTTTGCCTCAAATTCTACCTGCTTAGATTTTAGACCGACCCCGGACCATCATTACCCTAAGGACAGAAATGACAGATTTAAGGACAGTGCAGTTCGTGGAGGCAGGCACGGAAGCAGGGCAAGAAGCACCAACTTAAGCCTAGAACCTGACCAGCGCCACTGCACTCCTGCCTGGTCCATCCCCACCTCTGCCCCATAGCGCCTCATACATGAACGGCATACCTATCATGCCTTGCCTCTTAAAAAATGAACACTAATGCTAACTAACATATATGTGAATCACTGTGATTCATAGGGTTTTGTGTTTTTCCCTTTCCCTTGACGTTTTTCTTTTCTGCTTAGAGGCTGGGTGGACTGAGCAGACACTAAGGAACACAGGACAGGCATGTTCCCAGGGAGAGGGCAGATGGTTCCTGCAGATGTCCAGCTGCTTGTCAGCTGAGAAACAGGTTGCAGCTCCCCAGGTGGACATAGCTATTCTGCAGGTCCTGTTGAGTGTGCCATCTCCCTTCTTCACCCTTACTTTGGATGGATCTATTAAAAACATGGGAGATTTCTTACAAGAGTTGGCACAGACGTGGAGAAAGTGGACTCTCGTGTGTCACTGGTGGCAAAGTAAGATGGTACGGCTGCTGTACAGGAAGTATGATAATTCAATATGCTCACTGTGGACTTACCACGGGACCAGTCATTGTCTCGTGGGATATGTTACAGCCATGCCATAAGTGGTGTTCCTAACAGTCCAAAGCCACAAAAGCAAGGCAAGTGTCCATCGATGAACAAAACATGGTGTGAACCCACAATAACATATTCTTTAGCCTTACAAGGGAAGAATGTTCTCATAGACACCACAGAATAGATGAAATCTTAAGACATTAGGCTAAGTGAAATAAACCAGACACAAATGGATACATAGTATATGGTTACATTTATATGATAGCTTAGTTCAAAGAGAGAGAAAGTAGAAGGCTGTTACCAGGAATGGAGAGAAGGGAAATTGGAAGTTAGTGGTCAATGAGTAAAATTTTAGTTTGGAATATGTAAATGTTCTGGAGATGACTACAGAGATATAGGAATATACTTGAGACCATAGAACTGCACACCCAAAGGCTGTGAAAAATTCCTTTACACTGTGTAAATATATGTCTCTGTGACTGGTTTAATAAAGAAGCTGGTTGGTGAATAGCTGGACAGGATAATGTTAGGTTGGAGAACCAGGCTAAGGACACTAGGAAGAAGAGCGGAGAGGAGTCACCAGCTGGATGAAAAGGAAACAGGACATACAGGAGAGGGAAAAGTCATGAGCCTCAGGGCAGCACATAGATGAATAGAGATGGGTTAATTTAAGTTGTAAGAGCTAGTTAGTAATAAGCCTGAGCTATCAACAGAGCATTTATAATTAATAGTAAGTCTCCTGTTGTTATTTGACAGCAACTGCTGGGACACAGAAAAACTCTGCCCACAAAAGGCTTTTAGATTGTAGGGCTGGGAAGATGTCTCATTCATTAAGAGTGCTTGCTGCTCTTGCAAAGGACCTGGGTTTGATACCTGGCTCTCCCAAGACAGTTCACAAGCACCTGTAATTCTAGTTCCAGGGGAATGGATACCATCTTCTGGCCTCTGCAGACATCAAGCATGCATATGGTACATACATACATACATACATATACAAACATACATGCCATCAAACACTTAAACACACAAAAAATAAAATTGGACACATCTTTAAAAATGACAAATTTAGGCTACTCATATATTTAACCACAATAAAAATAACCTACTAAAAATAGACACTATGTCTATCACATGATCAGACCCAGCTAAATTAAAACATTCTTTACTCTCTCCTAGGATAACCAGTCTGTCAAATTTTCTCAGACATTTCAAAAACTAATTTTTCTATATTTGGCTTAATGGAATTGGGGTCTCAATTGAGTTCTTCCTTTCCAATTCATTGTTTTGTCTCTTGACTCAGTTTTCAAAGCTAGTTTTTTAAAAAAAATAGAGCTAGCAACATGAATGACAACATGCGAACCACTCTTTCAAACAGTGGGGATGAGTCCCGTGTTCAGTGCTGCATTAGAAGCTAGGTCAGGGATATATGAAGGACAGTGGAGTTAGAGACGTGCTCCACATTGCTGGGTCTAATGCATAGCTCACGCTGGCCTCAAGCTCGGGCTAGGGATCTCCTGCCTCTATCCACTGAGTGCAGTCCACCACACCCAGCTTCATTTGGAATTTCTGCAGGTGTGTTCATGAGAGGCCCGGAGATGCTCTCCCACAGAGTATGCTCTTGAATTTTGCCAGGGACTATTGCTCTTTTCCAAAGAATTGATCTACGTCTCAGAGGTCTAGCAGTTTATCTACAGAACATTTCATTCTGATCGGATTTTCGAGGGAAGGTTTGGGTGTGCATGCCTGTTTGTGTATTGTGTAGGTGCCTGTGTGCATGTCTGCGTGTGAAGGCCAGAGGACAACCTTGGGTGTCACACCTCAGGAGCTCACTACCTTGGGTATTTGCTTTGTTTGTTTGTTAGGGTCTTTCAACAAGTCCCGGTGCACACTGATAAGCCCACTGTCTAAGAAAGAAAGACAAAAATGAAAAATTCAGAACTGTTATTCATTTCCAATTTCCCCTTCTTCACTGGGCCTAATTAAATGTTATTTTTCTTCTCACTGTTGCTTAACTGGATTATTAAAAGGTAGTTCAATATGGATATTTTTCCAAAAGGCATCTATGTCTGAATTATATCTACTTAAGTTGTCTGTCTAGAGGGGCTGGGAAGAAATCCCAGTTGGTATTGTGCTTGCTATGCAAGTCCAAGAACCTGAACTTGCTCCTCAGCTCCCACACATTAGGTCCTGTGCTAGGTGCGCCTCCCATTCCCTTGTTACTATTCTCACAGTCTTGGCCTGGTCGCTGCTAGACACGGGGACATGTGTCCACAATCTCGGGGCAAGGGCAATGGAGGCAGGTACATTCCTGGGGCTCACTGACCAGCCAACCTACCCACATTGGAAAGATCCAGGCCAGTGGCAGGCAATCTCATAAAACAAAGAATGACTCCCAAGGTTGTACTCTAGGCCCCACAGATCTACCCATCCCCACACCCCCACACCACCTTGCTGCCCCCACGTATGCACCTACACATGTACACACACGTAAAAATGGTTTAGAAAAAATATAAAGATAAGGCCCATAATGCCCATTTCAACTGAAAGACTCAGAGACAAAAGGAAATGAGAGTGAAGGGAAAGAAGAGAAAAATTGTTTAATGTACAGTCACACATGGCACTCCATCACTAACTGGATTGTTCCTGGGAACCGAACACGGGGCCTTGTGCATACAATGCAAGAACTCCACTGACTGAGTCATATACCAAGTCATTTATTACTAAAAAACTTACCACCATTTTCACATCCAAATGTAGGTATTAATGTCATTTAGGTCGGGAACATTCTCGGTGGCTTCATATTTGTGTCTCACTAGGGGAATAAGCAGATCTCAGCTGGCGTCAGGGAGCACATCTGACACTTCCCAAATGCACATCAGGAAGTCTCGGGGCACCACTGATACCAAGGGACTATATTTTTTTGCCCACTTACAAGGACTAGACAAAGTACAATTCAATATGCACAGTATGCATTTTTGTATTCCACAAGTGATAAAAAAATTCACATATTTGCTCAAAGCTGAACAACCTAAGAAGAAAAGCAGGTTCTCTCCCAGCCCTCCCACTTCCACAGCAGAGCAGGCTGGGCAGGGAGAGTGTCCTCTGTGAGGGAGGGAGGAGGTTAAGCCTGGACTCCTGCAGCTCTGGAGCTCAGGAAGCATGCTGCAGAGTGCTTCTTTCCTCTCCCTGGGGTTACCCAGCAGCTCATGCACCCGTGGGTCCCCATTTCATTATACCTCTGCTTCGTTCTCCTTATTGTCTCCTTCGAAAATGACAGCTAGATACATGGCAGACTCTGACATTTCTCATCTCTTAGTTCTTTTTTTTTTTTTTTTTAAATCTTGTCGGTGAAGTGAATTATTTCTTTAGGTCTATTTACAAACTCATCAATACTCCCTTGTGTTGTTTAATATAATACATTTTATTCAACTTTCCATGCAGTTCCCATGGTTTCAGTCTAACCCAGGTTTATTCTCCAAATTCCCCAGGGCAGCTGAATGGCTACTCCTCTCTGATGCTCTCGACTTTGGTAGTGTGCCTCCTTGTGTGTTTGGGGATTTGGGGTTTTCAAGTTTTGGGTTAGAAATTCACTGTGAATTGATGCTTCTGTTGTTCCTTACAAAATTCAGTTTCCCATTAGGAACCACCGTGTTGCCCAGGAGTCCCAGAATGCTGTGCGACCCTCGGCAATAGCTCCAGGCTTAGTTTTGAGCCTAAACTGGTCTCAGGCTTTGCAGCAGTGCCGGACTTAGCTCTTGTGGGAACCTGGGCTTTCTGTGTATTTGCTCCTAGGAACCAAGCCTGGTCCTCACGCCACTGGGAAGCAGCCCTGAGCCCCTTGCTTTTCTTTATCTTGGATCTAACAATGTGTCAGCAGGGGGCCCACAGATTGCCCTGAAAACTTTCACATTTTGAAGTCTTATCTTTTATGTTTGGGAAACAACATTTGGGATGCATCCCTCTCAAATCTCAAGGATGTTGCAAAAACAGCTCAATGTCTGAAGTGTTTACAAAGCAGTACTGTCCTTAGAACAGTCCCTGAAGGTAGGTGAAGCAAACACTAGCACTGCCATAAAATCAACAGGAATCTAAGGTCAAAGGCCACTAACATTTACTGTTTCAACTGTTCTTTATGCTCACCCCTCCCCACAGTCTCCCACCCCTCCCCACAGTCTCCCACCCCTCCCCACTGTCTCCCACCCCTCCCCACTGTCTCCCACCCCTCCCCACTGTCTCCCACCCCTCCCCACTGTCTCCCACCCCTCCCCACTGTCTCCCATCCCTTTCCACTGTCTCCCACCCTTCCCCACTGTCTCCCATCCCTCTCCACTGTCTCCCATCTCTCTCCACTGTCTCTCACCCCTCCCCACTATCTCTCACCCCTCCCTACTGTCTCTCACCCCTCCCCAGTATCTCCCTCATTCTGCTGTCCTTCCTAAAAGAGTGTGTTTCATTCCCAGGTACCTTTATTCCCCCAGTCCCCTCCATACTAGCTCACCCAAGAAGGCTCCATCATCCCCCAAATAGAGCTAGAAGCTGACAACTAAGCCCTAGCAAAGGACTTCTTTTAGAACTTTTAGGTTTTATACATATTTTAAAATCTAAACCACAGACCGAGTGGCTTGTAGACCATAAGGATTAATTTATTCCCCACAGTTACAGAGAGATGTCAGAGGGCCAGGATCAAATCAACATATCCAGGGATTGCTGAGGGCCTGGTTCCCACCTGGTATCTTCTAACAATGTCCCTGCATGGTTCTCAGAGCAAGGCAGCACTCTGGGCTCCTTTTTTTATCCTCTGTGATTTTGAGGGACTGGGACCAGGGTTTCAGGTATGCTAACTAACCATGTATATCACTAAACTATACTCTCAGTCCCATACAACTTCCTTTTTAAAAGAAATATTTATTCTTATTTTTAATTACGTGTGCATGTGTGTATCAGAGGAAAGGCTTGTGTACATGTGTGAGTTCAGAAGAGGGGGTTAGATCTCCTGGAGCTGGAGTTATAGGCAGTTGTGAGCCATCTGGCGTGGGTGCTAGGAATCCAACACAGGTCCTCTGGAAGGGCAGCAAATAGTCCTACTGCTGAGCCGTCTCTCCAGCCCCATGGAACTATACATATAAATATAAATATAAATATAAATAAACACTAATCCCATTTGTGAGGGTGCTGGCCTGAGAAGCCAGTCTCCTCCAAAGGCTCCACCTTCTCATGCCATCACAGTACTTATCAGGCCTCAACAAATGCATCTGGCAGGGAGAGGGGCCACCAGCATCCAGGCTATTAAAGTGCTCTTTTCACTCCTTCTGCAAGGGACGGGAGAGATGGTCCTGTGGCTAAAAGCTTGTGCTGCTCCTGCAGAGAACCCAAAGTTAAGATCTCAGCACTCATGTCGGGCAGTCCATAACTATCTGTAATTCCAGCTTCAGGAGAGCTGATGCCATCTTCTGGCCTCATTGGGTACTGCACTCACAAGTGCATAGCACACACAGACATACACATGCACAAAATTAAACATAATAGCAATCAATACTTAAGTCTCCCTTTAAGACTGGATCCCAGGAAGCCTTCTGCTATAATTTCAATCTTAAGTTCACCCCAAAAGTCTATGTGTTAAAGACTTGACCCTGGCATAGTATTGCTAAAAGACAATGGAACCATTACAAGACAGACCAATGAGAGGTCTGAAGTCACTTGGGTGTCTGGCCTTGAAGAGGAGAACAGAATCTGTATCAGTTTCTTTTCTCACCACTATGACAAAAGGAAGGGAGAAAGATATTTATTATTGCTCCTCATCTCAAAGGCATCTGTCCATCATTGTAGGAGGGTCCATCTTTATTTCTGTTGCTTTCGTTGGTTAATAAAGAAGCTGCCTTGGCCTGTAAGATAGGACACAGCCCTTAGGTGGGTGGAGTAGACAGACAGAAGTTCTGAGAAGAAAGGAAGTGGGGGAGATGCCATGATTCTTCTGCCCAAGATGGACGTACCTTAGAATCATCTGGTAAGTCACCACCTCATGGTGACATACAGACTTTTATAATGGGTTAGTTTAGATGTGAGAGCTAGCCAAGAAAAGGCTAGAGATAATGGGCAAGGCAGTATTTAAATGAATCCCGTTTGTGTGTAATTTGCGTATTCCGGGTATAGCCATGCAGATGTGTGGTCGGGAGCCGGGCGGGACACAGCCCGGCCAGCTGCTCCCGCATATTACAACACATCATGGCAGGGAGGATGTGATGACACATAGCAATTCAGAGCATGGTGTCCAGGAAGCAAAGAAAGGGAGACAGGAAGGGTCAGGGAGAAAACACTCCCAATGATCAGCACCCACCCAGTACCTACTTACTCTAGAGAGGACCAAGCATTCAAACACAACCTGCTGGTAAATATTTCATATTCGCACCATCACAGGATCCCATGTCTTTCATCTCTAACATCCATGGGATGAGCAACTGTATTCTGCTGTGTGTTTCTCTCATGAAAACCTGCCTTAGCACAGTCTAAAAGCCAACAGAGCCAACAGAAAGGTTCCAAAGCCACGGCCAGGCCAATGAACCTTTCTCCTTTTTGCAGGTGTATTGCCTTGGGTGTGTCTTAGGATGATAGACAGCTGCCCTCTTTGCATCTACCTACCCCAGTGGTTGTGGTCCCCACAACATCTCACGGAAATCTGCAGTATCGTATCCCTAACCTTATACAAACAGCATCCCCTATCACACCATAAGATCATAGAGCAGGCTTGGCACATGTTCACCTCCAAGCCTCCAAGAGAGGGCTTATGGCTGAGAACTCACAAGTGACAAATGCCCAAGCTAGGACTGAGCACTCTATCCTGGGCCCCGGAACACCCTCAGGGGGCATGTGGAGAGACAATGGAAGTCAGGCTTCTGTCCTCTGCCCTAGTGAGCTCTTCTCCAGAGATCCAGGAGTGATTCTCTAGAGCAAAGTCACCTGGCTGGAACAGCAGAGAACAGCGGCCGTGGCGTGTCTACTCAAGGTTGCTGGTTTTATAACAGCAATGCTATCAGCCCAAACAACTAACACTCATTCCACTTCAGGATTCAAACTCCAGGCATGCTAAGTTTCAAAAAGCAAAAGGAGGAAAGTAACCTGACAACGCTATTTTTCAGTCATACTCAGGCTGAGGCACAAGTCGCCGTGCATAGGAGGGAACCAATTTCGACATCACACCCTTCGTGCGCTTCACGCACAGAAAGAGACCCCTTATTCACTCATTTCTTTCTCTTCTATTTTTTTTTACATCATAAAATTTACATGATGTTATACAAACCATTTTGAGGTAAGTGATTGAGTACATTTACCTCATTTAGTGGCATTTTGTACACTAGCGTACACCACAATCTTTAGCTGATTCCAGAAATAAAAACTGACTAAATGGGAGCTCCCCATTCATTGCTTCTCTCAATGTAAGGTCAACTGCACAACACGATCGAGAGGAAAGAAGCCGGGAATTTGGTGCACACTGTCAATGTGCAGAGCCTGGTTCCCAGCATACAGTAGGCTCACGGCGAGCCTCTGTTGAGCGGGACGGGAATGAGGCTAACCTGGAGGAGTCATAGACGAGAGTGAGGGAGAGAACCGAATCGATGTTACAGACCGATAGTCACACCGTGAATACGATACCCCAGATCAACATCGTGGGAAGGATGACGAGGGAGGCTGAAGACCGAGCAAAGACAAGAGAGGGCACATCTTGCCAGAACAGACTCTGGCAAAGTTAAAAAGCAAGAACCCTCATCAGATGACATCTGTGCGCTCTTGAAAATGAGTAGCCTGGTGTGTGGGACATGCGGGAAGGATGACGATGGGGAGTCAAAGGGACTTCTTTCTCACTGGGGCTGCCGATGATGGGGGAGTCAAAGGGACTTCTTTTCTAACTTAACCAGTTTCAGTCCCTCCAGGTGGTCACAGAAATCTAGCAATGAAGGCAGTGTTACGTTATTTTATCATGTATTGGTCTAGGGTATCAAAAACTAGATTTTAATGGATTTGTCTGTGTTCACTCTCTGGTGACTAGCCTGTCCTGATGAGAGGTAGAGGAAGTGATAAGAGTATTTTATTGCAATACATTCTTCTTTTTTTCTCTTCTTTTTTTAAAAAAAGAAAACAAACTATCTTTTTTTCATTTTACATACCAATCCCAGTTCTCACTCCCTCCCCTCCTCTCATTCCCTCCCTCTAGGTTCCCCCCAGCCTCCCATCCACTCCTCAGAGAGGGTAAGGTTCTTTCTTTGGGGAAGGTCCAAGGCCCTCCCTACTATATCTAGGCTGAGCAAGGCATCCATGCAAAGAGAATGGGTTCCCTAAAAGCCAGTACAAGCAGTAGGGATAAATCCTGGTGCCACTGCCAGTGGCCCCTCAGTCTGCCCCAGCCATACAACTGTCACCCACATTCAGAGGTACTAGTTTGCACCTATGCTGTTTCCTTCCCTGTCCTGCTGGGGTTGGTGAGCTCCCATCAGCTCAGGTAAACTGTTTCCGTGGGTGTCCCCATCACAGTCTGGAATACATTCTACAGACTCTGGCACTAGAAGACACAGTCATTCCTTTTGAGTCTTGTTTCTCAGGCTCGCCCACACAGGGACTATGTTAATTATGCTAACATCTGTTTATCTGACCGACACATCTTACTGCTTCCAGGGAAGATTCTAGGGGAGGAAAACTAGAAACCTCCAACATGGAAAATCATCTCCTGAATAATTGAGAGTTAACTATGCTGGCTTGGGCAACTCTCTCTCAAACTGGGTGGTAGAAAAAAAAAAGCAACAACAACAAACACCCCCCCCCCACTAAATCCTGACTTTCTCCACAATGGGCTTAACCATGACAATTGAGCTATTTGGTCCAACAAACCATTCAAGTCTTAAAAGTAAAAAAAAAAAAAAAAAAAAAATTCCAACAGGCCCAGTCCCCTCCTTCAGTTCCCAGGGTCACCAAGGTTTATATTCCTATCAAATTACACCACATCAGATTATTATATTCTTGTAATCCATGGCACATCACCCAGTGTGCCAAACACGGGCATGTGGGTTGAGTCCTTTCTCATGATCCTTTCCAACCCTCCCCGGATGTGGTTGGCACAGGGCAGTCTAGGCTCTGAGGCCAGCGCACATCCCTAGCCAGAGCCACCTGCACACAGTCCTCCTCCGTCATCTCCATAACACACGGGCCGGTGGCAAGTAAAAAAGAAAACACGGGTGTGTCCCAAAGGTAAGGCAGGTGAGGACACGGAATTCTCTTTTGTGTTCCTCTGGCTCAAGTGCCTCCAGCAACTTCTGGCATGTAGCAGGTAGTGGTACGCATTTGTTCATTGAAGAGACAGAAGCCCTGAAGCCAGCAGAACTGTACTTCAAGTCACACACTGGAAGATTTCCTAGTCAAACCAAAGGCCAAGACTTGGCACCAGATGCCGAGGGTCCTAACAGGGGTGTGTGTTGATGCCTCAGGGTTCTAAACCCAAGAATAAAAAGACACCACCCTGGGGGAACAAATAGCTCCCTAGTACAGCAGGGCGGTCTGCGCGCAAACAGAACGGGCCTCTCCTTTCCTTTAATAGACAAAACTTGGATCCCAGGTCCCTGCAAAAACATAACAAAAAGCTTCTCCCAACACTGCTTGGAGAGAATGGCTTGCCTTTTCTGGGGCAACAAGGCCTCTCTCTCCCTCCTGAGCCGCACGAAGCGGCTTCCTTCTGTCCAGCTCTGCTGGATTCACAAAGTGTACTTGCAAAGGTCACGTACCCTACATTGCCAAAGGCACAAACTCTGCAGGGCCGAGCATGTGAATAGAGCACTCGATACAAACAAGACAGAAAACACCCCTAGAAAGCTAAGAGGGTGAGAAAAAGCATGGTCAGTTGCCTCTTCCCACGTTGCTGTCTAAAAGAGAAGCATAACTTCTCAGCTAGCCAGGTATCTCTCACCTAAACAATGTTATCTCAAAGGGCCCCAGAGATGCCAACCTACCAGAGCATTTGAGGGCACTTTTCCTCAGACAGGGCAACGACGATGACTAGCAAAGAGCCAGGAAGACAAGCTAATCTGGAAACCTTTCAAGTGTGACAGATTTGTGGCATGCACTTATTTACATTTTTCGTGTGGTTTTGATTTACTAATTAACAAGTGGGGCAAGGAAAACACATTTCGGGCTGAGCTGGAGGCGCGGTCTCTCACAGTGCCTGGTCTCTGCTTTCCCGAGGCCTTTGGTGAAATGTGACTTTTGGATCTGCTGCTCTTCAGTAATTTCCATGTCTAACATGGCCTTGTCATGTCACTGCAGGATCGAGCTTAGGAAAAACCAGGCTGGAGAAGAAAATCCGCATCCAAGCGTGTATCTTGTGGGGAGGGGAGAACAATGGGACCGACCAAGTGACCGGCCAAAGAGTTCTCTGTTTCTCCCTCCCTCCTCTAATTCAAAACATTATACTTTCTTATTGTGGCTGCACCAGACAGCACATTCTTCGCTCTGGTGATTCACTTAGCTTTCCTGAGAACACAATGGACAGAGGATCTCCGTGTGAAGTGACTGATTTGCCTCCGGACCAGGTCCAAGCTAAACTGCTCACTTCACATTCTGTTTTCCCAGAAGCACAGCAGGTTCTCGCCGTAGGAGAGGGTCCACAGGGTGGGTGGTTCCCTACCTCCCTCCGGCCGGCCGAGTCACAAGGTCTCCGGTCACAGGCTCATGAGATCAGCAAACAGGCATTTCCGCAGGTTTGGGGCAGAAGTGAAGCAAAGCAAGCGGTAAAGATGAGTAGAGGGCAGGGAGCATCTCTGACCTGACTTCTGACCCGGGATTTCTCGAGACCAACATTCCAGCCTCGCCAGAGCACTGAGACAATAAAGAGCCGAGGGTCACAGAGTGGAAAGAAAACAGATTGGGCGGGTGGGTTGGGGTAGCTCTTGCCTTGCCTGTGGAAGGCTCCAAGTTCCATCCATAGCCCTGGAAAGAAAAGGGTGAGGGGTGATGGAGGGAGGCGAGGGGAATTGCTGGGAGATGTCGAGGAGAACGCCCACCCTAGGGAAGGAGGGAGGTAGCAGCCACACAGTAAAGGCAGACACGCACACAGATATCCTCGCCCTAAGTTCCCACTTGAAATACAAACGATGTGGTCCATGTACACTTGGTACAATGAGGTGTCACATCTTGATGCTCCCACAGCCTACACTTTGCCCTGCCTTATCTTCTTCCTGTCTGGTCTCAGCAGTAAGCAGGCAATAGGCAGGAATAAGAATAAGCGCAGGCAGTTATGCAAACCATCTTAACTATTTGCTTTTCCCAATAATTCTTCCACCAGAGCAAAAAAAGCAGCAACTGACGGTCTCGACACTGACAAGAAGGAACCAGGACAGAACAAACCACAAATGACAACTTGCTGTTGGGCAACCCAAACCTAAGCTGACGAAAGGTCGAGAGCCCCTCCAGGTAGACAAAGTGCCCCAAGTTCTGCTGTTCCCAAAAATACAACTGGGAAAGATCGGCCTAAGATGGAGAACATAAGAAAGCAACCATGGAGCCTACTCCAAGAAGGACCTGACTGGGTTGGAACAACCTGAGCCAAGGAGGAACCTGCCCAAGGAGGTTTGACCACAGAGAGAGAGCAGTGGATGGCATGGCCACACTGTGGCCCAGCATCCCCAGACAGTGCTGAACGCAGTAGAGTTTCGACACCTGAGCCCTCTGCCTTCCCTCTCCCTCCTGTGGTGGAGCCCTCGTGTGAGTAGGCTGTGCTAAATCAGGGAATATAGAGCAAAAGTGGACTGTGGAATGAATGGGTGATTTTCTTGTTTTTCTCGTTGCTTTACTATTGCTTTTATGGCCTCAATAAAATATCAATACAAACTCAAAGGTGGAGAATATTTTCTCGGACAGGCTGTCATTTAATCTCTGCTATGTGGCTAGGTGAAGTTAGATGTCCTCAAGCAACACACTATGGAAAGACACTTTGTCATCAAATCACTCAAGTTTTAGAAGTTACCAGCCAGTTGGTTAGATTTTGTTGTGCCATCCAGCTAAAGGGAAACTCAGTGGCAAAAAAAAAAAAATGGATTGAGTCTTTTCTCTGTCAGGATGCGACAGGCTGGGAGTCCCAATGGTGATGATTAGTGATCCATAGGGAAGCATCACCCACTTCCATGGATGGTGAGTCATCGGCCTTCCTCCTTCCTCTTTTCCCTCCCAGTTTCCTTGGTAACTAATCCCACGTGCAAGTGAGCCTTGACTCAAGAAGGGAAAGAACCGCCCTCAGCCTGGAGGACATGCCGACTTTCCACATTCAACCAGAACTCAGAACGCATCTAACCAACAAATACTTCCTGAGTGGAAATAAGTGTATTACCCACCAGACATGATAACCAACCAGCTCTGCAGTCTCAAATCACGCTCCACACAGCTCCTGTCTTCACAGGAAAGAAGCTAAAGGCCAGCATGGCTTTTAGCGCCACCACAAACAGACTGGATGCTGTCCTGCCATTCAGTTAAATATGCAGTCAAGGCTTCCCACAAGCCCCTCCCCAATGTTTCTGAAATGAAGTCAAAAGATTCTACAGCAACCCACCCTTCCCATATCAGCCAGAGAAAGACGACACTTGTCTATCAAAAGGAAGTATGGCAGAGGAAGGGGGGAATTTTCTAGAAACTTCCCAGTGGCCACAGGGAGAAATACTCTGATGTTCACTGCCCCTGAGAAGTGTTCTGGAAAGACTTTGGAGAGATCTGGGTGTGTCAGCAGGTCTGGATCTACCTCTAGCACAGGACTGTCATGACTTCATGTTTGTGTGAAGCCTGTCTGTATCCAAGTACAGAATTGTGCGTGGAATGTGGTCCATAGACAATAATTTGTTGAACACTATTTCATTATCTTCAATGGCCAAAAGAGACCTTATCTGCCCCCTAGAGTTGCCCAATGTTTAACTAAGATAATGCACACAGAAGCATCTGGGGAAACATGAAGCACAAATACTGCAAAAATGAAAGATGGAAATGATTTGTATCTTCTCTACCTATCTTGGAACACAGCAGAGGGGACACATACTCAGCATCACCTCCTACAGGTAAGCCTTCCAGTCATTCAGGAAAATGCCAGTCAAGACTCATTAGTGGGCTGGAGAGATGCTTAGCAGCTAAGAGGGCTTGCTGTTCTTGCAGAGGACTGGAGTTTGATTCCCAGCACCCACGCTGTCCAACTCACAACTGCCTGTAACTCTAGCTTCAGGGGATAGACACCTTCTTCTGGCCTTCAAGGGCATCCACATAAATGTGCATACATACAAAAACACACACACACACACATAAATAAAAATAAAATGAATCTCAACTTTGGTTTTTTAAGAGACATTACAGTGGCAGCTGCAACCTAGAACATTTTCTGTGGAGAAAGCAAGCCAGGGATCTGGGAGAATCTAAGAGGCAACTCTTGGGGCACAAGAGAATGTTAAGTAGGCTGGCTGCAATATATAATTTCAGACTTAGAAACCTTAAATTGGACCATTGCCAGAAAGGGGGACTGGCCGCAGGGTTGCTGGGACACACACACAGTGCAGGCCCACTGCAGGGCTGGAGCGGCCCTGTGGTTAACGGAATGAATGAAGGACCTGAGGGGCTCATTGCCATGGCTTAAGATTCCATCAAATCAATAAGGCCACAGAGCCTGGCTCTGTGACTTCTGAAACTTCGCCTGCTGCAAGTCATACCACAATCATCTGGGTCATCTGTGCCACTTTGATCCACTTTGCACTGCTGAGCGGGAACAGCTTGGAGAGGGACCTACAAGGTTGGAGAGAGTACTGCAGAGGGATGGATACAGGTAAGGAGTTGGGGGGGGCACCCCAGGACGGAGCGGGCTGTGGGGAGCAGGAAGATGTCTCCATACAAGCTCCCAGGATAAAAATAAAATCCATAGAAACAGACCAAGTCCACTACAGGCTGGGGTCTGGGACAAGATGTTGTATTTGGTACTAGGCTCATGCACAAGGTAGGACTAGGGACGAGTTTCTGAGACCTGGCCCAACCATCAAAGCGTTGCACACAAAGAGAAAGGAAGAGAAAGTGCCACCCATTTCCAAGGCCCAGGATAATATGCAGCCAGTCCCCTGGCCCCAAGCAGTCCTTTACACTGACTCTCACTACCAGCAGCTGTCCTCCTGGGACAATCTGAGTCCTGGGGCACACACTTTTCTCACGTGACCCATGTTGTATACTTCTTGCTTCAGTGGTACTACACTGAACGCCCACTATACACAGAGCTTGAGTGATGTGTGTCCAGAGTCCTCCTGGTAACCACACACATGGTAGCCACATCACTGTTCTGACTTCATGATGAGGAACGCCGACTCTCAAAGACGGGAGTAACTTACTCACGGCCACATGGCTTGTGAAGGTCTAGGAACTTACCCCTAAACCCTCTAGAGCCCATGGGCCGCCACTGGGACACCTTAGAGTTCAGAGGACAGTGTCAGCTCATGACTCAGAGATCTCACATTTCAAGGGCCTGAGAGGCAAGGTTTAGCCATCCTACCCAGATCAGAAAGCATCCTGCCAGTGGGAACAGGGAAGTCAGAACACAGCACCCTATAAACTCACAGTTTGGGGCTCAAACTGCCACATCTAGATGGAAGTAAGACACAATGTGCACCCCAAGGCATGAACCCCGTTCTGCTTAGGAAGTGGCAATTAAGTCAGATATGGGCTTCATGCCTGTTAGCACCAAGGAGTCAGCTTTTCTGCTAATTCAAGGCTAGCCTGGGCCATAGAGGAATCTCTTGTCTCAAACAGAACAGAACACAACAAAAAGGAGCCTGAGATTTCTCTGGAAGGAAGCTACCAATGGGAGAAACAGTCGGGAGCGAGCTAGAGTCCCTTCTGTGTCTGAGGAGAAGTCAAAGAGGAAGAAACAATTCCAGGGCTAGAGGCCTGGCTTGCAGTCCTCTTTCTAGACCGGCTGTGCGTGCTGCCTCAGGGCATGAACAGATGGTCAGGTCTCAGTGGACTGGCTCCACCTGGTGCCCCATGGGACCTATGCACAGAGAAACTTAAGGTTTCCAGGCCCTAAAGCAAGCAGAGAGAACTAGAACAGCCAGGGTCTGGAAGAGCTACCAGCAAGAGAGAAAAAGGCATCATGCGGCCATGGGCAAGACAAGACAGGTCCCTAAGAGCTGTGACATTACAACCAAAGCTGTGGTCCTGCTACTTTCAATGGCTTTCCAACCCACCACAGCCTCGCAGGGACAGATCTATTGTCTCTGGATGAGAGCTTCCTTCGGAACTAATGCCATCAGAGAGAGCAGAAAAGTGTTCACAGTAGTCCCTGCCTATCCTTGGGTGTTCTAGAACATCCCTCCAGACACCAAAATCTACACATACCCAAGACTTATATAAAATGGTACCAGGGCTAGAAATATAGCTGGGTGGTTGAGTGGTTGCCTTGTTTTCATGAATCTCTGGGCTCAATTCTAGGACTATGGTCCTAGATTATTATTAATATAAATTAATAAATGCCTGAAATCATCTCTAGGTTAATTTATCTACACTTGTTCAGAGAAGCAGTTTCTGTTTTCTATTTTTCCTTAGGTTGTTTACTTTGTTGTTGTTATTTATTCATTGGCTTATGAGACAAGGTTTCAGGGAACCCAGACTGCTCTCAAATTCAACACGCAGCCAAGGCTGGTCTTGAACACCTGATCCTCTTGCCTCCACCTCTTGAGTTTTGGGTAGAAAGGTATGCACCATATCACCCACTTGGCTCCATATTTGATTGACTCTGTCAATGCAAATCCCACAGATATTGAGGTTTACTGTAGCTATAGAACTATACATAGCTCTTATATATATGGTTCTATAATACAGTTTGTGTGCATACACACACTAAAATGTACACAACAAAATATACAACAAAGTTACATTTATGCAGAGTGATAATTACTGTGGATGAGTCCTTTGTCATTTCTATTTCCTAAGTGATTCTCAACAAATGGGTTCTGTTTGTAATAAAATACACATATTATTTCAAATTAAAGTTAGACAAGCACCATTTGAATGGGCTATTGATGGCCCTGATTTCACTGCCTCTTACTTTTCTTCCTTAATTGGTTGAGCACTCTCGGATGACCAGGGACATAGCTGTAATGCCTCTTTCCAGCTGATGGGGAGATTACTCGCTGCACAAAAACTGCTACAGAAAACAAGAAGTCAGGCTTATGTTTCTAGTTGAAAATTCACAGGATCACCTTGACTTCAGTTGGAAGATGAAAAACAGCATTTGGGGTGGAAGGACTTCTTTCCCTGACTTGCTAAGCCTTGGGAAAATGTGATGGGGATGGGAAGCTAAATTCAGTAGCAAAGGGCAGGATACACTGCTTCCTGGCTTCTGTGGGGTGAACCGACTTTGACCTGAAGCCTCTGAAGCCACAAGCCTAAATTAATAGCCATCCCCCTATCACTGGAGACTGAACCCAGGACCTCGCATTTGATAGGTAAGGAATCTACTACTGAGACATCCGATCTGCCCCTCATCATTCATTCATTTCATTCATTTTGAGCAGGGTCTCATTAAGTTAGCTGAGCCTGGCCTTGAACTCACAGTCCTCTTGGTCCTCTTGCCTTAGCCTCCTAATCGGTTGTGATTACAGGCACGCTCCTGCATTCTTGCCTACTCTAGAGAGGGGTGATAGAGCAGGTCTCCAGGGTTCCATGCTCTGAATGAGGTCCTTTGGCGGGAGCCCATAGTCTGGCTGTTTGTGACATTAGAAGCCCCTCCCCACTGGGAGCTTGTTCGTGATTAAACACCTTCTACTCAAAGGGAAACTCTGCAAGCTGTGTATGCTGACAAGGTAGAACTCCACAAAGACGCCAGCCGCCCTACAGCTGCCAGCAGGTTCAGGTGGGAAGGAACGTTCCAGATCTGAATGAGAAGGGCTGAAATGTTTCACAGGTTGTGAAACTAAGTTAAATACCACGATTCCACGGGGGAGTAGCAAAGATAATAAAACTATTTTTATCTCAAGTCCGCTTCAGCAAAGGAGGACATAATGTATGCCGCAGGGAATTGGGTGTGGGAGGGCACAACCCTACTGCTCCTGGGTTGCTTTGTATTTAGGGACAGCCTTGGTTATACACAGAGAGGGAGACCTTGTCTCAATGAAACAAATGTCCCGTGGGTCTAGAACAAGCACATTATAGTGACTTTTTCATGTGTTATGTGAAAAAAGGAATGCTTGAAGAACGTTCTTTTATACTCCCAGCACGGTGAGATTAGGGGATCTGGAATGCTTCCCTGGCTCTAATTCGTACATTTTTTGCCTTGTTTTTGATCTACTGAAATTCTTTGTAAATTATGAGAAAAATCGGCAGAACAAAATTGTCTCAGCCATGGATTTGGGCTATTTTATGCTTTTTAGATATCTTCAAGGAAGCAGACCAGTTATAACATGTGGGCACGGAGGCACAGTCTGAGTTCATTCACCTGTCAGACCCAAAGCACAACTGCCCCACACAGAAGGGAGTGGTCAGGCTGGAGGACCCTGTCCGGTTCATTTCCTCATCCCTGTCCTTCACTCTGCGACACAAAATGGTTGAACAAGGTGGTCCCCAAGGCCCATCCCAGCATCCCATTTCCACAAGGACAGGAGGTGACTTGGGCCACTCTTACCATCTGCTTAGATGAAGGTTAAAGGAAAATGCACACACATGCAGGACTTCCACTCCAGATGAAAGCTACTTTATGAATATATAATCCCATGTCTCATTGATGACTGAGTGTTCTGAAGACCTAGAGATGAAGCATGTGCCTGATTCAACTCAAATCACACAAGAACCCAGTGAGCTCATCCACACATATAAGTACATGTCACACTTTGTGATGTTCAAAAGCAAGGCATGGGCTACAGAGATGGCCGAGCCAGTACCAGGCTCCTGAGCTCAATATCCAGAATTCACATAAAACAACAACAACAACACACACACACACACACACACACACAAAACAAACCAAAAACCAAAAACCAAAAACCAAAAACTGGGGTATGGTGGCACACGCTTGGCAACCCAGTGCTGGGGAAATGAAGGCTGGCAGACCCCTGGAGTTTACTTGCCAGCTAGTCTAGCCTACTTTGAGAGTTCTAGGTCAGTGAGAAACTCCATCACACACACACACACACACACACACACACACACACACACACAAGTGGGCAGAACCTCTACATGAATGAACACATATGTATTCTCTAGTACATGCTCCCACACATTCTAACACGCATACAGATAAAGGTGCACACACAAAGACAAGACATGTTTTTCGATGAAATCAGAAAGTTGGTTGCTTGAGAGTCAAACTGTGATGAGGAATTGGGGATGTTTGCTGCTATTTCTGATTCATCTCCCTTTTAGAGTAACATTTAGAATCATTGATACTACTGGGGAACTACAGGCCTTGAGTGTTAGGAATCAAAGTTTGACCTAATAAAAAGATCAAGCACCCATAGGGCCACCTTGGAAATACTAAGGTGACAAATTTTGTTTATATAACATTCTACAGTATTTTCCCCCTAATGATGCAGTGTTGTTTCCTTTATCCTATGTTAGCTTTCCATCCCACTAATTCAATGCTTGGAACAATCGACTTATAAAGAAAAAAAAAAAACCAAATCACTGTTTGGAGGTTCCTGAGCATGACCAACTGGCCATGTGGCTAGGAAACACATCACAACAGGAACGGCTTACTTGATGGTAGGGATGAAGGAGATGAGAGGGACTGGACTCACAGCCCCGCTGAGGGCACTGTCCACAGTGACATAACGTCTTCCCTCTGATACCACCTCATTCCACCTCTCTCAACAGTGCCAGCCCGTGGACCAAGGCTAACCCACAAGCCTTACGGAGACACTTGCTATGTAAGCTGCAGAGGAGCTCACATCCGGATGCACTGGTACACCTTGAGGTGAACTAATTCTCAAAATTCAGTCCATCTGCAAACCATTAATCGTCTAGTAAAAGTCAGTATAGACAAAAGACAATTAGGGCTAGTTGTTTAATTGGGAAGTTTTCCATCTGGGGAGAGGTGTTCTCTCAGTTCCTGCGTTCATCTTGTTTGATCCCCTGGTGACTCAATGGCTACATGCCCTGAGACTTCCTGGCAGTGGTGATTCTGCATTAGGGCAGAATCCAAGTTCACTCCAGTAGCTAATACGCGGGTTTTGTGACTCTCGATGCCGGCTTCTCCATAGTGTGAACAAGAACCACTTGACGGCTGAGCAGCCGGTGTGTCGTTTGAATGGGGAGAAGATCTCTCCTGACTGCTCTTGAATGGAGTGTGGCTCCCTCAAAATTCTCCATCTGACAGTCCACTGACTCTGCCATCCAGAGGGCAAACTCCACAGGTGGTTGGTGGAGGCAGTCTAATACAGAAGTAGAATCCATGCTCGAGGGTCAGAGTCGGTCCCTAATTTAAACCACACCAATGCACAGGAGATTAGCAAGGTGCCCCTGCCAACAATTTGGTTTTCCTGTCTGTGCTAGTATTTCTACAGCTCTGCTGTGTTCTATTTCCTCTAGCTCTATTTTTGGACACAGGGATTGTGTTAGGAAGGCCACAAACTGGAGACAAAGGAAAACTTTAATAGCAAACACAATCACCCTTGTTCAACGCTTGCTGCAAATTATAATGGGAACCAATTAGGCCATTTCTTCCCTCCATTTTTAATAGCTTGGGGCTGGCAGATACAACTCAATGGTAAGCACCTGCCCGAAAGGCTACAATTCCTAGTAACAGTACACTATACTGCACATGCACACACACACACACACACACACACACACACACACACACACACACCCAATCCAAATTGTGATCTTCCTCATGACGCCTAGGATCATTTTAACCTTTACAGTATTTTCATTAAAGCAATTTCAGCCAAGACTATGGATGAGCATGGCCACCAGTGGCAGAGACAGTACATATGATCAACAGAACACTTGCTATGTGCCTCATACACGGACTCCTTCCTCATAGCTCCCACGTCATCCCAACTGGTGGCAAACTTCCCCCAGGTCTTGAAACCTGTCGGTGACAGTGCCTGTATATTTGAGCCCACAGACTTTCTTCTAAAGTACACGCTGTTGAACACCCTGTTACTCTCCATGCATTCAAATTTGTTTTTGTGTCCACTGGCCAATGATTGCGTTAGTGCCGAAGCCCTTGGTGGAGGTCAAGAACTCATAGCCTCCAGGAGGTAATGACTCTTCACAGTTCAACGCTAGAAACCAGGACTGACTCCTGGGTTAAGTCCATGCGTTCTTGCGGTAATTGTGAGAGAGGGACCCTGTCAAGGGAAGAATAATTGAGCTGGTGACTCATGAGTTTGGCATCACACAATATGATTATTTTGAAAGATATATAGATAAGCTCGTTATATAACTGGCTAACAAGGGCACACATTCGTCACCAGCAAGGAAATAATGATGCCAGGAGGTCAAATGGCATACCCGTTTTGGGGACTGAGATGCATCTAGTATATGGGCTCCCTGTCACGTGGACCACATCTCCTTGCAATGGTCTGATAAAGACTGAGACACAGGGAGGGAAAGAGAGAAGCAGAGAGAATCCATGTCATTGATTCAGAGATGGAGCTGAAGGATAAAGATAAAGAGAACATGTACATTTTCTGTAGAAGGAATAAAAAGAAGAGCATCAGAAGCTAGTGAATAAACACATTGTGCGTCCTGGGTTTCATTGAGGCAAGCGTTTCTATAGGACTGGGAGATGTTGGATAGAAAATACTGGTTTGATCTTTCACATTGCTAGTATTCTCGCAATGAGATCTAGACTTCCTTTGTTAGTTCAAGCTAGACCCGAGAGGAAGGTGTGGGAAGTCTGGCTAGTGAGCCATAAAGACTGAAATGGAGAAGATAATAAATACAATCCTAAGATTGAAGGAAAACTAATAGTTTTGTGGCTCTGGCTGCATTAAGCAAATTTCTTGAGCATCCCCTCCCCCATGATTCCTTAGTGTAGGTACTGGCATCATGCCCTGATTATGGCCTACGGTGTGACACAGAAGGGTGCTCAGGTTAGGATTAAAATTACTGATCAGTAAATTTCGAGTGACTACAGTGAGAATGAGCTATTCCCTTGGGCCTAAACTAATCGAAGGCTCCCTTGAACAGCCCAGAGTTTTATCCAGCTGTGCTGTGTGCATCAGCCACCCTTAGCGGGAACCCTCAAGGGCCCATCTCTTCAAGGCTTATTCCCCGGCATCTCAGATGCTGGGATGTGACAGAACCCTTAACAGATGGTGTGTGGTAAAAACAAGTTAAGTCACCTGGGAATGTATCCCTGAAAGGCATTCTTGGACCCTGGCCTTTTTCCTTTCCTTTGGGGGTGTCCATTCTCTGTCCCCACACTACAACATTCTGCCTACCACGGGTAGAAATGCAACAGAGCCAGCTGATCATGGACTAACATCTCCAGCTTCTCCCCTTTTTAAGTAGCTTTTCTTTGGCACTTTGCCACAGCAGCTGAAAGCTAGGATCAGAAAGGTAGTAGAGCCATTCCAGGCATGATGGGCCTTAAGTGCCTCTGATGAAGAGAAGACTAGTTGCTGAGAAAGATGGGTGGCTCTAGAACATAAGTCCTTTAATTGACAGCCATCAAAGAAATGGGGACCTCAGTCCCTACATCCACAACAAATTAATTGCAACCTTTGAAGATTGGAGCAGCTGCAGTTTCCGAGGGTTGCCACTAGGGGGCGGCACCACTCAAGAACAGTAGGTTTTAATCTTGAACCTCTGCTGGCGTGCTAGAGAAAATAGAGGAAAAGGTGGGAGGAGCAAAGAAGGGCCCCTTATACACGTGACTATTTCCTATTCAGATCAGGGGGATTCCCAAGATAATCTGAAGGGGAATAAATGGGGAATTTCTGCTCTCAAATGTGGACATTTGAACTTAGAATTATGTTTACTTTATGGCAATGGAAAAGCAACAGGAAACCCAAGTGACACCATGCTTTCAATATGAATGTCTATCTGCCCTGGACTGGTGACATTATCAGTCTTCTCTGGAACTGCCAAGCAGTGACACTGAGTGGCAGGTCCACCCTCATGACACTACCCCATTGAGGGTGTGGCTGAGCTAGGATGCTCCTTAACCAAGTTGTATTCCATGTACTTTCAATTTCCAAAGGGTTTACTGGGCCATAACCCCATCTGAAACCCATGCCATTCTACAAAATATTGAAAGCATTTTACAAAAATCCAGTTATGCATCATGCTAAAAATTAAATGAGAACACCAGAGAAGAGGTAAGAACATGGAGCCAGAGACAGGAATGACAAATTGTGTGTTTTTAAGACCCTTAACCCAAGCTGAGGATGCTGTTCTGCCCTTCCAGCAATTGATGAAAACAAACCTACAATCACTTACACATTTCACATAGAAAAATTACCCAAGAAAACCTGGGACCTAAGTGTAGACCCTGATAGGGGTGGCTTACAGCTGGACAAGGTATTAAAACCATAGATGAAGATTTTACTATACTTAGATACCCAGTAATGAAACTAACAATAGCTGAAAACACACCAGAAACATTTATATTTCCTTAGTTTTTTGAGCTTTCAATATTTTAAATGTAATTCAACATTTTTCTTCTGGGCTCTTCATATAACAACGACTCAGAGGTTAAGAGCACTGGTTGCTCTTCCAAAGGACCCTGGTTCAATTCCTAGCACCCACATGGTGGCGCACAACTTTCTGCAATGCCAGTTCCAGGAGATATGACACCCTCTTCTGGTTTCTAAGGGCACTACGGAGATGTGGTACAGAGCCATACATGCAGGCAAAATACCCATAAGCATAAACGAAGAGAGGAGGAGTAGAAAAGGGAGGAAGGAATAGGAGTAGGGAGGAAGGAGGGGGAGGGGAAGGGGAAGAAGAAGAAGAAGAAGAGGAGAATAAGAAGTTGTTTTTGAGGGTTTATAAAATAGCTGTCTGTTTAATGCTTGCTGTGTAAGCATGAGGACCTGAGCTTGATTCCCAGCACCCACATAAAAAGCCAACTGGGGAAGCAGGAACTGGAAGACCTCTGGGTTTCCCTGGCCATCCAGTTGTCAAGCCCTGAGTCCAAGGGTGAGACTGTGTCTCAGAAAAAAAAAAAAAAAGGTAGGCAGCTGTCTTGAGGACAACACTGAGACTGACCTCTGACCTCCACAGGTACTTACAAATGCACATACAAATAAGAATAGCTTTGGCACTTATTGTCTATCCTTGTTCGAACAAATACACCAAATGGTTAATACTGCTGGTGTGTTTAATAGTGTGCCGGGGGAGATGCAGCTTAGGGTTAAACCCAGTGGTTCCTGCATGCTAGGCAACAGTCTGCTTCTGAGCTACATCCCCAGCCTAATTCTGTTTATCTTGTGACTTAAGCAAATTTTAACTTTCATCTGTTCTAATGTATGTGTATATTTACTCCTTATTATGGGTCTCTGATTACTTTATAGCTAGAATTCATAACCACTTTCATTTTCTTCCAGTTTGTAATAGATTAATTTTGTGACTTTCTGGTGCCTAAAGGCTATTGTATTTCAAAATGTATCTGAAGTCTAAGCCAGCATTCATACACACCAAAATGGAGAGGGTTCCTTAAGTAAACCCAGCGAAACATTTCCTAAGACAGAGTTTAAAATAGTTATGTGAGAGACTATTCTGTCAGTCTCGAGAGCAGATGGATTTGCTTATTCTTCCCTCCCTAAAGTCCTCTGCTTTCTTAATCCAGTTATAACACAACTTTATCAAAGCACATAACACGGACAAGCCTTGCTCTAAGTCGGCACTGACCCAAAACAACCATATCACTGTTAAACCTGGAAACTCCGCTCTGGCTTTGGCCCCTCCCCTCCATTACCTCCATTTCAACACTTGCCCATAGAGATGCCAGGCTCTGAGGGAGACATTGCCCTGTGCTCTCAGAACTATCACAGTTGTTTTCACAGATACGTGTTTTCATTTTGCTAAGAATCCCAGAGCAGGGAGGTGGCTCCATGGGTAAATATGCTTGCCTCCAAGACCGGTGACCTGAGCTCCATCCCCAGGGCCCTGGCTTCCCCCCACACACATAAAAAATGTAATTAAAAAATTTTGATGAAAAAACATTTGGTTTATCACAAACACACACACACACACACACACACACACACACACACACACACACATTCATTCCATCAGCAGGGTCTTTCACTACCTAAAGAGAACATTAGGTGATTCCAAGATAAGAGATACCTGTGGGATGAACTGTTACCATGGCAGCGCCACTGGAAAAGCCTAGCCAAGGGAAGAGAGCCCATGTGACCTTCGGGAAGGGGTGGGGGTGGCTGAGAGACAGTGGTGAGGCCTGGAATCAACTGGGTCAAATCACACCATGTTAGAGTCAAGGGAAACAGCAGTGCAGACGAGCCCTGGCTCAGACCTCATTTCAGAACAATGCGCGTCCCTAATACGGCCTCCTCCATCAAGTCCGTCCAGCTAGATAGGGAGGCAGGAACAGCAAACTTCAAGCGCTTCTCTCTGGGGAGCATCCATTTGCCCTGCTGGGGTGCTTGTTCCCATGATGCCAAGTGGACGAGGGAGACATAGCAATGGGTTACCACGGCAACAGGGTACTCCTGTAAGTCAGACCTTCTTCTTGAAGATTCTATGCCATTTCTGTCTCTGCCACTGATTTCTCCCCCCTGTCACTGTACCCGACAACAGCATTGTTGCTTCCTAGCCTGATGCTTCGAATCCAGCCCTCATGGGCCTCATCTGACTTTTGCCCTTAGAAACCAACTTCCCACGCTGATACCAAGTGGATGGAGCTGGGCATGCCATGTGTCTAGGTGAGTGCCCTCAGCTTCTAGGTCCAGAAGTGACCGTGGAGAACCAATCTATTCGCTCAGACAGAACTTTGAAAAACCAAGGATGGTGTAACATCCGTGTTTACTACTGACCTTCAGCACTATTCAGCACGAGCTTCGGAATTTCTTATCCAGCTGTTTAGGCTCTGAGTGTGAGCTGCACTTATGATGAGCCCTTCCACATGGTATTTTCCAGTGTGTAAGCGGTGGGGGGTATGGCTCAAAGGGACTCCGCATCCAACAGAGACAGGGTGGGTCCCAGTATTCTGACTCTACTCTGCCTCTTTCCCTATTCTTTCAGTCTTGGGGCTGGAGAGATGGTTCAGCAGTTAAGAGCACTGGCTGCTCTTCCGGACGACCCGGGCTCAATCCCCAGCATCCACATGGCAGCTAACAACGGTCTGGAACTCCAGTTGCAGGGGACCCAACACCCTAACATAGACATATATGCAGACAAAACACCAATGCACATAAAAATAAAAAATAAATTATTTTTAAAAAGACTCTTAATAAAAAAAACAAAAAAAGATTGCCTGTTCTCAAATCATCAGGGATCAGTGCTTACTCAAATCATCAGGAGCCAGTGTGAGTGTTGCCTCTCTCTCACTCAAGATTCCCCTCTTCTTCAGAGCAAACGTTTTTAAGGCTCTGTAAACACTTGGAGCAAGATATAAAGAATACAATTATTAAGTATAACAAAGCCCCTGGAAAACAATCTCCGCAATACTTTGTCTGCTTCAGTCCTTAAATCCAGCACAGCGCCTGGGACCAAGTCAGTGTCTCAGGATGAGGTTCATGCAAGCCAAGCCTAGTGGTGCACACCTGTAATCTAGCACTCAGGGGGCTGAGGCAGGGGATTATGAGTTTGTGTCAGTTAGAACACACGGTGAGACCTCATGAAACAAAGATAGAGGCAGGATGGAAGGGAAAGAAAAGAGGAAGAAAAGAAAAAGGATTCTGTGCATGAAGCATGTCCACCTGAGGAGCAAGGACAGGAAAGGCTACCCATCAGCCTCTGCGACAGCAGGAGCCTTCCTGGCCTCAGTGTGTTCTTGGTAAGCATGGGATGCTGAATGGGTGTTCTCTGACTCGCTGGACATTTAAGGTTTTCTGTGAGTCTTTGTAGCTATTACACTTTGGGGCTCACACAATATGAGGGCCACCATTCTGCTATTTATAAATACCAAGAGCTTGACCTGAAGGAAATGTATAATTCTTATTTTTTATCAAGCAAAATAAATATATTTTAGTATAATAGCATTAAAATTTTTCCTTATTGATACATACAATTAGCCAATGCAGACCCAACCTCAGAGAGTTAGAATACAGAAATATATTTTTTAATATTATATTTATTTATTTACTTTTGAGACAGGGTTTCTTATGTAGCCTTGGCTATCCTGAAACTCACGCTGTAGACCAAGTTGGCCTCAAATTCACAGAGATCTGCCTGCCTCTGCCTCTGGAGTGCTGGGGTTAACCACCACCCATAATTATCTTTAGAATCATTTCAAACCTTCGAGATAATAATCTCTAACTCTGTATGCAGTAGGCAGTCAGACAACTTTTTCTGTGACAAAAGCCTAATGTGAAGGGGTCTCTTGGTGCAAAAAATTGTAGGGGAAAAATTACTATTTCCATGATCCACTCCAGTCCTCCAGGTTCTGCTGTCTTATAGATGCCTGTGAGCCCTAGAACCTTCCAAAACATCCAGTCCATGTGGTTGCTTCCCCTCCAGTTCCACACAGCACGAGTTCAAGCACAGCCACACACTGGGCTGACAACCGGAATCAGCAAACAGCGTTTGCAGTCATAGCCATACCTGTCTGCCTCACGGAGTAACAGCGTGCAGAGTGTGGTCAGCCCGTCAGGACAGCCCCCGACTGCATGCTTTCTGACACTAATCAGGAGAGGAGCCACGAGTCTACACTTAATTTCTAAACCTCATCTCATCCCGTTCTATCCCTCCGCAGCCACACACAGGGGGAAAAAAAATCCTGTTGTCCACGCTACGCATTCTTTTTCCAATTCTTCGGGGCTGTTCTTCCATTTCTGTTTAGAACAGCTAATCTTCCACAAACCTGGACTGAGTGCAAGAGGCCCATTTTGCACATCCCAATCCCACAAATGTAAATAAGGCCTGGATGCCATTAACCCTTGAATGACAGCTTTTCCCAGCCACAGATCCAAGGAAGGTTTAGGAAACATATGATATCTGTTCCTCACTCATTCCAATGAGTTTATTACAGGTTTCAGAAAGCTACCACAAATTTCCATTTATTTAAACTCAAACCAAACATTTTGAAAGGATGAAATGTTTAAGCAATCACTTAAATTTTTTTATCAACATAGACATAAAAAGGCTACACTCCGGAGCCACATGCCAATTGGAATAAGAGGAACCGAAGTCCCACACTGAAAAAAACTATGTTCCTGATGGTCACCAAATTTCAAGAACCTTTAAAGCACAGATGTGTAATAGGAAATGGACCAAAAAGAGCCAGTTTGATGTTTCAAAGCAAATACGATGATCTGTTTAGTGCCAACTGTTGGACAGGAAGAGAGAAAAGGGTTATGAAAGTCATCCAGACCCTTATTAGGAGATGCGTATCTAAAGAGCAAAGAAAGTTTAAAACTGACAATTCAGAACTTGTATCCGTGCTGTTGAGAGGCTAACCATAGCAGAGATATTAGGGATGGTTTCCCAAAGAGGTTCTGAGCAGATTCTGGTGAGTGGCATCTGTTTGGTTCACAAGCAGATTGCAAAGATCCTTTCCCATCCATCAGTGAACTTTCAATATTTTAAGAGTTTGCCTTTGGCCAAGAAAGCCTGGAATCATTCATAGCCACTGATCAAGCCTGCCCTACCATAGGAGTCTTCGAGACAAATGTGAAGTATCAGACATGGGGCAGAGGCAGACTTCTCTCTTGTGTCTGAACTCCTCAACTGTCTACATCAAACTCAGTATACAGCTGAGCCTCCTGCAGGGCCCCATAGCCAACACTTGGAGCTTAGCAGCAATCTGGTGTAGGCTCCCAGAGCCACAATTAGCAAGTCCTCCAGGGACAGTGATGCTGATAAATTGCAGACTGCACTTTGAGAATCAATGGCCTGTGTGTATCAAAAGGTCGGAGATGGAACATGAGGTAAGCATCCTGCAACTATAACGATTAGGTGACTACTCTTTGGGATACCCAGCCCGCTGGCTTCTATCTCTATTATAGTGTTTTTACTACTTTGTTGAGAGGTTCATACATGCCTACAATGTATTTTTCTCATATCCATCCCCACTCCTGCCCCTAACTCCTCCTGGATCTATCCCTCAGGCCCCCAGCTACATTTTAATTTTATGTCTTTTTTTTTTCAAATAACCTACTACATCCAATTTCTATTGCTCATACACGCACAGGTGTGGGGCCATCCACTGAAGCATGGCTGATTTACCAGAGGCAATACCCTTAATAAAAACCCTAGTAGCCATCAACGGTCAGTAGCTCCTCAGCTGGGGGGTGGGGGCCATGAGCCCCATCCTTCTACATGCTCTAGTGCTGACTGGCTTCATTTGTGTCTTGCACAGGCAACCACAGCAGTCCTATTGTGTCCAGAACATACTGTGATACCCTCATCTCCCCTGACTTCCAGTTCTTATGATCTTTTTTTTTTGTCATAATCTCTTCTGTCTTGCAGGGAAAGGATATGATATAAACATTCCATTTATGGCTGAGCACTCCACACACATTTAGCCTCTATAATTCGACTGTTTGCAAGTTTTATTGTCAACTGCCATTTAGGGCACAAAGAAGCCTCTCTGATGAGGACAGAGAACTTCACTAACCTATAAACAGAGAGATATAAATTTAGATGACAGTTTGATACTATGTTCATTTGGTAAATTTGGTAAAATAATAGTATAAGCTCTCCCTGAGCTTCCCAGCTGTGAGGTTTTACCCGATTATTTTCTCTATCATGTGTGTGGGGCCTTAAATCCCATCAGAAAGCGGCCAGTTACTTCCATAACATTCATGACACTACTGCATCTACTAGCATATCTTGCCATGCAGATTATTACTGTAACTCACAAATTTACAAAATATTGATGATTCCTCCTAGTAGCCTATGTACTACCTTCCAATACTATGAAAGCAAGGAGAAAAGTTCTTGGTCAATACCAGCTTGATTTTTCCATGCTCTATGACTCAGTTGTGTGGTCTTCAGCAACAGGATCTTATCATAAATTTCTGATATGCAATCAAGAACAATGGCCATAGCCTGCATTGTCTGGGGATGTCATTGGGCCACTCCTGACAATAACTCAAAGGGAAGTGGTTTCCCACACCTTGAACTGGGCTTTTTGTTCATCAGTCTATAGTTTCCAGGTGGAGTATTATCCCATGTTAACTCCAATTAAACATGTGTGTATTAAGTTGTGTGTGTGTGTGTAGCTTATAAGGTAGCTGGTTTCCATATGATTTTTCAAACATCCTCTCCCAACAGCCTCCTCTGTTCTACCGGTCAATTTTTTTTTGAAATTTATTACATTAATCTTTTTTAGTGTGTTTTGAGAAGAGCATGGTGTGTAAAGATCAGAGGATATTTTTGAGAGCCAGTTCTTTCTTTCTACCATGTGGGTTCTGAGGATTGAACTCAGGTCGTCAGGCTGGACAGCAGATGCCTTTACCCACTGAGCCATCTGCCTTGTTCACTTGTTTCTATTTTTAAGAGTTAAAAAGAAAACTGACGAACTGAATCAAGAGATGTCCAAATTAGAAAGGGGAGGGTTGGTGAGTACTGAGATGGGGTGGCTGGTAGGCAGTAGAGTCCTCTTGTCAGGAGGACAATATTGGAGGCAGCTGGCACCTCAGTATTATGACTTACCCTGGACAGAAGGGTTGATAAATCCACTTTCATCCCAGTTAGATGAACTGTATTATTTCTGGCCTCCTCACTATGCTACATCAACTAGCATCTTTACAACATGGAACTTTAGTTCGAAACTTTGTTTTCTTAAAAAAAAAAAAGGTTAACAATCAAATTTCAGCTTACAGAAGATAAACTAATTTTAGGCTTAAGTGGAAAACATTAGTTTTAGTGGCATAAAAAACACTGAACGTCGGCCAAGCCAATAAGGGAAAGAACTAAGGAAAGACAACAGCAGTAGAAGTCTCTGGAGCTTAAGTCATTTAGTTCCCTAGTTGTCTAGGCAAATAGGTGGAATGTGGTCCTGAGAACCACAGAAAACATCACACGCCAAGAGAGTACATTCTGACCACAAAAGCTTGAGTTTTTTAAGTCAAATATCCCTGTAAGGGAATGAAAGAAGTCACAGTCCACAAGAATCTTAAAGGGTCACAAAGCTGTTCGTATGAGGCAATTAGCTGTCTCGAAGTCCCGGGAACAGGACATGAGAACTTAGGGTGAGTGGGAACTGATCATCAACAAAGAAAAGCAGCCGTACCAAGTTGGGTTGGATTACAATACATGTCATCCTCCTTTGAAGACCTAGACCTCTGAAACAAGAGGTCCAGGTGCTGGAAACCCCAAGGCAGCACTCGCCCTGGGAGGGTGTTACCAACTGGTCAACTTAATGTGTGGTTGACTATGCTCTGTGGAAATGCTTGGTGCTAATCTCCTGAACCACATGGCTGACCCGTGTCTCAGAATGCAGCAATGTTTGTGTGTGAAAGGGTACATTCTTTCCAAGGGGACCCTTCACACTTGAGCAGTAATGAGACTTGAGTGTGACCGGAGTCGTGTGTCAGTCCAACCAGAGATAAGCAGACTCGAATGTGCCTTCTGTGCTGACCTTGCTCAGCCTCACTGGGACACTTTACACACTGTATTTTTCGGATTTTAATGGTCTTCTGACTTCTATGCTAGCATAATTTATGGTCTCACTGACCCTCAACATGCTCTTCGTGGGGTTTTAGTTTGCCTTACATGGTCCCACAAAGGCCCTTAGAAAACTCCAAAGCTCTTGAACCAGATACCGAGGCTGTTTTCTGCCAGCATCACATAATGTGCGCTCACTGATCCCTGCTCATTTCTGTAACGTGAGAGCTCCCTCTCCAAAACTGTAACAGGGCTAGCCGTGGTTTACCCTCCTCTGCGTCCCATGCAGCCACACAATTAATATTCCACCCTCAGCCACTCGAACATGAGAGCAGGGCAAGCTTGCTGTTTTAGATAAACACAACAGGGTAATGGGAATGGCGGCCTTCCAGGGTCTCAAGTTAAATGGATACGCATTTTAGTCTACTTTTAAAAATGTCTGTGACCAAGCCCATCATTGTGTGTATACTGGATAGACACGGATCACTTAACACACCTGTGTGTCAGTGGGTGGCTCTGTAATCCAAAGGATAGCATTTAGGAACTTCCCAATGCTAAAGCATTGACAACAAACTCAGCAAGCCCTCTAGGCTCTACTAAAAGGTTGGCGGACGAAAGGAAAACTTTTACATGGGATGGACCCTAGGCAAGATTGCTGATCCTTCTTGCTGCTGTTTCTTAGAATAGCTAATAGGCAAGGGAAGTTTCCACCTGCTCAAAGAGAGTACATTCATAGGGTTAAACCTGGAACAATACAAGTGCTTAGAATTTAATGATAATTAGCATTCCGTGAAATATTTTTTTAATCACCCTGGCACAGGTTGGCAATGAGTTTACAAGCACCATATTGGAGTGGGGAAAGGTAGAGAGTTTACAGAATATGTATTTTTGTGTATATACACACACTCTCTAAAGAAATGGAAGTTAGTACTTAGAAATTTATTTCGGCCATGGAATCAGAAATAAAGTCAGGAAATATGACATTCATCCATGCTCAGAAACAGGTCCTGTCCTTGGACGAAAGGACAAAATAGCTTTCAGAATATATGTAGAACAGAAATTGATGGAAGTGAGGGGGCATTTCTGCTTGCATTCCTTGAAGTCTAGATTATGACCAACACATAGAAAACACTAGGTATGCTGGGCTATAGCTCAGAAGAAGAGTGTGTGTGCCATCCTGGATTCAATTCCCAGCACCACACACACACACACACACACACACACACACACACACACACACCTGAGGACATGAGATGCTCATTGAATGAATGGATTTTCTAACTGTAGGGGAGAAAGAGGCCTCTTCCAGTATTAATCACTGTCTCTGTTCTAAACTCTAATCTCCATTAAAGTCCAGGCTTAAGATGAAATTAGTCACTTAAATAAAGGGCTTTGGTAATAGGTTCTGGTAGTCAACAGAGATCCCTGCAAACTCTTGACAGTCACCAAACCAAATAATAAAGAGATGAGAGATAAAAGGGAATGTTGAGGTCAGGGGTCATGGCAAAACACAGATATTGGCTGTTATGGGTCAAACTGTTGCCTACAGGCTTGTGTGTTTGAACACTTAGGCTCAACACTTAGGCTGGTTTAGGAAGTTATGAACTTTTTAGATAGGAGGTATGGCTGATGAAGTTGGGTCCCCAGGATCAGACCTTTGGAAGGTTATGTTAGAGCATGGCCCCATTTCCATCTGAGCTCTCTGCGCCCAGATCTGTCAGAATGTAAGCAAGCCACTCCCTGGGCCCGGCCACAAACTGAGCTACTCCAACACCTTGCCACCATGGACGGCGCTCTCCAGAGCGTGAGCCACAGTGAAGCTCTGCTCCTCTAAAGTGCTAAGGGAAAAAGTTAACTACATGGTGACAAACAGAGGTCCGTCTGTCCTTCTGTCCTTCCGTCCTTCCATCCTGCTTGCCTGCCTGCCTTTATATCTAAGTGGCAAGAATAAGAAGTCTCCATCAGATTGCCCCAGAGGCAAGCCTGTGGGGACATTTTCTTGATTAATGATTGATGGGGGAGGGCCAGACCACTGGTGACACTCCTGGGTGGGCAGTCTTGAGTTGTGTAAGAAAGCAGGCTGAGCAACCATGAGGAACAAGCCAGTGAACAGCATTCTTCCATGGTCTCTGTCTGCTTCAGTTTCTGCCTCTAGGTTCACACCCTGACTTCCTTCAGTGACACTGTGTTACCTGGGAGCTGTAAGATGAAATAGATGTCTTTTTCCTCAAGTTGCTTTTGGTCATGGTGTTTATTGGCAGCAATAGGAAGCTAAGACAAGAATAAAGGAACTTTATGTTCTGCTTTAGTGTCCCACACTTTTGTATCTCTGCCTCTGACTTATAGTCTGAGGTAATTCTTAGGAGATCAAAATTCCTTAGAACAGCATTTGGGCTCTCTACTACCTGAATGCTCCACCCACTTTAGACATCGCCACTTCCGACAATGGATACAGAAAGAGATACCACATGCTACCTAACCTCAATTTTCAATGCAGGGGAAAAAAAATGTGATCACATTGATTCTTTATACGTTGAAAATTGATGGCTGTATTTTATCCAGTTTAAGATGCCACATTCAGTGAATCACAGCATTCATTTACGGAACTACTAAGAAAGGTCAAAGCTTGGCAAATCAAACTTTGAGACCATGCAACTATGATGCTCCACCTGAATCTTGATCTAGCTTTCAAAGCAGTTGTGACCTAGCTTAAGCTTAATCCTTGGCCTTGAGAACACTGAAGAACTTGGCACCCTCGCACAGCCACCAGACAGCTCTTTTGTCCTAGCACATATGAGGAGAGAGACTGAAGGATCCGAAAGTTAGAATAGTGAGTAGGTTTCCCAGTGGAGGCCAGCCTCCAGTCCCTCTCCAGAGCAATCACTCTTATTTATAGCTTGTATACCCTTCAGAGCAAGCCTATGCATGCACACACGCGAATATTCATGCTTATGTAACCTCCCCTTTAGAGAAATGACAGGCTCTTTAAAAACACGCATCTTGAAGTTAAGGGAATATATTGGTTTCCGAAATTACAAAGGTCTAGTACTGAAAGGAAATCACACCTGGACTGAGAAGCAAATGGAAGAAAGGCCTAGTAGGATTGCCACACGAATGGAACCTTGAAGAGGAGGGGGAGGGAGGATGGGAAATTCCTCATAGGTCTAGCTAATCTCATAAACGAAAGTTTGAGGAGGAGGACTATATGGAAGAAGAACAGACTTTGACATTAGATTTGCACTTACTTTGCACACTAGGAAGCAAAAGATAAAAATCAAAGGACACCAAACACCAGATGGAAGATATAAGTTCAGTATCAGTTCATAGAGCCAAAGATAGTGTTATCTAGGACTGTGGCATGACTGTATTCAAACCATCTGGTGAATTCCAGTTAGGACCTCCCAAACTCTTTCTCAAGAATAAGAAGGCACTTGATAGTCTGTCTGACACCCCCCAGCCTAGGCTAGCCCTTCTCCCCCTTGACCACCCTCTGAACCACCTGGATCTGAGCTAACAAAGATCTCTCAGCCCTGTCTGTGTGTACTGCTCCCTTCTTCTAGGCCAGTGGTTCTCGAACATGTGATGGGGTTACACATCAGATATCCCGCATATCAGATTATGATCCATAACAGTAGCAAAATTACAGTTATGAAGCAGTAACAGAATAATTTTATGGTGGGGGGTCACCACAACATGAGGAACTGGATTAAAGGGGCGCAGCACTAGGAGGGATGAGAACCACTGTTCTAGGCTGTCCTCCCTTTTATCCTCACACAGCAATCCCTCTCACATTCCAATGTACCCACCTGTGCAGGAGACCTACTGCAGCCAGCCCATCAGGTCTGGGCGTTTCCTATACAGCGTCTATGTTCCTGCCTGTGTTCAAACCAATCACAGGCTGGATTGACTGCATCTCTATCCTATTTATATGCTAACTCTGTTCATCATTACAGCAACTGGGTCTCATCTATCTTCTGATTGATCCCAAAGCAGCCACAACTTAGGCCTGACCCTACCTCCCTGCAGCAAGTGCACTCTAGGCCAGAACTCCAGATGGTCCCCAGACGGCCCTGGTCTTGCCATCTGGAACTAAGACTGCCTAAGAATGTCTCTGGGATGAAGAAAGCATGACAGTCAGACACTGAACAATCAGAAGAATATATAATCATCAGGTGACAACCAAAGAAGTCCCAGTTCATCCAAGGGCACTGCCACACCTCCTCCATTTAGCAGTCTGTTCATGAGGGTCACATCAAGAGTGGCAGTATCCTTCTCTCCAGGTCAGATGCTTGCCTTGTTTCTCTGTTACCAATGGGTTATGGTATAAGCTGATAAATTGTTCTAACTCTGTCACCAACCCAGGATAACTGTGCCTTTATACTGACTCTGAGTGACTTATCAAAACCCCGTAAACCAACATCACAACCATGTCCAACAGATCCCGGGGGGGGGGGGGATGACACTTGGGGCCACCCAGAGTCTCCAAGTACAGGTCCAGTATATGACACTGCAGGCTGTACCTGCTTTGTTCTCTGCTACATAACCAGGGCCAACAACACAGAGGGATTTGATGCTTCCCCTACTTGATTCAGTAACGTGATCACTCACACTTTCCCTTTGAATCTGAATTGTCATAAAACAAGGGAGCTTTTTCTTTCATGACTAATGAAAAGGGATGAAGTGAATGTGGGCAGTCAATGGACTGGCTCACATCAGGGCCACACCCACACATACCACACACACACAGAGCTCTGGGAGAGCCCACCTAACACTTTCACTGCCCGCGTATCCAGAAGTCATGAGGCATTCACCCTCTGAGCTTCAGGCTGCTAAAGGACGCACCGTGTCACCCTTACAGAAGGTCTTCTACACATCTGGAGACAAATCTATCTCCCTAATCAACATCAAGCTGATCGTACTGATTATCTTTGGTATTGAAACATCGTCACTCCCACAATACTTGGTATCTAACAAGCATACAATTGCTTCTGTCAAGAAAGAGCTCAGAAGCCCACTAAGCCCTGACGGGCGCCCATGCCTAGGCTCTCTACAGAACCCACAGAGGCACAGAAGACGTCTGTGTCCACATACTACTTCCTCCCACCCACCCCAGTCTGGCACACATCGTCTCCACCCGGAGTTGAAAATCTCTGACACTACACATCCCTATTATCTAGACAGACCTCTTCAGTCCCTGCACTGTGTCAATGAGGGCCCCTGAGGTCACTGAGGACAGCAGGGTTGGCAGGGAAGCATGACTTGGCAGCATGCAATTGTCCTGGGCCACACCGCTTGATCGCTTTGGATCTCAGAGCTCTGTGCTGAGCAGACAGACAAGATTTCCTCTTCCTTGCTCACCTAGGTTTGCTCCTGAGGATTGTTTCACAGTCAGCCCTGTAGCGCCCACCCAAGCAACCACGCGTCACTCCTCACAGGTGCTCCTCTATCGAGTTTCTCACTGCGTCACTGCTCAGCGATGAAGGGTTGGGTTGAAGTCCAATGCTATCAGGCAATGCCAAAAATAAGAGGGCTGGTCTTCAAGAAAACAATAAACAGAGCCATTTGGAAGTTTTGCAAGAAAGTTTTAAGAGGGTATGGTTTAAGTTAATAAATACTCTATTAAAAAGCTAATGCTTAGCAGCCGAAGGAATATCATTCATGTGCACAGGAGGAATCATCCAGCTAGAAATATTTTGCCTCATCATCTTTGACTTGATTACTGCATTCCAGAAATGTGATACATTTCTTCTCCCAAAGTAAGGGGCCAGATGAGAACAGTTTCAATTCTGAAAAGCTCACAGACAACTCCCTCAGACCTGAGGCCAATGCTTACCCTTTTCCACAAAACTGGGGACTGACCAGCTCAGCTGACTGCCAGGGTCAAGGACTTGTAGCCTTCTCTCACTTACTTTGTTTTATAGTCTCCCTGGAATGACCACTCTTGTTCTCAGCTAAGAATCATTGAAACTAGAAAATGTGGCTGAATGTGATTTGCTTATATTAAGGAATATTTCGTGGTCGGTGGGTTTGGAGAATAAAGGCACTCCGATGAGCATTCCCGCTATGCTCCTACACATAAACATGAAGTGGTGTGATAAAAATAGGATGTAATTCCTAAAAGTAAATACACAAATCTAACCTCTAGAACAGGGTTCTCAACCTATGAGTTGCGATCCCTCAGCAAACACAGGGCATTACAGTCAGAGCAGCAGCAAAATTACAATTATGAATCAATAACTGAAATAATTGTGTGGTTGGGGTCACCACAACGCAAGGACCTGCATTAAAGGGAGCAGCATTAGGAATGTTGAGAACCACTGCTCTGGAGGAAGGAAAACCATGCCTGTAAATATTAAGAGAAGCTAGTGCATAATAAAGACAAAAATGATCCTGCCACCCAACACAGTTTAGACCTGGCTCCCAGGCCTCTGTGGGCAATGGAGAAAAATTGTTTGAATTTTAGAGGACATATAAACCATGGAGACAGATGCTAGTCTATAGGGGAACATGAGATCAAATAAGACATTTCACGGACATTATTGACTATGTATGAAATTTTGTACTGGAAATATTTAGCTCTACAAGGCAATTTTCCAAATGTATATTTAAACTTTCCTTAAAAACTCAAGAAGCACTCCTATTTATTCTCTTTGTATCTGTTACTGAAGAGGAAGTAAGGAAGAGAAGGGTTGTCCCATTTTATAGTTGAGCATCTAAGATGAAATGTCCCAGTAAATCTGATTATGACTGAAGGGGGGGGGATAAAGAGAAAAGACGCTACTTACCAAAGTGGGAGCTTTTAAATAAAACATAGACTTTCATATGCATGCTCTCAAGTACTCTTTACTTTATTGCAATAAAATCCATATATTGGTTAGAAGAAGAAACACTGATACAAATGATAACAGAAAATTGGTGATCATAAAAGCTTACAAAGCATTAATTACACATTATGTATTAGAAAGCTTTTTGTTGCTATGATAAAAAAACAACTGAGATAATTAACTTAGAAAGAGAAAAGGAATTTGGAAACTGAGGGTTTGGGGAAGGGCAGTTTCTATTGAGCCATTACTTTGAACAGGAAACATTAATAGGAGCAAGGAGACAGAACAAGGAATAGGAGGGATCAGGCCCCACTATCCCAAAGGGCATGCACCTAATGACCTCCCACAAGACCCTGCCTCTTAAAGTACCCATTACTCCCCAACAGCACTGGCCTGGTAGTCATGCCTTTAACACACAGGCCTTTGGGGTACATTTAAAGTCCAAACTATAGCAGACCAGAAGTTTCAGTGGTTCACGACTGTATATCAACCCTTCAGCATTATCCATTAATCAATAAGCGATCAGTTTCTTAAGCAAGTACAAGATGTCTATGTAAGAGAACAAACTCAGAAGCTAACAAGGCTGAGAAGAGCCAAAGATCTTTCCAGTATAAACATTCTAAGATGACATGGTTTTTAAATATTATAAATTCTTAAAAGACCAAACCAAACTAACCAAACAAACAAACAAATAACAAAAAGCCAGCATGCACATGACAGAAGTCAGCACAGATTTGTGGTACTTTAGGACTGAAGATCACAGATGCTTGTTAAGCTAGCCTGGTGAAGATTATTTGGCCATTTCTTTATATTACCATTGGCCTTTTAAAGTAACAGTCCTGTATTTATAGGATGTCAGCATTGGAGGAGACCTTAAAATTTATCTTGGGATAGCCCTAATTTCAAATATATATGTAAATATATGACAAGGAGACTCAGAGACACAGAGAAGGTAGGTAACTTGTACAATCGTGATCATCGAAAATCAAGCAGCCCTATTTTCAGAGAAAACAAAGTCAACATTAATGTCTTCAGTAATTTCAACAGGCCTTCCCTGATGAATAATCCAAGTTATTAGCGGTTCTCTGAACCCTACTTTATACACGATTACTGATTTAGCATCTGACTCCATCCCCTGCTTTGGTTGGCTGAGGCAGGGTGATCATTGACAATCCACAACATAAATAATCCTTGAAATGCATAATTGAGAAGTGAGTGTAGTAATTTTAGCAAATGAGCTTGGCTCTTGGGCCTCAAATGAGGTTATTCTGTTGAGCGAGCCACCCTCTGCTCTCTGCCTGCTTTGGAGTCCTTGCCAGATTTTGCCATCCAAAAACCTTGGAATCCGCAGTAGCCCAAGTTTTCCTGAGCTGTGTTGGAAAGTTCGAGTAAGCTTGTTACTCTTCGGCTACTGACCAATTAAAATCAGTACATGATGTGGTGAGGGAGAGTGAGTGAATGAGGTCAAGAGGTAATAATTAAAAATGAGGTAATGAGATGATTCAATCCCCTCTGCCTGCCAAAAGGGCCCACTGGTGACCACGTTCCCAGTTTCCCTGTGTTTCCCAGGCATCTAGCCACATAGTCTGTGGAATAAAGTCACTTCTAACCCTAGCACAGATTCCTCTGGTTCCTACATGGGTTACTATAAAGTCTGAACATAAGAAAATTCATTTGCAACATTTTCCTTATGCGACAACATGGTTCAGAAACCCAAAGACCGTTTTGAAGTATGTCCCACTAACAGGTGTCTGTCCTGTGATCATCCATATGCATAGCAGCGCCCAGTGGGTGACTGTGGAACACCTAAGAAGCACCTTCGACATGAGTGGGAGAATGTTACTGGCTTGAGGAGCAGGAACGATAAATGGCTAGGAACCTATATGCTTGGGTCCTAGGGCATTTTGCTCATTTATGATGATAATGTAGAATGTTTGTGGAGACAACTATTCCCCGTACACAAGAGTGCTGCACAGAAGTGTGGCCATTCAACACAAACTAGAAGAGGCTCTGGGCTTCTCATGGACTTGACCTAAGGAAAGTGGCCCAGGTTATCCAAATCTTCTGGTCTTGTAGCCAGTTCTATTCCACGATGCATGCATGGCAAGGATATGGCTACTTAACCTACAGGTATACATGGCCTATGACCCTTCACATGTTAAGTCAACAAATGTAATGAACTCCACAGTGACGCATTCTTAGGTTAAATATAAGATGATTTTTGCCATTAGTAAATTCAGGCCTTGCACGTCTCTGTACTTCACACAAACAAACAAATCAACGAGTTAAGTCTACAACTCAAGTGATGGAGAATTCCATACTCATGTTAACTTGGGGAGTGGGGGAGCAAACAATAGAAGCAGAAGATCCATAACACAATTACATGCAGAAGTCACCCCACAGCAAGATGACTAATGGTCACCTCCAATCAGGTGCTAGTGTCCGTATTTCTCATCACACTGTGATAGGACTAATTCTCTCAGAGAAGGCCATTTAGTTAGAAAGGAGGGAAGGAGGAAAGAAAGGAAGAAAGGAAGGAAGGAAAAAAAGAAAAGAAAGGAGAGAAATACATGTAAAATCTAAAATATCTTTTTATGTTGATGCCTCTAACATTTTGTTGCTGTATTTAATAAAGTTGAAGTCTAAGAGAGGAATCAAGCCATCTCCAGGCACATGGAACTTACTACTCATGCAATCTGCAATCCAAGAAAGAGATTTACAGACCCATGGAGAAAAATAAATCAAAGGTACACTTGTGAATAACGTCCAATAAGAACAGCTTCGTGATGACACGTCCCCATTTGCAGGGTGATGGCTTATGCTCCTTCTCAACACCCACTCCTGGTTCCTCATCTACAACTCAATTTCACATTGACAGAATTTATAAAGCCTCAGTTTGCCAAGGTCGGTTGCTAACCCTAAGTTCTTAGTCAGTGAACTCTTAGGTGCTTGTCAAGATTAAAACACATCACCTATTAGACTAGCCACTCCTTGGCATTAGATGCCAAGACAAAGTTGGAATGATTGTAACACTCAGTTTCTTGGGATTTGTAACAGTCCACGTTCTGCATGGGAGATGGAAGATGGGGTGCTGCCCACACTAGATTTATTTTGGAGACTGGGAACTTAGGGACACATTAAATAGAGCATACGTTTAAAAATAAGCACCACCTGGAATTTCCAGTATGTCACCTCACAAAGAGTGTGACGATGTATATTTGTTGTGGTTACTGCAAAATTTCCTGTTGCTTTAGCAAGAGCTCCTCAGCTTTGGACTGGCTCTCCTACAACGACATTTACCATGAAGAGGTAGGACTTAATAAAGAGGCTTACCCTCAGAATTTTATATCTACGTTGACAAAAACAATAAACTCCAACTCCCACAACAAAAAAAGAAAAAAATTAAAACAAACAAAACAACCCTTAGGTTCTTTTTCTGAGCTGAAGGCTGTGTCGATATAGTTAAGACAGAACCAATTGCCCAGACAGATTTTGGTACTTCTGAGTATGAGCACTATTTCCCAAATGATTTCACTAATTTAAATTGTGAAGATGCCATTCTATGTGAATCCGGCAATTTGATCTTTTGTTTTAAAGGCTTCATTAGTTTACTTACAGATCAGATCTTGTGTGAGATAGAGCTATAAAACTTCATGTGTTGACTTTACTAGCAGCGCAGGGTTTGGTTACACTAAAACAATAGAGAGGAAAAATATCACATTATTTGCTAAGTATTGCTTTTTCTGACAAAATAACTTCACCACATGGAAGTATAGATTTCCTAAGAATCAGGCCACTGGAGACATACAGGTAATTTTCCTCTACCTAGAATGTTCATTTTTTTAAAAAAAAAAAAATCTGGTAAGAATCTGGGTAGGATTAATTCAATCTCCCAGCATCAAAGATTGATCTTAGTTTAACTTCAGCATTCTTACGCATGAGAGTGAGAGAGGATGCCACTTAGCAGGCTTTAAAGAAATGATGTGGGATGGAGAAAGAATCATGTTTGCATCTGGCCCCAACCTTTCTCAGCTCTGTGGCTGCTTCTGGCTTCACCCTAACTCTGCCAAGACATTCCTCCCCTGCACCACCACGGATGGATGAGTGGGTGGTGGCTCTCTGTCTCTGTCTCTCTCCAGATGGAGTTCTCGGCTGTTTTAGACCTCTCTACAGAACAGCACATTGATGACCCCACCTCCACTGGCCTTCACTCTTGGGATTCCACACCTTTCTATTTCACCTTCTTCCCACAGTCCTCTTCACTAACTCCCTGCTTCTTAATCTATCCCAGGAACTATCTCATTTTTAACCTTAGACACTCTTCTGGGAAATTCTATTGCTGTTTATTAAGTCATGCATCAATCTAGGCTGTAGTCCTTCAGTTCTAGTCTTGGCCTTTCTTGAAAATTCTAGCCTTGATTCCAGTTGCCTACCTAATGGGTTCCAAGGGTTCCTCTAACTCAGCAAACTGTCTCTTTTATAAATCTACAGTCTCCCCTCATTCTCTTAAGCCAGCACTTCTCAATCCGTGGGTCATGGCTTCTTCCCAGGGGTCACATATCAGATAACCTCCATAATCAAATATCTCTCATTATGATTCGTAACAGTGGTAAGTTACACTGATGAAGTAGCAATAAAAAACATTTTATGTTTGGAGGGTCACCACAAGATGAGGAAGTATATCAAAGGGTTGCAGCATTAGAAAGGTTGAGAAGCCCTGCTAAGCCATCAAGAGTTACCCATCCACCAAAATTTTTAAGATCTGTGCCTGGGAGTCATCCTTGACACCTCACTCTCTACCATTACCCTCTGGTTCTGGTTCAGTGCAGAGTGACTGGAATTGAATTTCCTCCTATACTTTTCCTGTGCCTCCTGCTCTCCATCTGTGCCTCCGCTGCCTTCACCCAGGCCTTCATCTCTTTGCTATATTACAGAATGGCTTCCCATCGCCAGTTTCTGTTTCATCCAATTGCCTCGCAGAGACAAAGGGCACAGGCTGACAATGCTACTCCTGAGCAGATTGCTTCAATGTCTTGTTATCAATCAGAAAGTTGCATCTAAATGGCCTCTAACTGGCCTTGTGTATCCTGAACCTGGCCTGTTTATCTGGCCATGTCCCTCTGGGGTAGGGATCTCTGCATGACAGAGCTGATTTTCATTCTGTGGCTTCATGTTTTTCATCTACTCAGATTGGAGCAGCCCCAAGCCCTGCCACACATATCCTCTAGCTGAGTGGTTCTCAGCCTTCCTTTAATACAGGTCCTCATGTGGTGATGATCCCCAAACATAAATTTTCATGGCTACTTCATAACTGTAATTTGGCTACTGCTGTGAATCATAATAAAAAAATGTCTGGTATGCAGGATATCTGATAGGAAACCTCTAGGAAAGGGTAGTTTGACCTCTAAAGGGGTTGTGACCCACAGGTTCAAAATTGCTGCTCTAGATTATCTGCTTAAATCAACTTTTATTAGGACTTGCCTCTGACTCTGATTATTTAAACCAGCCACCTCAGATGGAGGTGAGGGTCCCTCCTTGGGGATCTTTGCAGCTATGCTATATGCTTCTTACAAAATCGTAGGCTAGGTATAAAGTAAAAACCACTCATCTCAGTGTTTCTCCTCATGGAAGGTTACAGACATGGAGAATTTCAAGTTCACTGCACACAGTAGGTGCTTTATCAACTGACAAAGAGATGGTTCAGTAGGTCTTTTTCTTAAAGATAGCAACTATTGTTCTATTTTGCAGCTTAATAAAGAGTGCAAAAATCAAACAAAAAAACCACAAAGGTTTTCAGAAGGGATCCTTACAATCTCCTAGGCAGTATGGAGGATCCCAAGGTACAGAAAACTTTCTCTGTAGTAGGGAATGTCTTGCCTGAGCTAAATACTGCAGTTGGTTCTCTTCACACAATGAAGGCTTTTTTAAAAAACAAAAACAAAAACAAAAAACAAAAAACGGCACAATGATATCAGCCCAAGTCCAAATCCTTGCCCCACCCCTAGACCTTGGGTAAGTGTGATGGCTGCCGCAACTCTGCATCTCTTCCCCCCCCCATCTTCTCTTGGCAGTGACATGATCTAAGGCTGTTGTAACTGTGGCAGGATGACTGGAAATTATCAAATGATGCATTATTTTCCAAGGCCCCTGCTACTTTTCTCTTTGTCCTATGAATATCTTCTATGTAGACTATGACATCGATGACTATCTTATGTGTAGACTAGGACATCTATGACTATCTTCTATGTAGACTATGACATCTATGACTATCTTCTGTGTAGACTAGGAATCTATGACTATCTTCTGTGTAGACTATGACATCTATGGTTATCTTCTGTGTAGACTATGACATCAATGACTATCTTATGTGTAGACTAGGACATCAATGTCTGTCTTATGTGTTGACTAGGACATTGATGACTTTCTTCTGTGTAGACTATGACATCGATGACTTTCTTCTGTGTAGACTATGACATCTATAACTATCTTCTATGTGCCTATGATATATGAAGTAGGCCAATATCACAAGGAAATCACCAAAGCATAGTAAGAGAAGCAGAGGCCAACATTTTGACTTTTAAAAGTTGGGACCTCCATCACCACCACCCAGGAAGCAGTTTTGATAGAGCATATGCTGGGCCAAGTGTATCTCCCTCCACTCTTTCTCTGACACCAGACAGAGCAGGACAACATGAGTATGGGGCCCAGAAGATGAATTGCATCCTCAGGCAGAGCTGAGATGACATGCAGTATGTTTTCAGATCCTGTCTGAGAGCCTTGGGGGACATCTACAATGCACACAACACTCAGAGGGCCAAAAGGTGGGTGTGGCTGTTTGCATAACTCAGAAAGTCATGGAAAATAGGGTAGAGGGGATTACTGACATTTAAAGCATGTGCTCAAGAATGAAATTAACTGCCAGATAGCTACACTAAGACCTTGAAAGTAGCATATGTTGGCCTGAACTAGGTACCTGAAAGTCCAGGCATCTGGCTATGGTTTAGAGGTAGTTTCTCCTCCAAAGGTTAATGTGTTGGTAAATGGGCCTTTAGCACGGGAATGTAGAAAGGTGACAGGACCTTGAAAGGGTGGGGCCCAGCAGGAAGTGGCTGAGTGAGCGGCCCTCAGAAAGGATAGGTAGTTCTTGTGGGGTCTGTTAGTCCTATTGAGAGGAAGTTCCAACATGAGACTGTCTTTTCCTGTGTTCTGAGTTCTTTCCAGACCAGGTGATCTCTTTCCTACATGGTCCATCATGCTACCCAGCCAGAGAGGCCCTCACTAGAGGCTGAGTCTACGATGCCATCCAATCTTTGACTTCTAGCCTCTAAAACTTGAGCTAAGTGAACTTTTATTACTTAGAACAGTGATTCTCAACCTTCTTAGGTAACTGCTGGGAAAGGGTCATATGACCCCAAAAGGTCATGACCCAGAGGTTAAGAACCTAGCATCATTTAGATATAATACTACAAAATGGAGTGTTATATAGACATAGCATATATCAAAGTGGGAAGAGATGGGAAAACAATCCAATGAATTTGCCTAGAAAAAATGATGACCAAGGACAGATATAACCCCAACCCCAGCTTACTTTCTAAAGCTATACAAACTCAATAAATGAGATACAATCATGCAAATAAGAGATAAGATTTCTGTGCTAGAGTACAAAATGGGAAACTGGCCAGAAGGAGGCATCTAAAAAAGAAAGACCCAACCTTATTGTGGTGTTATGGGGATGACTCTGTAGACAGATGTATGTGGAGATGAAAGCTGAGGGGATGGGTGGATTTCTGAGGCAGGAAGGGGTAGAGCTGGAATTGGGCTGTCACAGAGTTCTTTGATGGTGATGGTGCCCTGAACACAGCCCTGAATAATGCCATTGACATCACACAGGGGGTGACAGAGCTGGTGGTTTGTGTCCCATTCAGTTCTGTATGTACTACAAAGGTCTCAAGAACCCCAAAGTGACTGTCAAATGGCAACTGTCCACTTGTTCTTCCTGCCCCACACTAGATAAATTCCCACAAAGTGGAAGGGGTAAGAAGACAGGGACATGGGTCTCAGACACAGGATACTATCCAGTCCCACAGCCCTGGCCCGTGGTGGGTGGACTGTGTGAAAAGCAGGTAGTTTCTAGACTCCCTGTGTGTTGTTCAGGCTCAAAGACACCCCAAGAACCTTCTTTATCTTGAGAAGATAGGGGCATCATTTGTAAAAGGTTAGTCAGGAAGAGTCCCCTAAGGTCTTCCACAAGATGGATGATGAAGATTAACCCCATGGACGGTGGTCAGAATGTTTGGAATTGGCTGCTCAGGAACAAATGGCCCATTGCCAGGAGATCTGGGGCACCTGCCAGCCTGTCTCTCAACATCAACCACAGTTTCAGTTCACAGATCCATGAGAGCCACAGGCTCATTGGGCTCATTCTTCTTTCCACTGTCTTCCCAGCTACACTTTTTCTTTAATAAGCAGTCAGATCATAGCTTTATCTTTCACAACACTAAGAAATTTTCTCTCCACAAGCCTCCTGAGAGTCATCTCCCAGCTGGGGTTCACAATCGGCTATGTGTTTACAGTGACCCCCTGGAGACCTGAATGTGGGTGGTTTTTTCACAGTTGACTCAGTTCCCAGAAGTTCAGTGTCAAAATGGACTCTTTCCTGTGCTGGGGTTCAAACAATGGACACCCCTAAGTAACAGCCTCAGACGCAAAGACTCTCTGAGCGTCTGTCCTCACGTCCTTCACCTCACATTTTCTCCCCAAGGTAGGTCAGAGCCATCCTCTTCCACAAAGCCTAAATACATATCACTGCAACTTTCCTGCTGTCTTCCCGTGTAACAAAGGTCATAGAGAAATTCTCTATCCACTCCTTTGGTTACAGGACAGGTGGGGAGATGCTGAACGGGACGCGCAAGTCTCAGCACTGGGCGTTCAGTCGCTCAGGCCTTTGGACCTACTGCACAGTATGGTGACAGCGGTTAATAACATGTACCACACACTGAAAATTTGCTAACACACACACACACACACACACACACACACACACACACACTAGAATCAACTTCATACAGAATAGTTTTGGTTGGGATGTATTTTAACACGGTAGGGGTACATGTCAGTAAGATTGGGGTGTATGTTAATAAGCTTAAATTAGAAAACCAAATAACATTCTTAGCAGTTTTTTAGTGAATGAAGACAAACACTGCCATCATCCATAATTTACAATGAACACTTTCCCAAGTAGGAAGGAGAAGAATTCCTAACTTTTATGTGTTGCTGAAAATATACTCCAACATACACTCAGTGCTGGGATTCATGTGCAACCTTGAGACTATCCCAGCTTAGTTTTTAATCTTCAGTGTTTGCTTAAAAACATATAATTGTTCAACAGATACGCTGGGAGTAGCTAATTGTTCTCTCAGCTTTGCATTGCTGTACAACAGCACACACGTGTGTCCCATCTTTGACACAGAAGTTACTCACTATCTAGAGTCCCGCTGGGTAAGCTGATCTATGCCCCTGCTACATCGTGGATCTTAAATGTCACTCAAAGACCTTTGTGGCCTCCATGTGGTAGCACTGGTTGGTGAATCCTTTAAAAGGAAGGGCCCAGTAGGAAGTCAGCTCAGTGGAACATACCCACAAAGATAATTAAGGGACCCCAGCCCTGTCCTTGTCTTTACTTCCATGTCTGGGCTAGGAAGTGAGTAGTTTTGTTCCCCCATGTGTCCCCCATGGTGTTGCCACAGACCCAACACAACAAGGCCAATCTAAACATCCTAAACTGTGAGCCAAGGCCTTATCTCAGGTGTTCATTATGGCACCAGAGTGCTGATCTAAGCAGACCTAGCTCTTTCCACCATAGCCACTTAGGAGGTCTGACTGAGGGTCTGACACTTAACTGATTAAGTCCCTGGAAAGATACACTTTACTTCTGTGACTCAAGTAATAAATTCCAGAGCTGTGCAAAGACTACATATAAGATAGAATATAAAATGAAACTTAAAAATGAATTAAAATTTAAAAAATACTAAAAAGAAAAAGACTGCCCAATAGAAGTTGAACCATCAATCACCTGTTGGTGGGATCTATAACAGGGCACATCTACCGTAAGTGATCTAAAGTTATATACTTAAAACTATGTCAGCCTGGGCACCCATTACATCAAAAATGGCTTGATTTTTAACTTCTTTTTTTGAGACGGGGCCTCATGGTGTTGCTTAGGCTAATCTGGAACTCAGAATCCTCCTGTCTTAGCCTTCTTAGTACTGAAATTGTATAGGCATAAGCATATACACATACGGAAAAAAACCAAATTTTTAATCTAAAAGAGTTCAGTGGTGTACATTTGTATTCCTAGTACTGGAAGACTGAGGTGGGAGGGGCGTGAGCTAAGGGCAGCCTGAGCTCACATGGTGGGTTTCTGTCTCAAAAACAAACAAAACAAAACAGTAACAAGAGTCTACTAGCCAGCAATCCAGAAGGTGGCTCAATCTTGCCAGATATAAATATGAATTCACTTATCAGCAAAAAGAAACACTAGCTTTAGAAAAGACATGTCAAGGGCAAGTCATTTCGTGGACTTCTGAGTAAAATTATATATATAGCTATAGCTATAATGAAAGTAATAAGCATTCCATAAGAGTTAAGAAATACAAATCCCAGAAGACTTATTACCAATACCCAGGATTTAGCAAATGGAGGGCTTATTCCAGCTTAATTCAAACACACACTAGCCCCCCAGTGTGACCTAGACCTCTCTAGACAGGGCTGCTAAAGCTGAGGCATGGCCAAGTGGCGAATGACTCAGAAGGCAGGGCACCTGGGTTTGCAGGCCGGAAGGCTGCAAGCCGACGGAGGGAGCCCTGCTCAGAGAGAGGAGCAGAACGGATTCCTTGCAGAGCTTTTTCCCAGTCTGCAACAATTCATCTGTCAAAAGAGCGCATGAATGGGAAAAATCCAGCACCGGAGCCAAGGACTGTGTTGCAACTGTCTAAGATTTTTGAGAGCGGGCCAAATCCGCCTTTATAGATTGTTTTCACTCTCGTGGCTTTGCAGCCCTTCATCCCTAAATACTTGATAGCTGCTTGAGAGGTGTAATGTCGGCTCGGACGCTGACTCACTTCTGTGCTCCTCTGTTCGCGTTTGCTGCACAGATGGTATGCTTGTACAACTGGCCAAGGGACACGCAGACACATGCCCCCTCTTTAAGAGTTGACAGACAGTTATTCAAGGAAGCTTTCTCCACCTTGGTCTATCTCTCCCTTCCTGATTGGACTTTTTCTTCTACCCTGCTCCCATCCACTCCCTACCCCATGAGTGGAGACTGCATTTAAAAACTAGTCATTTAACTTCATGGGGCAGCTCTGGAGAAAATGACCCTAGGCTGGCCAAGGATGTGAAAAGCATTAACAAGATTTAAGGATTATCTGTGGATCTTAATTCCTCCTCCTGTTCATACCTCTAAAGGTCAGGGACCCTGAGAGCTAGCTGCTGGCAGAAGCTGAAGGTGAAGGAATGCTAAACCGAGGGTCCCCATACAAACCTGTTTCCTTTAAACCCAGCACCAACCCCCTGCTCAGCTACCTGATGCACTGAGTCATTCATTCTGAGCACAGCTTTCAGAGACCACCACTGTTTACACTGTCTTGTGAACCTGCAGGAAGGGGCTGCTCATCGCTAGGGGCCATCCTGTCCTAGGGTGCTAGAGTCTACAGTTTTGGTACATGTGCACTCCTAGCTCTTCAAACAGCAACCTACCCAGTTGATGGCTGATAGTAACAGGTGCTAGTGGGAGTCTCATGACTTGTAACCTGAGGGCTTCTGTAAAGCGCTCTGCCAAGGATGGAAGTTCAATGATTTCTGGAAGGATTTTATTAAAAAATAAAAGAAAAAAAGGTAGATAGATAAATAGAAAAAAAGAAAGGAAGGAAGGAAGGAAGGAGGGAGGGAGGGAGAGAGAGAGAAAGACAGAAAGAAAGAAAGAGAGAAAGAAAGAAAGAAAGAAAGAAACAAGGAAAGAAAGAAACAAAGACCAAAGAAGGAAAAACAGCTGTTTGGAAGTAAACTATAAAACATCTGTAGCACACGACCAGAATCTCTAAGTGTGACCATGAACTTTCACAGGGACTTCATACTTTAGAAACAAGACCCCCACCCACACAAGATATCTCAGGCAATAAACTGTCCCAGGTGTTCCTCGCAGGGTACAAGAGAGGTGAGTTCAGGGGTCCTCCCTGGGGATAGCATTGAGCTTTCTGGAATGCCACTGAGCACACTGTCCCCACTACAGCTGGCCACAGGGAGGAACAGAGAAGAGAGGAGAATAGTAATCTTTTCTAATCGTCCATGGAGTTTTCTCTGCTGGGAATGCTTTGACTTCTGCCTTAAGCATTTTTTTTTTTGAGACTATTCAGGGCACACAGTTAATCAAAGAGCAGAGACACATTCTGCAGCTTCTTTAGCTCTCTGCACTACTACAATAGAACTCAGAGTTGGTGGGTTTTTTGTTTTCGTTTTCATTAAAGGTTTAAGGGTCTAAGTAGCTCAATGTATTTTTCAGTAACTAAGTTACCAGAAACTTGTAGCATGCCTGTATTTATTCTCTTTAGGAGGCTCCAAGTTGCTAAAAGGGTCCTCAGAAGGACATATTTCTTCACGTTCTCTTGATCTCCGTGTGTGGAGATTTGCTTAACAGCTGTTTTATGTACAAGTATTTTTTCAGCCGTGTCCTCCCCCTCCATAAATAGACTTTTTTTTTTGAAAGGCAAAAGACACAACCGAAAGTTAAGTTCTCCACACAGTCCTGCCAGCAGCAGACACGGTAGGTCATGGGAAGACAGTTAAGGGAAATCATCCTGCCCCACAGCCTCCATTTATCCCCTTAATCACTTAAGATGGAATTGGAGTTGAAAGCAGAAGAAAGCCCGTTGAGTGTGAAGACAGCACAGCCCTCCCCGCAACCCAGTCCAGCGGAAAAAGCCAAATGTTGTAACAACTGATTTTACTAAGTGCCTGGGAATGCCACACACCCAAAAGCTCTTTTTTCCTTCACCACGATGGCTAGTAGCAAGGATGCCAGGTGCGGTACAGGAAGAGAAAAGCCAGCGAATGAGCCATGGCGATCCGTGAACGAATGAACTTCCTTCATTTCAGCAATGGTACTTGTTGACGACACCACTTCTGAAGCAGACACAGTACCCTCTTTTCTTCCAACAGCACGAACGGAGATGCCACACGGGCCTGTCCCGATGTCATAGCTGCTGAGAGGCCCACTACAGAAAACCCAGCTGGCACAGCACTGTGCCCGTAAAGGTCCAGCGCCTCTTCGAGCTACCTTGAGCAGGTGTTTGGCATGGGGGTAGGAGGTCAGTTTTCTCCAGAACTGACCTACATTTCTCATCGCCATGACAACTTTCCTCAGTTTATAAGCACAGTTGAACATTCCTAGTTTGAAACACTGCAAAAATCCAAAGCTGTGAGAGCTGACATGATATCACAAGCAGAAAATTCCATACCAGGCAATGTTGTCTCGTACACAGAACTATTTAAAATGCTGCATACGTCACTAACAGGCTATGTATATTAGGTGTATACAAAACATAATTGAATTTTGTGTTTAGACTTGGGTCTCATCCCCAAGATAGCTCATTAGGTCTATGTAAATACTCCAAAACTGGACAAACTCCAGAAGCCCAAGCACATCTGGCCCCATGCATTTGGATAAGGGATATTCCATATGTGTTATGCTTACTAGGAAGGGAGGGTCCTAGGGGCTCCCCTTTCCTGGAGCGAAGAGTGCACTTCAGCATGTGACTTCCACAGAACACTCTGGAGTCCCAGAAAAAAGAAAGTAAGCATGTGACAGCCCCTCCACCCCAAAAGCAGGAAGTAGTCAAGCTGTCTTGAGACAATAGCCCCCCTTCCCTTGCTGCTCCTAAAACTCTGGGTTAGCATCCAATTGAGAAGTGAAATGACCTCCAGCGCGGATCAAGAGCAACTTACGGCATCTTCTTGACTTGCATGTCAAACGCAGCCTATACCAGGCATTGCTACTTGAAGTCTGAAGGATTTTACAAGACAAAGTGAATATCGCCAGATGCATAACTTTTTAAATAAAAGATACTCTGGAAACAAAATTCCCAAATTTGAGACACAAATTTGAAAACTTTACTCCAAAGAAAAACCTCATTTTCCAATCTCATGTGTGTTAACAAAATGAACATTTCCCCTTCAGATGACATGAGCTCTTGCTTCCTTTCGCTCTCTCATGCATGCGCGCGCACACACACATGCGCACGCGCACACACACACACACACACACACACACACACCACACAGACGGCTGAACTCGAGAGACAGCAAATGCAGATTTTTTTTAAAAACAGAAACTAGCACTAAAGAAATAAAGGAGAAGGACTTAGGTTTTAAGAAGAGATCAAAGAAGATGTATCAGAAGCTTGATTTTTTTTTTTTTAATGTCACCCATCACAAAAGGGCTGGGGAAGAAGGGCATGTTTTAGAGTTTGTGTGAGACATACAGTAAGCAGACTAGAAGTACCACTTCACATGTCTGAGTAACAGACAAGATAATTTAATCAAGTTGCTGGAGAATCACATCCACTTTATAATAAAAATCCTGAATTTAAAAGAATTAGAAGGGTGATAGACACTATATGGAAAGAAAACGGGCAAAGAGACATCACATGAAATGTGAAGGCTTTTCAGACCAGTAACACGGGACCTTAGAAAGGATCCAAGAAGCTGGGCGGTGGTGGCACACACCTTTAATCCCAGCACTCAAGAAGGCAGAGGCAGGTGGTTCTCTGTGAGTTTGAGGCCGACCTGGTCTACAGAGTGAGTTCCAGGATAGCTAGAGATACATAGAGAAACCCTGTCTCAAAAGAAGAAGGAGGAAAAGGAGGAGAAGGAGGAGGAGGAAGAGGAGAAAGGATCCAAGAGAAACCTCCATTGCCACAGAAAGCAAGTTACTTCTCACGGTGTGCTTAGCCTGCTTTCTTATAGAACCCAGGACCCAGGGATTGAACCACCCACAATGGGCTGAGCCCTCCCTCAGGTGCCAGTATTAAGAAAATGCCCTATAGACTTGCCTACAGCTCAGATCTTATATAAAAGCATTTTCTCAGCTGAGGCTCCCTTTGCTCTAACTTGGCCGAGCTGACATGAAACTATCCAGACACTACTACCCCATTCCAATTTGCCCAGTTCTCTTTCACCAGTGGCTTTCAACAACCACCCAAGAGTCCCCAATGTCAAGTTCTCATACTTCTGAGGTTCGCATACAGGTTGCACATCCTTATTCCAACATCCCAGATGCTCCATAATCAAGGATCTTTTCAGTCATGACAAGGGAACATGCCTGATTGCATATGATAGTTCACAGTCAAAACATGACTAACGTACACGAGCTTTGTTTCATGCACTTAAAACAAAACAGTGCATAACATAGGGCTGAGAGTCAGTAAATTGCTACTGTGGAAAGCATGAGGACCTGAGTCCAGATCCCAGCACTAACATAAAAGCCAGACTCAGAGGTGTGCCTATAACCCCAGTACTGGGGACAGGGGCAGACAGGAGAATCGCCAGCCAGAAGAGAAAAATCAATGACTCCAGGTTTAGTGAGAGACCTTGGCTCAAACAAAAAAAAATAAGGTGGAGAAATATTGAAGAAGATACCTAGTATTGATCTCTGGTGTCCACCCTGCCCCCATCCACGAACATGTACATATAACATGCACACAATTTTACGACATGATCTTTGGGCAATATGTATAAACATAACTTTGTGTTTAGATTTGGGTTCCACACCTCCCCAAAGGTACCCGAATCTATATACAACTTTTCCAAATTTCATAAAATGCCAGAACACTTCCGATCCAAACATTTTTGGGAAGGGATGTTCAGAGGTTATATAGTTGGACTTACCAAACTGAAAACTATGTCTTCCCTGTCTCTTGACATGCCTCCTCTCAGTGATCCTGGTCTCCCACTGCAGTGCTGGCTTGGTCCTGACTCTTCTCCCCTTTTCTACCCATTTATTCTGCCATAACCTCCACGCCCACTGCTTCAATTACTCTCCACACATTGATAGCACCAAGCTCTACCCACGCTGCTCTGCTCTTCTCAACACGAGAACTCTATCAACCAATGCCCGAGTGACAGCTCTACCTTTGTGTCTCAAAGATGCCTCCAGCTCAACATGAGCATAGATAACATAATCTTTCCCTCTGGTGCAGAGGCTGCCGGGGTTCCCAGTCTCTGGGAAGAACATACTCTCCCCAAGAAAGACCCCACGCTTCTCTCTTCAAGGTCCCTTCACATTTAGTTTGCTACCACACCTTCTCACTTCCCTCTTAAAGCTCTCAGAGTCCTATACTCTTCCTCCCTGCTTTCTACATGACCACCATGGCCCCATCCAGCTACAAAAATAACTTCTCAGGACTCCCCACTCACTCCCTCTACCCATTTTGTGTCTTTTTCAATGACTCTTCTCCCTACCATCAGCTTTCTAGTCTTGTGAGACAAGGTCTGGCCATGTAGGGTAGGTAGGCCTTGAACTCTTGACTTCTACCTTAGCCTCCCAAGTGCGAGGATTACAGGTGTGAGCAGCCTCAAAGGCTCCCTGCAAATGGAACATTTGCTCAAGTGGCCCTCCTACCACTCCAAACACAGTCACTTAGAGAGTCCTGTGACTTCCCATGACATTTGTGGTTTTTTATGCTAGGAATTGGACCCAGTGCCTCAGGCATGCTAGACCAAGCACTCTGCCACTGAGCTGGAGTCCCATGGCTCTTTATCCATTCAAATCCTGAATGTATCCTATCAAGTTCTGTACTCACCACACCGCCTTCCTCTTGTCTACAAGTCCAGGAGCCCCCACGCACAGGTCTTTGGACCACATCCTTCCACTCTAGAAAACCTTCCCAGGTCTCCCTGTGGTAGCCCACAGCTCTTGTTCCTTCAGACCACCTCCCACAGTTGTGACTGATAGCCTTGTGGCTTTATTGGGCTGTATCCCCGTACCTAGCTCCTGATATGTGACCGGCACTGCATCATTCCACTTCCTGCCACTGTGACAAAATATCGAGGAAATTCTGCTCGAATGAAGAAAGGTCTGTTCAGATCATGGTTTCTGAAATACAGAAAACTTGAGAATGTGGAGCTTCATGGCTGTGTACTGAATTACAGATGCCCAGTTAGTACTTAGAAGAACTTGGTATAGAGTCAGTGGAGTGCAAAGAGCCGTGACTAGCTACATCCTCGCATTCCATGAGAGAGATGAGAAGTAGTTATGGACATGGTTCTAGTGGGAGTTTCAGGGCCAATAAAAGATGGCAACACAAAATGTTGTCCAGTTTGAGAATTAGCAAGTTCCCAAGAGATACATGTGAAAAAAATCAAGTTTTCGTTGTTCACAGAAGACGAACATGCACGGAGTCCTTACTAAGTTAGAAGTTGCTTGGAGGCATAATAGAATGTTGATTCAAGAACTGAGAGTTCTGGCACTGGTCTTTGATCCCAGCACTCTGGAGGCAGAGGCAGGCAGATCTCGGTGAGTTCGAGGCCAGCCTGGCCTACCAAGCAAATTCCAGGACAGAGTTGTTACCCAGAGAAACCTTGTCTCAGGGGGAAAAAAGAATTGAGGAAAATTAAGAGATTTGGAAGGCCTCCTTTACTTTAAAAAAAAATTAGAAATGCCACCATGACATATGAACAATGTAGAAGAACCAAAACACATCAGCAAATGTGGAACCAAGTTGGCCTCAGAAACGTAAGAAAAGTGTGAGAAAACCGTGGTTCCTTAGACGAAACCATGACAAATCAACATACAGTTGAATGAAAACAATGCAGAAATAAATGTCTGCACATGTGCTATCTAGAATCTCCTGAATGCAAATATATACTCAGCCAAACATGGCCTGTGAAGTAAGGTAGAACCAGAGCCACACACTGGTTTCCTTAAGGCAACCTGTGGTTCCAGGGAAGAAAGATCACGCACTGAAGCAGAATCACCCAACACTGCAAGACACAGCCAGTCTCAGGGGATACCAGCAAAACACTTTCTCCTAATCCCTTCTTGACCTCAGATGGCATCCCTTGGCTACTTAGTTTCCGCCCCCTTTCCTACTTCAATTTCTCTCCTCTCTCATAAGAGTGTGGTTCAGATGAACTGAATCACAACTTTGAGAACACTTGCGATGTCATAAAGTGCTACGGGAGAGCATGGCACTCTTATCAGCAGGCTCAATCCCAGGCTTGCTGCTCGGAAGTCGGGGTCTCAGATGAAACCTGCTCAGATAAGGAGTGAAGGTAACAGTGTGAGAAGGTCACATGATCCATGGGAAACCCATTTCAAGAAGTATCAGGATTCCTGGGCACCCATATCTGGTATATGGTCACCTGCAGTTTCAAACACTAAGCAGCTAAGATGTGATTCCCCAGATGGTCACAGAGAAGGAAGCAGGCGAGTCAACTCTTCCCAGTAAAGGTCTGTGGATGCCTCATCACAGAATGGCACCTGCTCCTCTGTTATCAAGACAACAGTGTTGGAGTCACACCTCTCCATCAATGTCCTCCAAATGCCCTTGGTTTTCAGTTGAACTCAGTTCAGCAGGGGAGGATGCATTATCCTTGAACTGTACTCCATTTGGTCATTCTCCACAAAGTGCCAGCTTGTAGAATCCAGGTCCGCCTGCTTGCTACAGTTCTATTCACAATAACCAAATTCTAGAACCTGCCTAAGTGTCCATCAACAGGTAAATATAAAAATGTGGTTGTCTTAGTTAGGGTTCTATTGCTGTAAAGAGACACCATGACCACTGCAACTCTTAGAAAGAAAAATAGTTAACTGGGACTGGCTTGCAGTTCAGAGGTTTAGTCCATTATCATCATGGTGGGAAACAGGGCAGCAGTGGACATGGTGCTGGAGAGGCGGGCTACATCTTGACCCGCAGACAGCAGAAGGAGATTGTGACACTAGACCTAGCTTGATCTAAAGACTTCAGAGCACATCTCCACAGTGACATGCTTCCTCTAACAAGTCCACACCCCCTAATAGTGATACTCCCTATGGGCCAAGCATTCAAACACATGAGTCTATGGGGGTCATAGCTATTAAAGCACCCCAGTGGTTAATACTAATAATGGGACCATAAAGGAGAACATAAATACATCATTTGCAGGGGAATGGGTGAAGCTGGAGATTGTATTAAACAAAATAAGCCAGACACAGAGAGACAAAAATATTGATTTTTCTTTCACATGTGGAAGGGTGTGTGCACTCACACATGGCATAGTAGGAAAGGGACAATCCAGAAGAGAGGATAAATATGATGGGAAAAGGGACAGACGACGGTAATGGGAAGGAGGATAATCCAAGTACATGACATTCTTGGACAAGATGTCACTGGGAACCACATTGCTTTGTACAATGTGTTCACACGAAGAAAGTTAAAAGAAAAATAAAAGGGTAAATATGGAAAAGGAAAGAAAGGTAAAGGAGCTGTTGCTATTTCTGTCCTAGCTTAGGGCCCCAGGGCTTCTGCCCCATAATCCCTAGCACTACACCCAACATGAAAACATAGCAGCTATCTGTAGAATATGGAAGTGAAAGAATAGATGACTGAACAAAAATGCCAAGCCCTTGAAATGCTGGAACATTCCATACTGTAAACTTAATTCTAAGTAGGCCCTTTGGCAATTTTAGTAAGAATCATTAGAGATGGGGGTTCCTTCCATAGATCTCATGCTTGACTCATAACAGTGACAAGGAAGAAATGTGCTCTTAGGATCAAGAGGGTGCACACAGGACACCCTGCACATTATTCTTTGGGGACAACACGGTGGATTTATGCCAACTTAAACACTTCTAAAGTACAGCCTGAACTCTGTAAGAACTTCTGTCATTGGTTGGGGGGGGGCTGAAGGAATGGCATCAAAAAACTCGAATTCAGCATGCACACATGCACACACACACACACACACAGGCACACCACAGGCACCACACATCACACACAGCTACTATGTGCAATGCAGTTGCCTTATTTAACCTACCCAGGAAGAAAGTAGGCAGCCCATGCCACCAGGATAGCAGTCTCAACAGTCAGCAATAAATACAAGAGACATCAAAACTCAAAGAATTCCAGAATGATACACCTCATTCTCCATCATTCTATAACAAGGACACTAAGGCCAAGAGTTGCTAAACAGCTCATGAATTAGGCTCTCGGAGCTGGGACTTCTGTGGGCTAGAATGTGAGTCCAGAACTTTGCCTAAGATACCACTTGGCCTGGGCTTTGCGCAAGCCTTCAACCTGCTGCTTAAGCTTTCACACGAATGTTGTGAAACTATTTCAAGAAATTCTTGGACGTGTTATGCTTGCATTCTTTCAAGTTGTCCGAGCGTCCAGCAGAGAACAACAGCAGAGCTCTGTGCGGCCCACAAAGCCACTGATTTGAGTCTCATTAGAATTGCTCATGACTATCAGGACATCAGCACAACGGCTGCCAAATGGTAACATTGGCAGCAGCCTCCCCTCCGCCTGCATGCAAGGTTACTATTAAAACACACTGATGCTAAGAACAGGTTTTGCTCATGGGGCTTGAAGGAGACAAAGAAACAAGAACTCAAGAAGCACAAGCCTGGGGCTTCTGCTCTGTGTCCACCACAGTACAAATGAAGGGTCTTCAATGTTGGAGTCTATGTCTGCTCCCAGTATCTGGGAGGAAATTTCTTGTGACGGGAGATTTCAGATTTTGCTTCTGTAAAACATAGCTATGCTATAAATTCACCCACTCTGTCTGTTCAAGCCATTTTGAACATGGGATCCCGAACCTTTTATAAATCTAAGTTGCTGGGAATAGTGGTGCACTTGGCAGGCAAAAGCAGGTGGATCTCTGAGTTCAAAGCCAGCCTGATCTACATAGTGAGTTCCAGAACAGACAAGGTTGTGTAGAAAGAATCTGTCTCAAAAAAAATATTTCTTATAAACTTGTATATATGTTATATGTTGTCTCTGTGTGTGTGTCATATGTGTGTATGTGAGTGGGCATGTGTATGCATATGTGTGAATGTGTGTGTGTGTGACATACTGAAAAAAAGCACGGAAGAAGCAGAGAGAGGCTGAAGTTGTCCTGTAAGGGTCAGCATTCTGCTTGTCTTACAGTCTAAGCAGTGAGAATATTGGGGCCAACATATACTGATTCATCTATATCATGAGGAGTTCAGATGCAGATGATAAAACTCAACCTAGTGCACTGGCGATGCAGCTCATTGGCAAAGTATTTACCTAAATCAACTAAGATCCTAGGTTCAAACCCCAGCATTACAAAAACCTAACCTAGCAATTTGAAGAAAGGATTTTATATATAAATATCCATGCAAACAAATTCAAATGTATCTGACTTCCCTTGTGGCAAGGCTATAAACGCATCTTCCTATTGCCACCTCAGATTCACACTATTAAAGTCTGGGCAGTCTCTCTCTTCCAGAGCACAACGTTTCTGAAAGCATAAATCTTAATTCCTGTCCCTCCCGTAATAACTTATGTGGACTATCTAGAAAACGTTTTACTCTTACCTCAGAGTCTTAAAAAGTAGCCTTACCTTGGTTCTCCATAATAGTTGAGAAACTTCCAGTAAACTTGATGACCAGACCACTATATCTATAAAGGATTAGTTTGGGCAACTGGGTACACACTGAGCCACAGTAAGTACCAGAGGGACCTGCAACCATAAAGTTATTCCATTGCTACTTCATAACTGTAATGTTGTTACTTTTATGAACCCTAATACAAATATCTGAAATGCAGGATATCTGATATGACCCCCAAAGGGGGTGCAACCAACAGGTTGAGAACCACTGCCCTAGAACAACACCCAGAAGTGACCTCCTTAAAAGAATTGCTACTACAACCCCAGACAGTCTGGAATCCAGTGCCCTAGCCCTGGGCCCAGGACCATACATCATCTTAGACACAACCCAGGGAAACAAGAATCTGCTGGTAGACCAGATATACCCTACTGGGCTCAAAAGATCAGCACTCGCCAGCAAATATCCACCCCCACACACTTGCCTTGCTCCCACCTCTAAGGTGATTCCAGCCTGAAGTTATCCACAAGACAGCCAAGTGGGGAAATGAGAACCACGCCAAGAGCTGAGGCTGGCTGCAGCTGGACCCGAATGATGCAAAGCTCAGCGGGAGGGTAGAGCAATCCTGAAAAACGAGCCTGCTGTCCTTGCAGGCTGCAAGAAGGTCCAGCCTTGCTCTGAATCATCCCCATCCTAGAGGATAAAATCCAGGGCAAGCCCAGGTCCTCAAGTTATTCAGATTGCCAAAAAAAAAAAAAAATAGCCAATGCACCTGCTGCCTTGCTGGAGAGTCAACTGAGACCAAATGCCAAAATGTTCATCCATCTAATTCGATGGCACTCTGTCCTGGTGACCCTGATAAAGGTTAGGAGCCTCCACTCCACACTCTCCCCATCCATCCCTGCACCCTCTGGCCACAGAGTCCCCCAGACACTGCTTTAGTGACAGCCTGGCTGCTCTCTCTCCAGTCTTCCTTGACTAGGTGAGCTGGAACTAGTACCTCTGCAGAGCCAACAGGCAGTTGTGCTGGGGAAGGAACAGGCAAATCCATTGAGTTTACAGACCAACCAGCCTAGTCAAATCAGTAAGCTCCTCCAGGTTCAGTGAGAGACAGTGTCTCAGGATAAGGTAGAGAGCAATAGAGGAAAACATGCAAGAACATTGACTTCTGGCCTACACAGACAGACACACAGAGACATAGACAGACAGACAGACAGATACACACACACACAGAGACATAGACAGATACACACACACAGAGACATAGACAGACAGACAGATACACACACACACAGAGACATAGACAGACAGATACACACACACAGAGACATAGACAGATACACACAGAGAGACATAGACGGACAGACAGATACACACACACAGAGACATAGACAGACAGATACACACAGACAGACAGACACACACACACACAAAGCTAAAGCATATTTATTTTGGCTCATGGTTTGAAAGGATACAATCCAGCAAGGCTGGAGAAGGCATGGAGGCCAGCAGCTCCACAGGTGTTGTAGGATAATCTTTTTGTACACTGTGACAACGTCTTTGCCAAGGCCTTCTGATTGATTTAATAAAGAGCCAAATGGCCAATAGCTAGGCAGGAAGAGGTTAGGCAGGACTTCCAGGAAGCGAGAGAGAGAAAAGGATATGAATCTTGGCATAAGAAAGACGCCAGAGGACATGGAGAGGAAACAGGAGGTACAGGATGGAAGAGAGATAAAAATCCACAAGGCAAAACATAGATTAATCTAAATGGGCTAGTTTAAGTTATGAGAGCTAGTGGGACAAGCCTAAGCTATAAGCCGAGCTTTCAAAATTAATGTCTCTGTCATTTTTTGTCAACTTGTGGTACAGAGAAAGACTCGGGAACGTGCAGCCCGAAACACTTCACCTCCTCATATCCCAGCAGAACTCAGAGTAGAGAAAGGTACAGAGGCAAGACAGAGCTGGGCTATCTCCCTCAAGGACTACCTCCTGCAGCCCACTTCCTCCAGTGAGCTCCACCTCCTGAAGGTTCTACGACCTCCAAGACAGCACTACTACCTGGGGGTCAAGTGTTCAGACACAGGAGCCTGATGGGCACCTTCCACATCCAGATACTATGACAGAATGGGCTGTGGCTTTCAAATAGTACAGCGGCACCCAGAGGCGCTAAGAGATGAACTCGAGAGGTCAAGTCCCAGGCACTCCAGGTTCACCGAAAGGACTCAAGCATTTTCTCACACTTTGAGTTTCTTTCCATCGTGTGCCTCTTTTTCTTGCAAACAATTTACACTGTGCGTAAATCAGATAAAACTGAGGTTGCCTCTGCATTAGCACCAATCTCGTTCACCTACTTGCATTTGGGTGCCATTTCTGTGTGGGGTACCAGTCTGGCTTTCTTACCTCCCTACTCCAATCCTATCTGTGAAGGATGCTGTCCATGGCAAGACCTACTTTCCCATTATCCCATGGACTCTGTTCAGCCACCTTCTCTAGGAAAATGCATTGTGGTGAGTGAACACGATTAATTCCAGATGTTCTCTGGTCTCCTGTTCCCTCCTAATTCCCCTTGGAATATGGGAACTCTACTGGCTGTGCCTGAAACACTGCAATCAAGCACAAACCTGGTTTTCCTGGGCTGTGTTCACATGTGTGCAGAGAGGCAGGGCAGAGGGAGGACCGTGCCAGGACTTTACAATCACACTGGGGAGCACTCACGCACGGAAACTACAGAAATGGCATCAGTTGGTCAAAATCCGACAGAGACAGACTCTACTAAGATACTTGTATGTATTTCTCTTTAGCTGTTTTCCTGACTACATCATAGGAACCTATAGTAAGAAATCTCCTCTGGGAATCTGGAGATAAAATTGCCCTTGGAAAATTCAATTTTGGAAATCAACCCATAATGAATCCAATTAAGACAAGTTAAGCCACCATAAAGAGGCAGATTAGCTCCCAGGCCGGCAAGGCATGGGAGTAATCAGATCAAGTGTTTCACAAAAGATCGGAAGAAAGAACATAAGAATGTGGTAATCAGCTGGGAAAGGGGGTGTTCCTGTCACCTGTCAGCCACCGGACCTTAGAAAATAGGATCCAAAGCCAGGCGTGGTGGCTTATGCTTATAATCCCAGCACTTGGGAGGCTGAGGAGAGCATATTGTGAGCTCCAGACCACGGCAGGCTATACAAAGAGAGCCAGTCTCATTAGGAAGGGAGGGACAACAGAAAGCAGGGTCCAGAGGTAAGGGCAGACAGTTCCTACCCAAGCACTGGCCAGAATTTGGGGAGACAGTCTCGGGAATTTAGAACCAAAGTCACAGTTTTGAGGATCTCACACACTCTTGCATTCTGGTTCCTGCTTTGTGCAACCACCTCCCAGTTACAATAGGATTCTGTGATGTCAGTCCTCAGGGAGAGGACATATTGGCCAAAGGACACAAGTGTTTGGTCCCACTGGGAGTCGTCATCCTCACTGTATGCTAATAAACCAGTACAAAGTTTGGAATGTGGCTTGCTTCAGCTCCACCTACAGAGAGGGAAAGTGCCCACATCTAACTAGAGCTGTCTGCTGCCTTATGTCGTTGTAATTCCACTATTAGTCAGGAAGCTTCTGGCCAATGTCAGGCATTGATCTTTACGACCACAGTCCAAGTTCGCACATTCACCCAAGAAAACCACCCCTGACACATTCAAGGCTACCCGAGAAGGGGAAAGGAAGTGAGCCTATTCCCTGAGTACTGAGGACAGGAATCTCATCTCTGTTAGGTGCAGACCATCCCATTGGACTAGGACCTACATGAGCCTGGTGTCACAAAGGAAACACAGAAGTTCTCTATTAAACAGAGGACAGAGTGTGTGGCGTTCCTGGGGTGATCTCGGCAGGAGACAAGTTGGCATACCCCAGTACACAAACCAAGTAGCATGTTCCTGGATCACATGAGAAAAAAGAACTACGGAGATTCAGTTTGAGATGGCTACTGTTTGCTCTGCTACAGTCCCCAGGTGACCTCCTTTCCCACGGTGAACCAGTCTTCAGCAAAACTGTCTGCTGACAGCGCGATGCTAAGAGGACCCAGCAGACTTCAGGATGGGATGCCCGAGCCCAGTGTCCTGGTCCACCACACACTCGCCATGAGACCTCAGAAAAAGTTCTAAAACTTCTCTGCCTCAGTTTCCTCTTCTGAGTAAGGATAGGATAGCGGTGACTTTATGGCAGCCCTCTAGAAGCTGGAATTATCACGAAGTACTATGGATGGAAGGGATGCTCGCTTGCACATCAAAGCCAACCCTCTACAGAAGACAACCCAGAGCAAAGGCCAGCAGAACCGGCAACTCTAACTTGCCGGCTGTCTCCAGGGCATGGAGGAACAATCCCACACAATCGGGCCTCAAGCCCAGGGAGCTGGATAGGCCTGGATGACATCTGGAATCGACCAGGAGTAATTGGTGTATATTGAGCATTTACTATCTGTTGGGTACACATCTGTTTCCCTGCAAAGGTTTAACGTGGTTGACCAGTAGAATTTTAAGCAGAATTAAATCCAAGAAAGACAACGAAGGACCATAAAAATCAGAACAGAATGAGAGGTCAGTGTCATTCATATTCTACAAAGGCACATCATGCCCTGTTACACTCAGCCTCGTTCTTCCAACAAGCCAAAGAACCGTCAGTCATCTCAAGGAATATCAGCTGGGTCCCAGGAATGCTCAAAGTCAACATTGGCAGAAAACACTGAAACTCCTGATGCCCAAGGCTCGTTTCCAGAGATGGATTCACTTAGCCGGGGAGGCCAGAACACTGGGATTTAAGCTCCCCCACGGATTCTAGACAAGAGTTAACAGCACAGCTCTAATGGATTTTAAATTATTTCCACCACGACAGGGTTTTCCGAGCTCCCCTCATAACAGGGTCATCTGGGGTAACTTGACTACCATGTATCCCAGGCCCCTTTTCCTGGAATTTCTGAATGATCCACTCTGGAGTGAGGTTTATAGTTTGTATGTCCGTAAGTATCTTGGGTTATATGCATAATCAACAAGGTTCAGAAAACAGGGGGCATTATTGGGAGAGAGAGTGGGGAATACCATAAAATCTGCAGGAAGCGGAAAGTAATGATACAAAGTGTTATGTTTACATCCACAACCCAGAGTCTCTCCCCTTGGATCCTACTGCAGCCCTAGCCTATGTCCTGGATCTAGATGACAGATGAAAGAAACAAGAAAAATAAGCAATTCTGAGAACTCTCCATCCTTAGGGGACCACAAGGCCCAGGGAGAGGCAATTGCTACATGTGATTTTGGTCACTTTCCCCCACCCCCCAATATTATTTGAACAAAACAACAACCAGGACCCAGTGTTCAGCCGTGATGTCAGCTGCACTCACACCACAGAATAAGGACTTAGATAATGCCTCAATTCAAGGTATATTCAGCTGCTTCAAAACAGGATGTGCCTTATTTTCCTATCTTAAATAAGTTTTATGCTGTGTTGTTTAGACTAGTCCACGGTATTAAACAACAATAATGCAGAAAGCTTGCAAGCTCATTTTGTTAACTCTAAAAATAGATGTGCAACCCCATGCCAAAACTCAAGAAACATGGGGGGGATGCAATGTAAAACAAATTCTATCTGACTCTCTCTAAAGATACTAAGAGAGCAGTCTGCTAAAAGACATAACAGACAACCACAAGGTTTACTGCAGGATGCAATGACGATTTTATGTTAGAAAACCTGCAGATAAAAGTTTTGTGGGTTTTTTTTTTTGTTTTTGTTTTTTACAATTTTAAAGTGATTTCAATAGTGTCATTGAAGACACAAAACTGCAAATTACTGCGGCCTGGTCCTGTGATCCCAAGGCAGGTAGAAGGCATGCCAGCTCCCCGTGGAGATCCGCGGTCTGGGGCACTGCTATGACAAACAAATCATGTGATCGAGAGGTGGGAAAGACAAAAAAAAATGGAGGAGTGTGAGCACTATGGAGAGAGGTGAAACTGGAGACAGGATGGCGGTGATATGTTGAGAAAGAGGACTGAGGTTGACAGGCTGTTACTGCCCCAAAAAAGTCGACCTGAGGGTGCACAACAGTCTGGAGTTTATGCAGATACAGACTTAGCCCCACCCACCAAACCTTCCGCTCTGCCAGGGGATCCCCCTGGCTCTGATGCCCAAGATGAAGAAATGTTCACTTTCTGGATTGGACCTCCTCGAAGGACCACTGTGGTCCTCGAAGCCATTGGAGACCATGCTGGGGATGGACTGTGGTCCACGCTGCTGCCCCAGGATGGGATGAAGCCTAAGATCCATGTGGATGTAAGCAGCTGGTGCCACTGCCTGATGCCTTGGTGATCTCCTCAGGCTTTGCTGCCTTGAGGGGGGTGGGCATTCTGATAATGCCTGTGAACTGGAGAGCGCTAAATCTCGCCACCCACAGGAGAGGAGGCCCCACCCCTCGCTGGCCCCCACATGGCTCTCCTCAGTAGATAGCTTCTGGTGGGGATGCAAGCAAAGAAAGACTCACTCTCCTTGGCGGGGTTGGCCACTAGGAATTTGATCATTTCCCATGAGTACATGGACAACACAAAAGGGGCTTGCTTTCTTTGGGAGAGGCAGTTATGAAGGAGGGGGGGGTGGGCGAGATTGGGATACATAAGGCGAGATCAATCATCAACAAATAATCAACTAAAAATAAATTTAAAAAGAAATGCAAATTACAACTCACAACTGACATCAATAACTCGTTTTTCAAACATTTCTTTTTCCCGGACATTCTAACACTCCTGCGGAAACCACCAACCATATTTTTCCATGCTGTGGAAATCTACTGGTTAGTTTTCACACCTTTTAAATTTATAAAAACTAGAAAACTCAAAACACACTGCCCCACAAAAGGTCGGGCATTCTAATACACCCGTGTTGAGCTTGACCCCCCAGCTTAGTCCATCTGAAGTAAAAGCCAGCGGCGCTGAACCACACTGTTGCTGCAAACAGAGGGACACCCGGAAATCTCTTAAAGATGCCCAGCTCCTACACCCAGACATGGAAATTGAAGGGGCGCAAACTGCAGGACACTTTTTAAAGCCCTCCACGATGTTCTAATGTCCAATGAAATCCAGGAACCAGGACCTAGACAACTTTCAGGATGCCTATCGGATAAGTTTGCTGACCAGCGTGGACCACATCCTTTGCTCTTGGGTTCTAGCCTTCATTCAGAAGTTACTTGGGACATTTGAAAAGTTCGGTCTGGAGTTCGTTTGACTGCGCTGACATATCCCAGACTTGACAACTTTTGAGTCGGGTGGGTAAGAAGCATGGGTAGGAATGGTCCCGCCGTCCCCCAGCACCGTTTTATCTGTTCATGGGAAGCTGTTATACACTATTGCCAACAGCAATATACTTTTTTGGACACTGGGGAAACACAGCAATGAGGCTTCCATTTCTGACTTCCTGGGTTTATAATTTACAGTACAGTAGAAAAGGACACGAATAAGCACAGCATTTGACCGACCACGGCGGCAGTAAAAATAAAGGGTAGAGGGAGTTCAGGGGAGGGAAGACTTTTTTCACACTTCAAACTACTAATGCAGGATATAACAGGCACTCCTGTTGAGGGAGTGACATAACGAAGACAGACCCCGTGAAGTGGCAGGTGATGTCACATAGGCTGAGGTCACGCATTGCCAGAGAAACCACTACAGTCAACCAGAACAGGACAAAATGAAATGTGGCACACATGTGTTGAGGAGGCAGAGGCCACCTCCAGGTTGGGGACCTGCCTATGCTCAGGCGTCGATGTAACAGAACCCAGGGCACCCAGGCCCGACTAGGCAAGGAGGAAAACTTAAGTGATACTTAAGTCATTTCAACTCTGGTTCCTAGTCCAATTTGTGACACCCTGGTAGGCACAACAGCATAACAAGCTAGAAGCTGTACAAACCAAAAAAAATGCAAGCACTTTGCCCAGATTCCCAGGGAGTGGGCAAGTGGGACACCCTGTTGCCCCATTGGGGGCACCGACAGCTGCATATGGAAGAAAACAATTTACCAGAACAGAAGAGCCAAACAGAAAAGGTCAGAGGAGCCAGTACCAGGTTTGGGAAACTGATGGGTCGTCAGAGGCTCCCTGTAGAAAAGTCTGGGAGATAAAAGAATTAGGGAGGCAGCCACGGTGATGGTACTTTTACCAGCTTTGCCTCCAGGTGACGGGGAGGTCACAGTGAGTGAGAGAACAGACTTGCCTCCTGTCTCCAACCAGGGATGGGAAAAGGAACCATTTTGGCACAAGTACTGCTGTGATACAAGGGGGCCCACAGCACCTACTGCAGCAGAGCCCATGGTTTCATCTGAGCCTCATTAACCTGGAGGAAGGCAAGCAGCATTCTATCCTAGCCCCCTCCAAACTCTTGCCCCCCCTCCAACCTCCTGTCCCACCTAAGAGGAGGAAAGAAGATGAAAGACTTTTGTGAGGATCCCAGCATCTAACAACTAAAGACTAAAACCTAACATGAACTTCAGGATGTCTCCCCTCCCCCAACACCTGCCTGCCACATCACCAAAGGCCTATTTACCAGGGCTTCTTGGAGCAGCAACAGTAACTGACATTGATGGACAGGAATCCAGCTCAACAGACGTTACAAGACATACTAAAAGGCAAGAAGGAAGTTTGAAGGGACAGAGTAAGCATCAAGACAGATTCTGGTGGAGCCTTTAAAGAGGCCACAATGATCACATCCGGAAATTGAAATAACTCCAGCTAAGTGCCAGGGGCAAGAGATTTGCCAGCTAGTTCCTGAATAAGGATTGTCTTTGGCCTGAATGAGCTAACTGTATTAAGTTTTCACCTAGCATAATAAATACAGAAAAAGACAGCTTTGTATCTAGGAGGGAAAATAGCTGAGAACTGAGTTTCCTCGGCGTCCACCCCCACACCTACTGGACCCAAACCTGAAGGGTGGGGCTTCAAATCTACACTTTGCAAAGTACCAGGTTCTCTGATGATCAAGCAGTTTGGGAAAAACTGCTCTGTGCCAAAGGAAGCTAGAAACCCAGAGACACATTCTCTGCCTCCCCGAGCAGAACAAATGACTACTTGAAATGTTTTTGCTACTCTCTACAAGAAGCACCAGAAGCGCTGACGTATCTTCAAAATATTATGATGTTCCATACCTGTTGGTTCATAAACCGAAGTATTTTTTTATTATATCTCACTGTTTCTGCCATGACTGGAAAGTGTCCTCTCAAACTCATGTTAAAATTTAATCACCAATCGAAAAGAAGGGGGACCATTAAAAGGCAATTAGATCATAGGGGCTTTGCCTAAGGGAATGAGTTGGGTTGATGCCTGCACACACACACACACACACACACACACACACACACACACACACACCATACTCCATATTCTCTTCATCCATGTTATGATGTAGCAAGATGCCTGGTACCAGCACCATGACCTTGAACTTCCCAGCCTCTAGACCTGTGAGCCACACATTCCTATTGTTTATAAAATTATCCAGTCTATAGCATCCAAAGAATAAATGAAGATAATTAATTTTTCTTTGACTTTTGTTTTTTTGAGCCATAGTCTCGTGTAGCCCAGGCTGACCTCAAAGTACCGATGTAGCTAAGGATAACCTTGAACTCCAGGTCCTCCTGCCTCCCCAGTCAAGTGCTCATATTACAGACACATACTACCATACCCAGCCTTCTCAGAATTTTTAAAAACCCTTATGAAATAGAGTAGTAAACTGACCTAAAAGATAGAGATGATAGCTAGAATGTCCTTAACCTATGGCCATGAAGTTGTGGAGGACATACCTTCAAATTACACACGAAATTTATTTTACCATTCAGGTAATCCTCCATAATATCAGCCTATGATTACATACCTTCTAATTAGCTATTTCTGAAAATACATTTTATTTAACTTATCATTAAGGATTGATTGAAAAAGAAACTCAGAAAACCTACAGATCCAAGTTTCAAAAGTCTCCACAGGGTCTTCCTACAATTTACAAAAACAGAAAGATCCTCCCACTCAGAAGTCGTGAGAACCAGAAAAACATCAAGTCTGCTGTAACAAGCAGAATAACACAACCCTTCCTCCTCCCACAAAGATGCCCTCATCATAATCCCTGGAACCTGTAAATAGATTACTCAGAAGGACAGTGAGCCTTCACACTGGCCCAATTAAGTGAAGGACGAGGTAGAGAGCCACCTAGATTACACAGTAAACCCTGTTAGCACAAGGGCTCTTACAAGAGGAAGAGAAGACAGAGGAGTCTGCAGAGGGGATGTAAAAGCCAAGGTAGAATGGAAAGAGTTGGGAGAGGTTAGAAAATGCTTACTGCCAGACTTTTTCCCCAGTAATGGGAGTCGAACTGTGGGCTTCTTGCATACAAAGCGAGTGTTCTACCAATTAGGTCCAGCCCCAGTACTACAATGCAAGATTCGAACAAAAAGGAACCACAAACCATCAACCTAGGGACACAAGTGACTTGTACAAGATGGAAAAAAAATAATGAGATGTGGATTCTTTCCCAAAGTTTTCAGAAAGAAGAGAACCTGCTGCAACTCTGATCCTAACACAGAAATGCCAGTGAACTCTCATCTACTGAACTGAAGAATACACTTGGGTATCTTACCATGAAGTCTCTGGTAATTTGTTTCAACTGCTATGCACCAATGTGTGTTAAAAGCCAGTCAAGCTGCTGAGTGGTGGTGGTACATGCCTTTAATCCCAGCACTCGAGAGGCAGAGGCAGAGAGAGCTCTATGAGTTCGAGGCCAACCTAGTTCCAGGACAGGCTCCAAAGCTACAGCAAAACCCTGTCTCAAAACAAAACAAAAAGCAAGTTAACAAGGAACCCACAAGTCAGGATGGTTCTCTGGCACACGCTGTGGACATACACATGGGAAGAGTCGCTGCTGGCTGGGGTTTGCTCGAAAGCCCTCTGCGACTCTGTTAGTCCAGGTAACCTAACTGAACCGAGCCAGGAGTGGCCAGGTTCTGCGTCTGTTATTCTCTTAGACGGTGGGGGTGACTATCGGTGTTAAGACTGTATTGTTATATTATTCTCCCTACATTCCTGAGGCTAGGAGGTAAGATGCCTGAAGCCCACGCCCATTCTTAGCCCCTCCAGAGGCCCAGAATAAATGACAGCTGCACTAGGTTGAACAGCACAACCCTGACTCCACAAGGAAGGAGGGTATTGCTCAGTGATGGAAGTGTTGATGAACATGCAAAAGGCATGCTTCTGTCCCCAGCCTTGCAATAATCGCCATGATATCCTCATCAGCAGCCGATGACAAGAATGGTCAGAGTTCCCTCCCCGAGAAACATGGATTTTCTGACAATGACCCCACGACCTTCAGTTCGTTAGCATCCTTTAGGCATCCAACTATTTTAACCAATGGCAGGTGGGGCTGGGATAAACTAATGACTGGGAAAATTTAAGCCTGCAAGTCTCAAGGGTGAGCCGTGCCAGAGCGGTGTGCGTATTTATGGAGTACGGTATGATGTTTCAGTACATTATACAAGGTAAAATGAGCACATCAGGCTAAGTGGGGGTTCCATCTCTTATCATTTATGTATGTTTGGGGCCCTCACTGAAAATGATACCACAATCGGGGAGCAGGGAGGAAGATGACAAGGAATGATACAAAACTCAGATTTCTCACAGACGTGACCATGGAGTCCACTAGCTACCTGCATTTGGTAAGTACTTCATAAATGTCTATCAAATAAATGAAGGCACAAACGGAAGCCTCCAGCCATCAGATGCCAAGGTCACAGGCTGTCCATGCACAAGTCAACCAGTACAGTCTTTGCAGGTTACCAAGACATAACCATAAACATCGCATACAGCATACCACATGCTCCGTTTTAGCTTCAGCGAGAGGAAGGAAGCAGGAGACACAAGACTTCTCCTCAGTGGGAACTGACGTGGCACACAGGCTGCTTGGTCCGTGCTGTTCTCATGCTCTTACTCAAAATTATACATTATTTTTAAATGAGAGCAAGTAGAAGAGGGAAAAGTTCCCTCATCACCACCAGGAAAGGCAGCTGCAGTCTTGTGTATGGGAAAAAAAAAGGTTTAAAATGAAGGAGGAGGATGTAATTTGAGCCTCCTTTTCCCCTAAAGCCTTTCCACACTCATCCTTCTGATCCCTCCATCTGCCTCAGCTGGACACACAGAACTGGCCCCGCTCACACCCAGCTTGCTCTGGAAGACACAGAAGACACATGGATACAGCCTGTTGAGCCTCGCCTGTGCCTCCAAAGGCCGGGAGAACACTCTCCTGCTGCGAGCTCCCTGGCAGGGCATGGCTGTTTTTTCACCATTTCTAAAGACAGGCCTTCACTCAACAGCTGTGTTTGTTTACAGGCCTAGAAATGAGCACAAGACCCGCTGGCTTGATCCAGCAGTGTTTCTCTTTTGGCATTTCCCCCTCCAGACTACACAATATATTGGTCTATGTGGCCCAGTTATAACTTGCCATCAATGGGAGCCAAGAGGCTGCCATGTCCAGGAATCTGGTATTATTTACTTCAAATGCTACAGACAAGCAGACTTTTTTTCCCCTTTCATCAGGGCCAAAGGCCACACCTAGAGACCTACTGTCACCATCAGCACGGGACCTCTGCTTACCATTGACGGCGTACCCACTTCTCTCACATGGGGGACAGCTCAGTAAGTCAGTCACCTCGTGCTGTTCAGAGTGAACACGGACCAAACTTTTCTATCCCACACATGATTCCGGGTGGCAGATAGCTTTGTGAGCGAAACCAACCATCCTCTATCTTCTAAAGGTAAAAGGCAAGGATGTGAAAGAAAATGGGGCTGCCTCCTGGAGTCTCTTCTCTTTGGAAAAACACTTGTGTGTTCTTTTGGTTTGGGTGTCTCTGATTCCCCCAAGGATGCCTTCTCCCCAGTGCTTTAAAATAAAAATAAGAGGATTATTATTTTTTTATAAAAATAAAAAAGCTTAACTTTGGGTTTATTTTTTTTTTTTAAAGAATACTAAGTCCTGTTCTTGAGAAGTCAATGCATAGCTTATGCTTTTGAGAACTCTTTTCTTTTCTGTTATCCCTCCCCTGGAGCTGACCACAAACAAGAGACTGAACACACAAACACACACACACACACACACACACACACACACACGCACCCTGAACAACTTTCTCCAGCTTCACAGCTCACTTTAGAGATATATACCTTGTACTACCACACACACACACACACACACACACACACACACACACGTCTACAAACTGTGCATCCGAAGCTCACAGAATTCTTGATGTCTCTACTAAGCAGAGGGCAGGGATGTGCAAAGGCTTAGCAGTTTAGTGGTCAGGCAGAGCATGGAGCCTAACCTGCACAGCCACATTGAATAGGCTGTGTAGAAGGCTTCCAGGATGCCCCAAGTTCAAAGTGTACCCCAACTGCACGTACTTCTGTGTCTCACCTGGCTTCTTCACCAAGCCAACCATCAAGTGCAGCCAGCATTCTATTACCTAATGCCCTACAGGAGAAAGGTGACTCTATGGATGTACAACCCGTGTTTTGACAGGACAAGTTACAGGTTGAGCATGCCTTATCCAATATGTTCAGGACCAGAAAGATTTCCAAGACTGGATTTTCCCTAGCTTTACCACACTTGCAGATCTGCACTGAAACAGGCTGTGAATGTGGCCCAGGTCCAAACATGAAACTTGTTTATGCTTCCAGTACACTTGACACACACGGCTGAAGGTACAGTTACAGTGTTCGCAGTGTGCCTTTGTTTTGACCCCTGTCTTTCACAGCAGGCCAGGTATGGAATTTTCCACTTGTGTATCCATGTCAATGTTCAAAACATTTTGGATTTTGGAAGAATTTGGATTTCTGATTTTCAGATTAGGGATGCTCAACCTGTAGGGCCACTGGAAAAATACTTAAATGCTTAGGACAGGCACTGGGATAGGCACACTGTCACATCTCCTACTGAACCCGAATCTGAGTACAGATGCTTCCATGCCCAGAGCCAGAAAGGAAATCAGGAAGCTATGAAATACGGCTGGTTTACATTTCTACAGAATTTATTAGCTGTTTTACTAGATTAGCAGTTAGAACACAATGATGCCGTTCATTTTTCTTTTGCATTTCTTATCGTCCCCAGTAGGAGGACAACACCTACTGCAAAAAAGCTCAACTCCACCACACTGAGTCTTAGCAATATAGCAGGTGTTGAGATAATTCATCACTGAGGCAAAGGTTTACCCAGGAAAGTCCTGGCTGGGCCTGGATGTTTCCTTGGGAAAATAGCATGGACACATGGAGTCCCATCTTAACGAAAGAGCAACCTCTTCCTTGTGAGCCATGCAAGCAACACACAGGCCACACCCTCAAGAAAGTTACAAACGAAAAGCGGACAAGTAAGAACTGAAGGCTAAGGGGGGGAGGGTACAAGCAATGCTGAGGAGATTGGGAGAAACAGGAAGCTGGGGTCTACTCAGCAGATGTCAAGAATGAAGTAGTTCCCATTTTGAGGCTGGAGGCATGAGCCAGTGTGAAAACACACCCAAGACAGTGAGGGACAGCCACACATGGGCAGTGTGCTCGCCTTACTGTTTCAGTGTCTCTCCGAGAGCTGGTGACTCCATGAAATAGTAAGGATGACCAGGCTTGTATCTGGAGCCCCTAGCTACACCGCGAGATTTCTGTGATGACACTAAGGCTATGACAAGATATCACATGCCCTTCCCAACCTTAAAGAGACGCACTTAGACCGCTATGCTAAGATAATAAACTGTGTTCTCTCCATCCACTGCCAATGACATTATGGTGGAACACTTGCCTGGAAACTTACTATCATGACCCGCCAAGAGCTGACGGTCAGAATGTTTTGATTGTCAAGCAGGTTGCACATGATGCAAATCCATGACGTCAGGAGTGATTTCACAAACATTTGGGTAACAGTAATCTGACTCATAAACTCCAACACAGAATAATGAAACAGCTGTGTATATAAGTAACCCCGAGATGGTCCTGGAAAAGGGTTGCATGGGGAAGCATGAAATGAGAGGATAAAGTCTGAGCCTTGAAGAGGACACTGTCTCACGCCATAGCTTTATGTTCAATATAAGGCAAGGGCAAATCTACTTTTCAACCAAGATGTGCCACTGCTGTTCAGGATGGGCAGGAAGGGGGGGCAATCCTAAGAAAACTAATGCACAGCAGCTTATATTTTACCACGTTAGTGGGCAACATTCTACCAAGTGCAGCACTGGGCAAAGGAAATGCCCTTGGGAGGCCCCACAAGACAGCAGGACTTATTTCAGCATCTGTGTGCATGTGCATGTATGTGCATGGGTACATATGTATGTCCATGTATCCTTATGTGAGTGCATGTCTTCCCTGATTGCCCCCTAACTTACTGTTTGAGAGACAAGGTTCTCACAATCATGGAACTCTTTAGTTGGCTAGAATGTTTGGCCAACAAGGCCAAGAGATTCTCTGGTCTGCCTCCCCAGCGCCGGGATTCCAGGTGTCCCCTGTCATGCCCAGCTTCATAAAATGAAAGCTGGAAATCATAGTTCAGGTCTTCATGTTTGTATGGGCGCTTTACAGAAATCTCCCCCAGCCTGTGCAGAGAACTTTTTGAAACACCCAATATTTTGACTTTGATTTTCACTTTGTCTACCAGACCTTCCTTTTTACCTGTAAGATCACATAATCCAAGACAGTGAAGCAACTTGCCCAAAGTCACCCAGCACCAACATCAAGGTAGAAGTGTCTTTCCCACTCTGACATCTCATCTCACCCATGTACAGACTGACAAAGATACCCAGAATTGGAATTAAAATGTTACAATTCTGCATTTTGTTTCAATTTCATGAATTTATTATATCACACATTTTAAAGGTTTCATTTAAAAAAAAAAAGCTAATTGAAAGCTGAGAGCGGTGGTGCATATCTACAATCCCACACTCCAAAAGCAGCTGGAACAGGAATGCCACAAGTCTAAGGCCAGCCTGGGCTACATAGTGAGTACCAGGTCAGCCAAGGCCACTTATAAAGACTATCTCAAAAAAAAAAAAAAGCAAGGAAATATTTGGTCTTTAAATTTTACTTATTTCTTTAAAACAATCACAACGGATATTTTATTTTACTCAGTTTTTTTACTTATTCGTTTTTCATGTTAGGTTTTAGATTTTTTTTCTTGGAATCATTTTATTATTTAGCCCTTAATTGCCTGAACTTCCAATGTAGTATTGGTACATGTAGTAGGTTGGACTCAAATTTGAAAGCTTCCTGTCTCAGCTGTTCTAAATGCTGGCATTACAGATATACATAGCTTACCTGTACAGGTTACATGTACCAAGGAAATCTTTGAAATCTGACTGGGGTCAGGGATGGGAGCACTTGCTATAGTGACAGCTACTCAAAAGGCAGAGAGCAAGACATTTCCTGGAGCCCAGGAAATCAGGTCCAGCCTGGGCAACATAGCAAGACTTTGTCCCTAAAATAAATTAAAATGCTGGACTGAGGACGCAGGTCAAAAGTACAGTGCTTGCCTAGCAATCCCCAGCACTATAATAAGTAAACAATAATAAGATAGAATAAACAATCTGTTTAGTCCTACGTGTGTTCACTACTTAAAACCCAAAGCAGACGCCGGGCGAGAGTTCAGAGTTAGAAGTTCTCGAACAGTATGTGCTTGCTTCACTGATGAGGCAACTGGGATCACAGAAATGTCACGTGACTCTAAGAGCACCGCTTTGTTAATGACAAAACCAGGACTAACCAGCATGCTCGGGATTTCAGTATGCTCGGCGGGGCGGGTGAGTGGGAAGGCGTGAGTTCTGACTGCCCAAAGTATCAGGGGCACTTTCTACCCACACATCCACAGGTCTCCTCTACTCATGGGCATCCAAGGAGGCAGAATTCTGTCTTCCCAGGGACACTGAGTTCCTGATCTAATAAGATGCAATCATAACCGTCAAGCACAATTACATGGAGTGTGATCCTTACATGACATAAAGCTGCAAGGAGTATCTCCTGGGTCATTGGACTTCAAGTCTCCAGATCGGCACCCGAAAAGATATCCAAGACAAGCTTTCTTTGTTCCACTTAACCATCTGGAAGAGAATCCTGAGGGTGCTATTCCAGCACTGTGGCAGACATGAAAGATACAGACATGAGTAAGAAGACCCTTGGCCTCAGGAGCTCTTAGGCTGTGGGAAAGCCTGTGCAGAACATGGGCTGTCCATGTTATTCTTACACGTGAACTTCAGTTCCGCTCTGGCCATGTATGAAGGACTACAAGTTGCCTTAGCTGTGTGAGGGGAGCACAAAAGGGAGAGGACTCTAATTCACCCCAGATACACATGAGCACAAAGAGGGGCGGTGATGGTGTTGGTGGTCATGTCCAAAACAGACAGGATGGCGGAGTAGAGAGGGCTAGCCTGACGCTAGGCATGCTCTCTAGGTGCCATGCTTGGCTAAGAGAGCCCTGTAACTGGCCTCTCTGAAGCATCGTTAAAGCTTTACCCTTCAGCCACCACCACCACAGCTATGTGACAGAAGAATGGGAACATACAAGACGCCACAAGGTCCTTCAGGGAAGAGAGCAGAGCAGTTCATTCATCTTGCTTTCAACAGTCTTGGATGCAAGCCCTAGTTGTCAGTGTATGGTTTTCTAAAACATGGACCTAGTGAGGTCTTGCAAGGACCTAACAGACGCCTGAACGAATGTCTTTGGCTTTATTGTTGTTTTGTGTTTGTTTGTTTGATTGGTTCTTCGATACAGAGTTTCTCTGTGTAGCCCTCACTGTCGTCAAACTCAGATATGTCTGCCTCTGTCTCATGAGTGCCGAGATTAAAGGTGTGGCACCACCACACCTGGCTGAATGTCTTTTTGCCTTTAAGAAAGTGCCTGGTGTTAAATATTGAGCCCCAGTTCACTGAATCTATTCCTGGCACTGCTGCTTTAACCTTGAGGGAGGACCTTTATTGCTCCACACAGTTCTGCCCACAGAACTGGCACGTTGCTTATCAGTGTGGAGGCTACTCAACCTGAACTCACAATCTCAGTGACTTCACGAGGACACTAGACCCCTGGGGCTTGGGTGTCACTCAGTGGGGGAAGTCCTGGGCTCCATCACAGCACCAATAAAAAGGACGTAGGGAGGAGAAATAAAGAATGGGCTTATTCCGGATCTTGTGCAGGTTATGACAGGCTGAGCTGTAGCTCAGTCAAGAAGGACACACATCTATCTACCCAGTTCTCTTCCCGGGCAATGCTGCCCTTCTCCACCAGCAGGAGTACAATTTGCCATGATTCATTATCCTAAAACTTTGATCTCGAAAACGAGTGCCAGCCAGGAAGGGCATTGCAAGGCAAACCTGTGCAAATCATCCGAGGCAGGACCCTAACACATGAACTTTTGATGTTGGCAGGGTTAAGGAGGTGACAAGCAGTTCTGACTAAGGGCCCTGAAGAGAAGAGAGAGTAATGCTACATGCAATATCCACCCTGCTCTGCAGGACAGGGATAACTGGGAGCCTACAAAAATCAGACACCCCTGCTGTGGAGAGATGAAGCTTAGGGTCCATTGTGTAACACAGAAAACACTGACAGATTACTGGGCAGGGAGCAGAGACACAGGAGGAGAGAGCAGAGAATGAAGCAGGCCATGTACCTGAAGTTAGCCTTGTTTCAGCATAAGGACTTTCCTTATCAAAGAACCAAATGAAGGCTGGGACTCACAGGCACCCTATGTGCTGGGTTGACCAGTGTCCTGCCCTGATTAATGTCCTTTCCAGAACCTTGGAATGTGGTGTGACTTGAAAACAGGGTCTTCATTGATACAATCAAAATTAAGGTGAGGCAATACTAGAATAGAGTGGGCCCTTCTTAGTCCAATATGATAGAGACCCTATTATGAAGAGAGACACAGAAGTGGGTCCAGGGAAGAGGACGGCAAGAGAGGTGGAGACTGAGGGGATACTAACTAGAATCCCTCGTAACACAGTTCCTGAGGCTCCACGGAGCATGCTCACTCATGCGACCTGCTTGGTAAACACATTTCAACTAGGAACCACTAACTTTTTTTTTTACTTCCTCTTATGTGCTATCCTTTCCATCTCAGAAAGCCCCTGGATATCCCTGTACTTCAGAGCAGAATGGATTTCACAGCCACCATTCCTCCCTTTTCTCTTCATGACCCTGACTCACTTCAGAAAGATGGGAATCACCAGGGACCAGTGGATCAATTAAATAGCCGGTGTCTGACTGAAATCCAGACTAGTTTTAATAACTGTTACTTAAAATACTCTGAATGCTTTTTAAAATCTGAAACTACTTTGGATTCAAACCAAGAAATGTTTTAAGATCAGTAGTACTTTTACCATATGTAATGGGAAATGGTGCTGGTTCTTGCACCATTGGTGCCAACTCTTGGTTGACCCAGTGTCTTGGTGTCTTGAGATAGATGGAGCTGTTCACCATACCCACTAGATAATACTCAGGCAATTCCTTGGCCCTACAGAAGGTGCCAACTAAGAAAAAAGAAAGTACAAAGTGGGATTGATGTGGGATGTCCTTCTGTACATTGGGAATACATGTTGCTTTTATTGGTTGATGATTGAAGCTGTTTTGGCCTATGGCAGGGCAGAATATAGCTAGGTAGGAAAGTCAAACAATACAGGGAGAAAAAAAGGCAGGATTGAGAGAGACACCAGAGGCCATTGGAGGAGAAAGATGTCAGAGCATCTGTGGTAAGCCATGGGCCACATGGTGATACAATAGAATGGGTTAATTTAAATGTAAGAGCTATCAAGTAACAAGCCTGAGCCAACAGGCAAGCAATTATAACTAATATTAAGTCTCTAAATGATTATTTGGAAACCACTGCAGGACTGGCAGGTGGGACAGAAAAGCCTCCAGCTACATTTGGAATCCAACCAAAGTGGGGAAGGAATTTCAAATAGATTGAAAAAGATTTTTAAAAAATGTTCTACAACATGTAAACAAAACCAAAAACAGCTTCCTAGTTGTGGCTCACATGCAAGCCGCAGTACAAAGACACCACAACATTCGAGCTTGAGCAGAGCATGCGGATCCCACTGCGGTACACAGAGGCATCTCCAAGCCATGCAGCACGGTGCCTGAGGATTTAACTTTTACTCATACATACAGAAAAAGACTGTGGGCCAGCTGAATACTACCTAATGGCAGCATTGCAGGGAGGGTAAGCATGACCTCTGTCATGTTGGGAAGCCAAACAGGGTGGAGCCAAGAGCCAAAGCCACTGCTTTGGTCCTAGCCATGACCACTTAGCAATTTAAAGCAGTGATCAAAAAAAAGATTCCAGATACTCAATAAAGACAGATTCAGAGAAAAGAAACTTCTTAACAGGTCATAGTGTGTTCAAAAACTGTACGTAGGCTTGAGAGAAAGAAAGAAAACAGGTATAGGCAGTTAAAGAAAGAAATAAATAGCTTTATAAAATAAAAAAGTCTTTAGAGAGACATTAAAGTAATATAAGAAAGCCACATAAAGATGGAAAATATATAGGGAGTCTGGATCCTGTATAATAGTGTTGATTTGAATTTTTTGGTTGTTGAAAAGCAAAGGACAGCTGCTGAGGGACATGAGATTGAAAGAGTACTAATAAAATATACCAATAAATATTTTTAAAATGCCTTACCTTTAAAACATAAGTCAAAAAATATATTTGTAAAATAAAACTTAAAGATGCATTGCTTTGGAGAAGCAGTTTTTCTTTTGTTTCCACAGAAGAGGAGAAGCTGAAGATTCCTTCCAGGCTAATATGCTAATTTAGTTTGATTGAGCAAGATCTACGGAAGGTCTCCAATGGGAACAATGGCCAAAGCAATCCAACAATTCAACATTCACAACAGCTTCAAAGCTGCTGGCTGAGATAGACCAACCAAACAAAATACCCCAGTCAGGACTTGACCATAATTCTAAATTTTTTCAGGATCCCCATAAGATTACCAGCATATCCAATCAGCAGGAAGTAGTATAGAAAACTACATTAAAATCCCCAAAATATTCTTTTTAAATGTTTTCATTTAAAGGAGGTTGGTTATAAATGGTTAATGGTCAAGGTCAATCTCTTTCTAATGAAAAGGGGATATGATATAGAAATGATAAAAAAGCTAGATTATTGAATCTAGTTTATTCTAAAACAAAACCCAACTGTTACTCTCAAAGTACTTTACATTGGTATGAATTTTTGTTTATTGATATAAACTTAAGGTCAATTTTGTTATACTATAAATTTCTATTCTTATTTAAGGTATATTTATATAATTCATTTAAAAATGTAATGTATAGCTAAAAATTACAATTTAATAGTCATCCATAATAGTCAAACTTATGATCATGTTAGGTTTTCTAGATATGCAGAGATATAGTTCAGATGAATAGGTAATCTTCAAGCACCTCAAAGACCTACAGAATATGGCATTTAAAATGTTTTAAGAACAGACTTGTCTCAACAGTAAGACAAATCTGTTCCTGTACCCAGAGGTTTTTCTGTTCTACCCACCAGTTCCTGTAACCATTTCCAAATAATCATTCAGATGCTTAATATTAATTATAATTGTTTGGCCAATAGCTCAGGCTTATTACAAGCTAGCTCTTACATTTAAACTAAACCATTTCTATTAATCTGTGTATCACCAAATGGCCTGTAGCTTACTATAGATGCTCTAACATCTTTCTCCTCCAGTGGCTGCTGGCGTCTCTCTTGACCCTGGCTTCTTTCTCCCTGTATTCAGTTTGACTTTCCTGCCTAGCTATATTCTGTCCTGCCATAGGCCAAATCAGCTTCATTCTTCAACTAATAAAAGCAACACATATTTGCAGTATACAGAAGGATTGTGGGAAGAACATATGTGTTGCATTCCATGTAGTTAACTCTATGTACTCTGAGTCTACATTCAAATCACTACCACAGCCCTGAAGGGTTTGCAGAACCATATCTATCATCTGCCCTTGTTCATCTGCACCTTCCTCTACTCCACAGTGCCAACTCAAAATAATGTTCATCCATGAGTCCTACAAACTCTTTCTTGAAGCTATAGATTCCTTATATTAAATAGCATCTCAATTATTCTCTTCAAATAAAACTAGGCTGACTGGCAAGGTGGCTCCACAGGTAAAAGAGTCTGATATCAAGTCTGATAACCTGAGATTAATCCCCAGAATCCATATGGTAGAAAGAAATGAATCAACTCCTGCAAACTGTCCTCTAACCTCCACATGCACTTTGACACACATGCACACAAACATAGACACATAAACACATACAATATAAATAAAATGTAATTTAAAAGCATATTGAATTTTATAATGAAAACACCCATATTTTACAATTCTACTTACAAAGTCATTTATTAAGATTTGTTGTGGTTTGAACGTGGCTTGACCCAACAAAACTCATATTGAGCCTCAATTGCCCACTGTAATGGCACTCAAGTCAGGAGGCCTTTTAAAGATCTTTGCAGGACCCATACCACACCAGGACAGCACAATAGAGCCAACGCTGTTAACACAGGTGTGGGAGAGACAGCCCCAAATTTGTGACCATAGGAGAGCTATCCCTATTACCTATCTGTCTTGTGGCGACATGGGGGAGAAATGCCCTCTTTCACTGCCACCCATCAACACTGGAGGCAGGTGGGAGAACTGGCCCTGTGGTCATAAGAGTGGGAAAGCCATCCCTGACTCCCACCAGCTGCAACACTCAGGGGAGCAGGCCCTGCACCAGGGCAGCACAATAGTGTGAACCCTGTTAGCAGAGTCATGAGTGAGCTAGCCCCAAAATTGTGACCATGGGATTGCTGTCCCCATTTCCCATCTGCTGGACCAACCCCACAGCTGCCAAGGCCCAGACCCAGGGTTATGGCTTGGTCTGTCCTAACATCCACTCCATCTATGATCTGCTGGAGCACATGAAGGGACCTGACCTGCAGATCCAAAGCTGCAAGATCTCCACAACACAAGGCAGCAGCGGGATGTCCAGGAAGAGTGGAGGTGCAGCATCGATTGTGTAGTGGAGACCAGGAGCCTCCAACCAGACCAATGACTCTTTGCAATGAGAGATACATGGACCAAGGAGAATATGGCATTACCTGTTGGGTCACACTGAAGCTTTCCTAATTCAATTTTTTATGTTTTTCCCTACCGTAATTTTTTCATTTTATTTTCTTCCCTTTTTTTTTTCTCTTGAATTTTGTTTTGTTTGGGGAGAGTGTAGGGTCAGAGGACAGATGCAAAGGGACAGGGAATGAGTGAGATCAAGATACATGGTGTGAAAGACATAGAATAAATCTTTTAAAAAATCATTGGAGGCATCAAGAATCTATCCCCATGAAGAGGAAGGTTCTTCTCCAGAGTCAGGGTTAGTACTCTTAAGATTGGGTTAGGCATACAAAGCAAACATTTACTGATAGCAAATCATTAAGAAATTTATTATAAAATAATTCTTTAGTATGCACATAACCTTTATCATTTACTGAAAACAAAAGCAAGTTGCACACAAATGAGATGGAAGTTTTATTTTTATATAAAGAACTAAATCTTGAGAAGGGAGGCAGGGGAGGAGAAGGAGAAAGTCTACTAAAACATACTTTGTTTGAAAATGCCAGAACAATGTCTAATACTTTGCATGTTATTCTAAAATTTTAAAAATGTAAGCAAACGAAGAACTCTTGGCTGAATGTTTGATACTGCAGGACATAGAGCTATTTTTGTTTGTCAAGATATATCAATATTTTGATTTCGTAATTATATTCTGATTGTATGTGAGAATGCCACTTGACATAAACACATAGTACAAAATGGCAGAAATATGTTTAGGGTCATTTCATAAACTGTTAGAAATTCTTTTTAATCTCTGGCCAAAATTAATTTCACATTTTTTAAAAAAGTAGAACTCAAGTCAGCGACTCAGACAGCAATATTTTAAATCATATCCTAATGCAACATAACTCAAAGATGAACTAATTGGATACTTACATGCTGAGGATTGACAGGAGAAAAATATATTAAGTCTTTGTTTCATATCATTAAATCCTTATGTTTCTGTAAGGCCCAAAATATATGTATGCACAACATGTATGCACAGGAAAGGTACTTAATTCAAAACAAACAGTAGTCAGAAATATGAACTAATATGTTTCCAGCAGCTTCCCTGATGTTGCGAGGGCCTGTGCAGTATACCACTGGGTGTGTCATGCAAGGCGATGTGGCTGGATACCGCTAGGAGCTCAGTTATTACGCATTCAGTTGAAAATTAAACTTGTGGCGGCTGCACCTTCAGAAACCTTCAATCCTTGTCAAAATTTTTGTGACTCCCATGTTGAGTTACTCGATCCTGTATGGGGTCACAGCCCTCCGGTTCAGAAGCTGAGCGAAGATCAAGAAGCCTTAGGAGGGTAAAGAGTTACTCCACTAAGCAGAAAGCACGAAATGTCACACAGAACTTTATGACTGGGAGTGTCTAAGCTGCTGTCATATAAGACTAGCACCCTAAGACCTGAGGTGAGGTGAAGCGATGCTTGGGTCGTTCACAGTGGTGCTTCTACCATGACTGAGCCTCTGCTTCACTGCACTGCTACCGGTTGCTCGGGGACCCCCATGAGCCTTCCTGAAAAGCAGTCTCACTTGAGTAAGCAAGGGCATCTTACACTGTAGCTTTATAAAGGCAGAAAGAAAACGTGCATCTTCCAATGAAGCCTGGGTACCTTCTGGCCTCCAGCTCATCAGGCCACTGAAGTAACTGCTGGACAGAAGCCATGTCTAATTCTGCGGCCATTAAAGTTCTTAGCATGCTACAATTGCTCCACCGAGATCTGTAAACATGATTTAATAATGTATCTATGCAATCTGGAGTACCAGATCCTGCTAGTCTTCCCAAGGATGTAGAGACAAAGAACATATACCTCAACCTAAATATAAACTCTGCTCACATCTTTTAAAATAAAAGTACTACTTTCTAGAAATACGAGACAAGGAATGCTTAAGTTGTTAAAGGTTCATTTCTTGAGAGTTTTTGTTTTTGTTGTTTTGCTTTGTTTTTGGAAGTTTCCGATTAAAATGTTCGCCGTGTCTACTAAATTTTAGTTAGGGAGCCCCATGAGGCTGATCTGAGCTCTGTGTCTTGGCCAGAGGAGTGGACTTTGCAATTCTCAAGCCAATTTCTTCTTTGACCAATTTGGCAGTGTGATTGACTGAGCCTGCAGGTAGTCCAGCAAGCACTCTTGGTGAGACTTGTTTTTATGGTGTTGGCTTCCACCTAAGCATCAGCAGGAAGGAGGCAATACCAGCTGGTCAAGTCTGTCTTTCAGCTACATCAAAGGCCAGGAGCTTAATGTGGAGAAGAGAGTAATCCAGCAAGAGTCACCGCTCTGGATGGCAGCCAGGAAGAAGTAGGTTGCAAACATCAAGGCTCCTCTAGACAAGGTTCAGCAGCATCCCATGTGGCTCCTCCACCCTCACAGCTAAGGCAGCTCAGAAGAGAAGCAAGGTGGAGGGAACCCAATCCAGGACAGCTCAGAACTGGGGCAGAGGCAGAGCCATGGAAGGAGGTTACCTGACACTTCACCTCCAAGTATTTGATGACCATGGAAACCAGACTTGAAAAGAAACAGCCAAGTTATTTAAAAAGAATTGCCATTTTTAATCTTTCAAATAAAGAATGTTCGCTTTGTATTTCTAAAATGGGGGAATGAAAAGTCAAAGAGGCTTTTGATTTAAAAAATAAAGAATTCATGTTCCAGAACCCACTGGGGGAAAAAAAAAAACCTCAAATATACCTAGTCAAGACCACTATATTTTACAGTTCATTAAATTTTTAAAAAGGCAGGTAAATCATAAACGAACTGTCCAAGAAAAATAAGAAAGTTATTGTTATAAAAGCCACCGTAGGAATCCCAAGCTGAATCATTGCGCTGTACAACTTTAGAAACTCAAAAAAGCAAAAAGCCCTCTCAACTTTCAGTTTCGGAACCCCTCTGCTTCCTCGTCCTGCCCTTATCACTTCCGAATTGATATATGGCCAAATATATTTCTGGACTGGCACTTGCTGCAGGGGTCCCGTGCCTCAGGCTAGCAGCCCCTCCCTCTCCTCTAAACCACATGCTTGCAGGAGAATGTGGCCTCGGGATCCATCCAGGCAGCAGCACTTAGCAGGTCCTCCACATTTAACTAAAACAAGGCATATTAAATATTTAAACTGATAGCAATGATTTGGATCTGGAATGTTCTCCAAAGGCCCATGTGTCAGAGGCTTGGGAAGAAATGAAACATATACATACGAGGAACACTAAAGTGACTCGGCATTGCATTTATGTGTTTGTGTGTGTATGTGTGTGTACTTTAAATGTATATAATAATATACTTCTTAACATATATGTGTGTAACGAAAGAAAAACATCATGAAGTTGAGAGGGGAGACATAGGAGGAGTTGCAGGGAGGGAGGAAAGGGTGGAAATTGTTTCTAGTTATATGTTACACTGTACCCACATGTACAACACAGTATAACATGTAAAAATGAGAACACAAAAAGCCAAATGTCAGGGCATGAGGAAGGACCACAGGCAGGTAATTGACATGATTTCTGAAGACGATATAAAGAAGTGTTTGTAAGCCAAACTCTGTCATGGACTGTTCATTTTGAATGGTGGATGAATGCATAAAAATATGTTTGAAGCCAAGCTTGGTAATACATGCCTGCAAGCCCAGCATGCCGCAGGGCAACAGCAGGCAACAGCTCTGGGAGTCAGGGGCCAGCCTGGGCTACATAGTGAATTCCAGGTTAGCCAAGGAGACGCTGTCTCCAAACAGAGATATGCAGTAGTCCACGTGCAGATCCAATGGGAAGTTCCACAGCTGCTGCTCCCAACGCCTTTTTACCCCATACAGACATCCGTGGAAACGCATAGACTTTGAGCCTGGTTCATTTGGGTGTGTGGGGTTTTTTCTTATTTCAATTTTTTTGAAAGACTATAAAATTTCACAAAAATTGTAAATGACAACAACTAAAAGAAGTGAGGTCTCGTGGAAGAGTCCCTCGATGGGGTGTGCTCTTAGAATGCATATTGGAACCCGAGCCCCTTCCTCTCTCTTTTCAGCTTCCAGGGGAGCCACAAGATGAACACACTGCATTATTACACCCCAAAGCAAAAGCCAACTGACTAGCACTGAAGCCCCCTGCAACTGGGAGCCAAGTTAATCTGTCCCCTTTTTCATTTAGCATCATCATCATCATGATCATTATTACTGGCTATTTTTAAACAGGGTTTCTTTGTGTAGTCCTGACTGTCCTGGAGCTCACTCTGCAGACCAGGCTGGTTTTGAACTCATGGAGATCGGCCTGCCTCTGCTTCCCAAGTGCTGGGATTAAAGGCATACATATGCCACCATCACCCAGCTTCCTCTTTTGTGAATGCTGGGAGTGCTGCAAATGATTGTGTTCTATGGTTTTCTTCACCCCCTCTGGGAAATGCAGAAAGACTATTTATTGCAGAGCCACAACAATGAGTAAACTAACACAAACATTCAGCAGATGAAGAAGCAAGAATAAACAGGAAAGGAGGAGAGAAAATAAGAAATAGTTAAGATGGTATGCTAACTGTAGTTTTCATTTTTATAATCAAATATCTAAAAGCAGCAGTATAAGAGAGGCTTATTAAGGCTCATTTTGAGGGGGTGAATTCTGGCAAGGCAGGCAGGAATGGATGCAGAAGCGTGAGGCAGCTGGTCACGTGCATCTGCATCCAGGGAGGGCCGGAAGGCTTTTCTGGTTTTACTCAGTCTGGGACCCTACCACCATCAGGGTTGACCTTCCTCTCCCAGGGCATTTCAGAGACATAACACTGGAAATGCCCTCAGTAGTGCCCGGGGCATGCCTTAATCTAGTTGACAAAATCAGCTGTCATGTAGGCAGGTGCATATCAGATGTTAAACAGAGGTCTTTAAACCCTGAACAATTATGTCATCCAGTAAAGGTCCCAATCTTCATTAGGGAAAACCAAAGCTGGTTAGAAAAAAATCTTCTGCCTTTTGCAGACAGTGGCAGCTGAGCTTCCAGTTCCTCAAAGCCCAAGAATCACACCACTGCAGATCACCTACCCCATCTACACGGGAAGTTTTTCCAGCTTGATCCTGTGCAGATAACCACAGCTACTGTGAGTTCCCAATACAGGGTAGGCATGATCATATTTCACTGTATATATGGATGAAAGTGTAAAAATAAAGAATTTCTCATCTATCGCCACTAACAAAACAATTATCCCCTCTGTCCCTTGTATTCTAGAAATGGTCAGATTATGTTTGTCATTAATAAGAGCATTCCGGGCCCTACTATTTAGGAAAAATGCAGTGGGTCCTCGGTGCCTCAGTGGTTGCCTTTCACAGATGAAGCTCACAGTAGATGATGAGCAGCCAAAAAAGCTCTACATCCTCATAGTGAAAAGGACTGTGCACACGGTATGTCAACATGAGAGTCCAAACTCTGGTTCAGGCTGAGTATTCATACTCTGGAAATCCCATGTCCCTTCTCCCCGCCCTCCCCCAGTGTGTGTGTGTGTGTGTGTGTGTGTGTGTGTGTGTGTGTCTCAGAGATGGGGGGGGGCTGAACCCAGAGCCAAAGCAAGCTAGAAAGTTCTCTGCTACTGAACTACAAACCAAGGTGAGAAATACGAAAACTGTAAGCGATTACATCAGACTACAAGAGGGACTATCACATAAATCTACTTCCCCACACAAAAACATTTCCAATACTGCAACTGTATGTGGGAAGACTGAGGCAAGGGGTTAGGAGTTTAAGGTCAATCTAGCCATATACCAAGACCTTCTCTTTAAAGAGAGAAATAAGCAAGACGTTGCATAAAATTATCTCCAGAGTATGTGCATAGGTGTATTACCAAACACTAGTGAATTTTGTATTTAAACTTGGGCATATCCCCAAAATTCTCAAATCCAAAGCACTTCTGGTCCCAAGTGTATTGGATACTCAATTGTATTAAGAAGTTTCCCCTTTTTTGGGGGGGGCAGCCTCATCTTTACTAAGATTGCTGATTGTCTAAAAGGACATTCAAGAGCATAGAGATTTCAGGGCTGTTTTAAATTCCTTCTCAACTGATTTCAGGATGGAGGCATCTTCAAAACACCACCACACTCTCATAGAAAGACAGACATTGTGAGATCCAAGAAAGCCATAGGACTGTAGAACTGTGGGAATGTGGAATTTCAAAACTGCAGGTCACTGGAATGGTTCTCAGTACTGTTGGCTACTCAGACATTAGCAGTGAATCGTGGTGGTTCCACATGAGTTAGAGCAGTAATAGCAAACATCTCCACCCCAGGCTGAAGCCCACTGTAGCTCTGACCTAACTGACAGGGTCTTCACGGTACCCACAGCTAGAGCAGATCCAAAATTCTGGTCTATTTTGCCATACACTGACAGATCTCTTGAACTTATAAGTGCCTTTCATTTCTGTTCACATTCCAAAAATTACAAAATATTAAGTGTCTTTCAGAAGAACTTTAAGACAAACAGGAACCACTTGAGGTTTTCCGATTTTCTGTTGGATATTTCCCCATCCTCAGCAAAAGATGATTATGCACTAAATAACACGATGGGCAAGGGGAATGAAGACTTGGTTTTACGTGGCCCCTCATTACAAACAAGTCTAATAAAACTTTATAACTATTGAATGCTTAAAATGTATGATGCACTGTGATAACCTCCTTACATGTAGCATCTTTCTCTTTCCTTTTAGGACCTGAAGAGGTGGAGGTAGAATCTCATGATGCAGCCAGGGCTAACCTTGAACTCAGTATCCATATGCCTCACTCTTGTGAATGCCAGGACAACAGGCATGCACCACCATTCCTGACTACATGCAATATTTCAATCAATCTTGACAGACACCTTGACAACTGCATGCAGTTTCCATTTTGTGGTTAATAAATAGAAGCCCAAAGAAGGCAACATGCCTTAAACCATACCACATTAAGAGTTAAGCTCATTCTTGCTGTTATTTAGTTTTTATTTCATAATCATAAACAATTTGGCAATCTAGCCAGACTTCCAAGTAAGGAATCAAAAGGACCACAGCAAGAATGAGAACAAGATGGTAAGCACCTGGGGCAGAGCAACACTCTCCAAAGCAATGGAAGGAGTGGCCTGGTTAGTTAGGCACAAAAGACAAAGATGAATTGCAGAGGGCAGTGGGGAGCAAAAAAATTACAAAGTCAGTGATGAATGGATTAACATGTCACAACAAGATCATCTGTGTGTTAACAAAAGAATTAACCTTAAGAGTGAATAAAATATACAAAAAGAGACAAAATGGAAGTCAAATACATTAGCACTTTCCAGTCAGTAATCCTGAACTTGCTGATTCTTAGCACAACTGGACCCCAACACTAGACAGATTCCATCACATTCCCATTCTCCTCCACCTTTCCAACAATCACATGCTCATCCAACCACAGAGCATTGGTGCAGATGAAAACATGGGACCTTTCATGTTCCTCTCTTCAGCATTTGACATGCAGAAAACATCAAGAACCATATACTACAGAATGACATTCTCAGCATCAAATTTTGTACCATTAAGTACCACTGTGGCACACAAAGTCACCACCAGAGCACACACATCCTAGGATGCTCCTGTGAAAGCAGGAGTCCTGGCAACCAAATCTTATACGCAAGGCTTCAGGACACAAAAGTTTCTGCTGCCTTTCAAGCTCAGCAAAGAGATCAGAGGAGAAGCTACCAAAGAGCTCACAACCAATGCTGATGTTGAAAACATGGTGACAGCAGGCAGTCTCAGGAGGCGAGCTGCTTCTTCAAAGCCCAGCGAACAGGCTAACTCAAGCACCTTCACCCCAATACCTGCAGCCCTTCCAGAAAGGTCTACCAGCTTAAAATATTCTAATGAACTGATGCCAAGAGAATAAACTATACATAAAACACACTATTTTTCATTGCTGCCCAGTTCGTTAAGAGAGAAGCCCAACAGGTTTGCTGGGCTGAAGTTAGGATGCCAGACATCTCTGTACTCCATCCTCTATGGGTGCTGGGTGGAGGATCTGTTTCCTAGCTCATTTATCCCACAGGGACAATTGAGCCCCTTGTGGCTACAGGACTGTGACCCTCCCCTTCTTTGATGGCTGTCAGTGCATCAAAGCGAATACCCAGCTTCTTTAGGTCATAGCAGTCCACAGCCTGAGCCCCTTTCCTCCATCTTTCAAAGCTGAAACAGAGAGCCCCCTCTTGCCTTTTCTTCCAACCTGAACTTTCTGTCTTCCTGCTTCCCCTATGAAGGACAGTTTAGGAAAACATCCCTGTTTTGAAGTCACAGATAAAGCACCAGGAGTGAAGAGCAAAAATCCTGCTTACAGCAAACACCCACCTCAGCTGTTGTTAGGTTGGGATAGGAAGAGTCCTGCTAAGAGGCACAAATATGGAAGGCTTGGTTCCCAAAACAGCGGCGTCCAGAGCCAAGGTTTGGGGAAGTGATGGGATCATGAGAGCTTTGAGTTTAGTAATGGATGAGCCCTTTGTGGGAGTCATATGACTGCATCATTGGAAGGCGGTGGGAAGCAGGACGCAAGGCCTATTTGGAGAAAGCAGGTTACTAGAGGTGTGCCCTGGAAAGCTTGATCTTGTCACCAGCCCTTTTCTGTTCCTCTTCTTTCTGCTTCCTTGGGGTCATGAAGTGATCAGTCTCTGCCACGTGCTTCAGCTGACATCAGTGACATTATGCCTTACCTCAGAGCCAAAGAAATGAGCCCAGGTGACCACTGAATGAAATCTCTATGACTGACCATGAGCCAAAATAAATACCACTCATGTTGATTTTCTCAGGTATCTGTCAGAGCAATAAAAAGACTAATGTAAGTATCTAGATTTCTCTACACCATCTCCTACCTACGTGACTGGCCTAATTTTCAGACACCAAACGGATGAAGTCTGGGGAACTGCATCCTGTAAACAAAACCTTCTTGGGAGTAAGCGTGGTGTGATGGATTGGAGAGGAATCCTCTCGGAGGTCACCGGCTTCAGCTGGCACCGGTGAACCCCAGCCTTGGAAATGGCAGTACCAGCCTTCCACCATACCTAGGCAGGTGTGGGCTGGGCAACAGAACTAAGGCAAGCCAGATAGAAAGGCGGGTTGAGTGCCCCTGAAAGAGTCCCAGATCCCCAAAGTCTCCTTGTGGGCCTATTAGATTCACCATGGGAATAGTCTCTGCACCTAGACCACAGATGCCAATTCTAAGCAACCAGCTCCCAAATGGACATTTTTAATCATCAGGAGAAATGAAAGGAGGAGTTCCAGGAAGATCGGCCAATTTAAATCAGAACTCGCCAGATTTGAGGCACTAGAATGAGAATTTTTCCCACAAGTCACAATCTCCTGGGTGTTAGTAACAAATGCATCACCTAGTTTCACCTACTCGGTGAAAACCTCCTACATGTAGCTATAGGAAAGTAAAAACACACACTATTTTAAAATTTCAAAAAAGACACAATCAAATGTTGCTAGTAAAGTTAAACTGGGGATGGAGCAGGAGATCAATCTAGATTAACAGCAAAAAAAAGAAAGAAAGAAAGAAAGTCCTAACTGCTGTCCCCATTTCCTGGCCTTCCTCTTCCACAGGCACACAACCATTGTTCCAGTCTCGCTGAGGGGTCATGGTTTCTTGCTGCCAACAGGCTTGCTTCCACATCACCCGACTTGTCTCAGCTTGCCTCTGCAAGCTCTCCCCCACCACCGTGCCACCACCAGCAAGAGAGTGCCCTGGGGACCAGTCCCCTGACACTACTTGCCATTCTCAAATCACCATTGCCATGGTCCTTGGTGCGTTCCCGAGGCAGCCTTCCCACTTTGTCCTCATCTACCAGCAGAAGCCCATCTTTTCTTTCCACACTCAGCCTGATGTCTTAAGTGCTCCCCCCAATAACCACACCCTTTGGATGTTCTGGAACATTCCAGTCTTACCTCAATAAACATCAACATGTGTCTCTGAGGTCAAAGTGAGTTCAATTTAACTGCCTCTCTCTGCCAAACCAGTGATTTATCCCCTTGCATTCTACATCTTCAACTTGATCCCTTCCTGCTATAGCTAAGGCCAACCCAATAGGATTGGTACAACCATATTAAAAAATTATCACATACAATACATAAGACACTCTATGAACTTGAGAAATACTCTCTGTGTTAGAACTGTAGTTCTGCTTGGTTAGAGAAACACCACCGCTACATCTTCTGATATGTTCTGATAGAGAACATATATTGTTTTCCTCACCTGCTACTTAACATCCTTTCTAAGTATGGGTACCACTTGACTTATGATAGTTGATATATACATCTCAATATATCAAATTTTAAAAATCATAAGCTGAAAATATACCGAATATATGTCAGCTCCCAACCCTTTCAGCTGAGCCTCATGGCACACTATGGAGCTGGAAGCTGTCACCCGTCATGAAGTGGTGAGAAGTAGAGCCCTGGCACTGACAAACGCACACTTCCAGCTTAGGTGATAATCCAAAATCAAAGTCCCAAGTATGACTACTACTGAAGATGAATGGCTTCTGCACCAACATGAGGCAGGAAACTTTGAAGTCAAAGCAGCCTGGATCCTATGAGACCTTTTGTGTATTACACCCACAATAACTATAAAAGAAATTAATACCGTTCATTCTAATAGTAAGATCCTATTAGACCTACCATTCCATAGATTAAAAATGATAAATTCTTATAAAAATTGATTTTTAAAAAAGCCCACATCCAGCTACCTGAAGGCTGTAAAACAGTAGTTCTCAACTTTCCTAATGCTACAAACCTTTAATATAGCTCTTCACATTGTGGTGACACCCCCAACCATAAAATTTCATTGCTACTTCATAACTAATTTTGCTACTGTTATAAATCCTAATGTAAATATCTGATATGCAGGATATCTGGTACGTGACCCACCCAAAGGGGCCATGACTCCACTGCTCTAGAGGCTGACAAAAAGCTGGCATATTCCAGGGCTTGGTACTAGAAGTGGGATGGCTTTCCCAATTCTGTGACTTCTCGGTAAAGCTAGGCACAGTTGACCCTAGCTGGAGCACCAGCAGGAGACCCACAACCGTGCCTAAAAGAATCACAGGGTATAGACCACTCAACAATGAAAGGGGCCCCGTAAGGGAGAAATAGGGAGCTAAAATCTCAATTCTGCATGACCCCTAAACCATCCATACCCAAGGCAGCAAGTGGCCTCAAGGAACTTTCTATCGCTATATATCTGCTGGGTTGCACAGGTGTATGTATATATCAAAATTCATCAATAGTAAACAAAAACATGCATTCCATGTCAGCACTGAATTATACTGACACGCAAGGAGCATTTCTGAAAAGTTGCTATACTAGTGTCTGCAAATTTATTTTAAAATTCATTTTTTAAAAAGAGATGGATTGAATTGCCAGGCAGTGGTGGCGCATGCCTTTAATTCCAACACTTGGGAGACAGAGGCAGGTGGATCTCAGTGAGTT